>BCNH02000001.1:11634207-11650734 GCA_001662345.2 Metrosideros polymorpha var. glaberrima | reverse complement strand
CAGCCACCTTAGGCGAGGTCAAGCCTCGCCACCTCAGGCGAGGCCGACGATCTCGAGTCTCGCTAGATGGGCAAAGCTCGAGCCTCGCAGAGGCAAGTAAGGTCTTGGCCTTGCCGAGGTGAGCTCAAGGCTCGCCGACGCTCACAGAGGTTGGCGAGCTCGAGGCTCGCCGATGCTCGCAGAGGCCTGCGAGACCTTGGCCTCGCCAGATCGGCGAGCTCAAGGCTCGCCGACGCTCGTAGAGGTTGGTAAGGCCTCCAATGAGCTCGTGGCCGGCCACTAGCAGAGAAGAAGACAAAAAAAGAAGAAGATAAAAATAAAATATTAATATTTAAAAATCAGAAAATGGCTAATGGCTAATTTATGACTCACTTAAATGAGTTAATATGTTTAACCCATTTATGACCAATTTAAAATCTATTTAGGACGCACTAAATTTTTAACTAACCCATTTGGGACTCACTTAAGCCTTTAAAGCAATCTATTTATGACACATTATCATTAAAATATGGGTTGAATATGGATTTGTGACCTATATTGCCACCTCTTGTGGTGTATTAAACTGCAGAATACACTTGATGGAATCACCTATATAAGTGGAGTGAGGCTGTTCCTATGAGTATTATTGACGATAATATTGAGAGCACTTATGAATAAACCAAGCACGCGCAAGGCCTATTAGTGCAAAACCGCATTGAACTACAAACCTTGTGGGAGTATAATGTGATTGGTGAAAATTATTATTCACAAAAGAAATTCTTGGTTTATAGAAGTTTCAAACTTCATCACTGATTTCGTGAATTATATTTCATTCTTTCTAGGGCTGATTCATAGCTTAACAAGCATCAGTTCCGATGCATTACGCTCCAATAACCTAGTATTATTCTATTTTCTCATTTCAAAACCTTTTGAAATATGTGGATGATTATTGGATATTTTAATAGTTTTGAAATATTAAAAGTTATTAATTTTATAATGATTTTTGCAACAGTCGTATAACGGCTTTTTAACGGGTCACGTAACAGCTTTTTAACGATCATGTAACAGTTTTTATAATGGTTTTGTAATGTTTGATTTATTTTTCATAAACCCTATTCTTTATTATATAATAGCTATTTAACGATTTCTTAACGGCTTTTTTGTTTGAATATAAATTACAAACACACAGAATTCAGAAAATAACTTTTTCTTTCCTTCTCACTTCTTTTTTTTTGCTGGGTTATACACATAACGTTGTTCATTTTTCTTCTAATATTCAGTACGGAGTATAAAAGAAGGCATGTTATATCTAGGGGTGAGCAAAAAGAACCAGACCGAACCAAAACTGGACCGGACCAGCCGGTTTAGTTCGGTCCCTAGTTCCTATAAGTGGAACCGGTGGCTGGTCCGATCCCGTTGCCGATTCTAGAGGTGATGGGACTAAACCGGACCGGTCATTTATTTTCCTTTAATTCCCTCCCTCTTATTCTTGTCTCATCTCTGTCTCTTTTCCCACTCCCTCTACTCTTGTCTCTTGACTCCCGCTGCCCTCCCCCCCCACCCAAGTCTTGTCCCGTCCCATCTACCAGCTACTTCTACCCATCTCTCTCTCTCTCTCTCCAATCTCCATTAACTCATGCTCTCTCTTCAATCTCCATTGCTTCCCTCGCTCCCTCTAGTTCTATAGCCATGTCCTGTCTCCTTCTCATCCTCTTCACCGTAGTCGTCGTGACAACAGTCAAGATCGCTCCAGCAAAGCCCGTCGAGCAAGACGATTCGCTAATCAGGCAAGTCTTGTCGTTGGGTGACGAGGACGACCTTGTCCTCGACGCGAAGCGCCACTTCTCTGACTTCAAGCTCGGGTTCAGCAAGGCCTACGCCACGCCAGAGTACAACCACTGGTTCGGCGTCTTCAAGGCCAACCTCTGTCGTGCGAGGCTCCACCAGAAGCTCGACCCTCGGCAGTGCATGGCATCACCAAGTTCTCCGACATCACTTCGGAAGAGTTCCGTTGGAGCTTCCTCGGCTTGAAGCAGCGTCACATGGGCTGCATATTTTGGCAACGCGTAGGCAACCAACAGGGGTTCCGGTTGTTTACCGGTCCCTGATCCCGAAAATTTGGGGACCGAAACTACCAGTCCAGTCTCGGTTCCATACAAGGACCGAACCAACTCGGACCATGCACACCCTTAATTATATCTTGGGGGGGATAGCCGCTAGTGTCTTATGCACCGAGTTTTGTACTCCGAGGGGCGAAATTATCCTTATGGGTAGTGCTTGCACGCCTCGAACAATTTGATCTTATTTTTCGTCTTTTTTAACAGCTTTATATTATTCTTTTTTATATTATCTAATATTTTTCCAACAAAAGGTGGGTGCAAGGTCGCCGGTGACATTGGGTGCGAGGACAACGGCTAGAGCATGGCATTTGATAGAGAGGAAAGGAAGAGAAAGAAAGGGGATGGTTTTTTTTTTTGGTAAAGAAGAAAGGGGATGGTTTTCCTAGAGAGTGGATTAAAAAAAGGAGGAGAGATAAGGAATGGTCCACAGAGTGGGTTGTGTGAAATCTGAGGGAAGCTGAAGAAAGAAAAAGGAAAGAGGGGAAGATCGAAACCTCAATCGAACCACGTTTTCGATTCGGGTATTGGGTCGGGTCTTGATTCGGTTCATAGCAAGCACACAATTTTTATGTTTTGGTTCGGGTCGGATATTACGGAAATCCAAAAACCGAATCGTCCACTCCCCTATCAATGCCCATCCTAGGGTCCTCGGCGTTTAGGGCCTGCAAACCGTGCCCAAATCCTTGGCGCTCAGGCTTGGGACGGAGCCCAGGTCCCTCAAGTTGGACCCAAGACCTAGGCCCACGAGCCCCAGGCCCCGAACCTTCGTACCTTTGCTCGATTCCCTAGTGATCTTGCTTTGGTCCCCGGAGCCTGGATTGTACTCAAGACTTTTTAGTTTTCCGACATGTGTTTCCTGATTTTCTTATAACAAACACTAGAAAATGACTTCTACATTATTTGCAAAATACAAATAAATTTTAAAAAATCATTTTTATCGAAGATAACTTCTTTTTAAAATAGTTGCAAGCAGAGTCCATTTTTCATGGAATAAACGGGAATCCACGGACAAACCCGGTGGAGCATCGCCATTTCACATCAAATCTCACTTTCTCATCAGAAGTCGGCCATGTTAATTAGAGAAAAAAAAGGAAGAAATAACCCAGTAATGTACCTGTTGGAACAAATGAATTGGACAGTTCCACCCGCTGGAAATTAGACAAATAATGTCGTGGTACCCAAAAAAAAAAATACTACAAAACAACCAAAAAACCAATTTAAACAACCATTTTCTTCAGACCAATCTTATTATTTTAACTCCTCTTGTTCTTGCTCCCGAGCAAGAGCGTAAAATAAAACAGGACCCTGAAAAGGAATCCCCACGCGATGGTTATCCACAGGCAATTCCACTTGCTGATGTCCGTGATCCCCTGCGACTGCAGGATGTCGACCCCGGTGGTCACACACGTCGACCCGGTAAGGTTCATCCCCAAAGTGCTGCCCATGTTACTCAGCAGCCTCAGCTTCAGCGTCTCCGGCACTGCCGCGAGCGGTGTGTTGTCGAACATCTGCACCCCACGCACGAAGCACTTGGCCGGGTCATCGAACTCGTTCTGGAGCACGCTCTCGTACGGGTACTTCACGAGCGAGAGGTAGTGGAACCATATCCAGTAGAGTGGGATGCGGTCCCGCGAGATGAAGAAACCGCTGAAGAGCAGGAAGTAGGCGAGGATGGCGACGACGATGGTGAACCCGAGCATGACGTGGGAAACGACCCCGGACAGGAAGGTCACGAAGGAGCTCCCTGCCCAGAAGGACGCAAGGATTGCATAGAAGAAGAACATGAACCCTGAGAACCCGCCTGCGAGGCCCACGGGCCAGAAGGTGATGGCTGCGAAGGCGAGGGAGAGGATAACGAGGGAGGGGATGGAGATGATGGCGTGAGCGAGGACGTAGGAGGAGCGGCGGTACGCATTGTACGCTGTCTCCCGCATGAAGATGTAGCGCTCCTGGAGGAAGACTGGAATGGCCTCCGCGCAGGTGTAGAAGGTGGTCGACATGGCGAAGGCAAAGAAACCGAGCCTCTCCTGGACGCCCTTTGGGGAGTCGTCGAGGTGGCGGAACATCGTCGCCAGGATTATCCCTGTGACCACGACAGCACCAAACCGGATCCCAAAGAGCTCGGGCATCCGCCGGGAGTTGATCAGCGACCGCTTGGAGATCACCAGCATCTCCATCCAGACCGGGTTCGCGAAGGTTGGGACCGAGGCGACTTGGCTCGAGTCACCGCCGCTGCCACCTGAGACAAGCTTGCCCCTCGAGACACTCGCACTGATGGCGTCCTTGAGCGAGGGTTTCGGTCCTGTCCACGTGTTGTCGCGGTTCCGGAGGCTTGATGACTGTCTCTTCGCTTCCCACGACTTGTTGAATTCCACCATGCTCTTTGTCCCGCCGGGAGTCTCTTCGAGCTCGCGGATCAAGTCAAGCGCAAACTCAGTCCGGTTCTCGTTCTCTGGGATCGGATGCCCGAACTCGGCGAAGAACTTGGGCAAGTTGGCTGGCGAGCCACTGAAGACTGTGTTCCCATGAGAGAGGAAGATCAGCCTGTCGAGGAGGCTCATTATCCGGTAACTTGGCTGGTGAATTGACATGACGACAATACTCCCGCTCTGGGCAATCCGCTGTAGCACCTTCACCACCATGAAGGCGCTGGTCGAGTCGAGGCCAGAGGTCGGCTCGTCAAGGAACAGGATGATCGGGTCATGGATGATGTCGATGCCGATGGAGACACGCCGCCGCTCTCCACCGGATACACCACGGTGGCCTTCGTCGCCGATCACCGTGCCCGCAGCATTCCGAAGGCCGAGCTGATCAATCAGTGCCTGGACCCGCGCCTTCTTCCGCGACTTGGAGAGCGAGCGTGGGAGCCGGAACTCGGCAGAGAACATGAGCGTCTCCTCGACCGTCAGCATCGGGAAGAGGAGGTCGTCTTGCATGACATAGGCTGATATCACCTTCAGGAGCCGGGACTCTAGAAACTCGCCGTTCAGCGTGATAGCCCCTCGGAGGCTCTCCTTCGAGATCCGGTCTGCGAGGGCGTCGATGAGCGTCGACTTTCCTGAGCCACTCGCGCCGAGGACGGCCATTATCTCCCCTTCCCTTGCATCCCCGGAGATGTCGTTGAGCAAGACCTTGGTGCTGGCCCGCACTGGCAACCCCGCACCGTCGCGGGACTTCTTATGGCCAAGCAGCGATGTTGACAATCCGCTGACGTTGACACTGTAAGTCAAGTTCTTGAAGGAGAGCACGAAGGGATAGGCGGTCGACGCGGAGACGGAGGAGGACGCCAAGGAGGTCATCTGGAGGACATGGCTCGAAGGCGTTTGGTCTCCATCTTGAGCTTTTTCAACCCTCCTCAGGAGGTCGGCGAGGGTCGCGGAGGAGCCATTGGGCCTGTCTTTGCGGGAGTATCCTTGGAGCTCGAGCCGCTGGTTCGGAGTGAAGAGGGGCAGGTTGTCGGCGGCGAGGGGTTTAGGTTTCGCCGACGACATCGGTGGTGGGTGGCGGTGGCGACACGAGAGGTGCGTGAGGGTGATTTATTCTTGGGGTTTAGTTAGAGAGAGGCCAACGTAGAAATGCTTTATAGAGAGTAAAAGAGAGGAGAATGTGAGGGAGGAGGGTAGTGAGGTTTGGTGATTCAAGCGTCCAACCGGTGGCTAACTTGTTTTAGTAGGTGAGAAAATGTGGTGCTTCGCAGATTTTTATCGTAAGTTGCATACCTCTCTTCCTTCTTTTGATTTCGACCCAATGTATTGCATGAGCAGAAGACTTGAGACGACGCGTGAGAGAGAGAATTTTTTATTTTATTTTATTTTTTATTTATAAAAAAATCGATGATTTAGAAGATGTAAATCGGCGGAGATGTGCAAGTATTTTTGTCTTAACATGGGAAATATTTTTTTTTTAGCCTTAAATATTTTATGCTCCTCTCCTTTAGGGAATTTCGCCCGATGAAAGTGTTCCTTTTCGGCTCCCCGTGGTACAGTCTTGACTATGGGTATATATAATATGTGCAACAAGAAAGTTTCCTTAGCCAAAAACGAGATGTAAACACCTTGAGCGAAGCTCCTCTGCTGCACCGTACCAGACTTCTCCCGATATCTCAGCAAATTCCAACCGTTGATAATGACCCTCCCAATTCACATTATCCAACGGTGAAGATTTACATCAATGATTCATGATGAGTGATGCACACAATCCCCGAGACCTCGTTTCATTGTAGCAAATCAGTGCAACATAAGTAATACCTTAGAAATCTTTATGCTTAAATGCATATTGGGTTTGCTAGCATAACGATTTTTATGCCATTGTTCGAGTAACGGTAGGTTGTGAGCCACAAATTCTTTTAGGAGTGGATCCCACAACAATTTATAATTTTATTTGTTGTTTTTTTTTTTGGGTCCAAAACAGTCCATTATTCTCATAGTGAATTAAGGACAGTCACTTAATCATTTCTCATGCATATTCATTGCCAATGACAATTATTGGGTTGGTGGAGTCCAGAGCAATATCCAAATGTTGATCCTCCAATTAGTTGCCGAATATTTGAGTCCTCAAATGGGCAACCTTTGAGATAGGATCTAGTGAACCATAGGATCATAAGCATACAACCTTATATATCACAAAGTGCACCAGTATCTTATAGACTGTTCTTAGTAAACACTTTCGGATTTTTCAGAGGCGTTCGCAGAATCTTAGCTCGGAGGGAGAAGATAGGTTCCCAAATTTAAGCAGATAAAACATAGACATTTCATTTGGAAATTTTTCTCAAAATATGAAAAAATAAAAAAAATCAATACGGATTGAATTAGGTACCCAGTGGCCGAGAGCGGCTGCCATCGCCAGCCCCTCGGGTCCGTCTCGGGTGGTAGCTTGTTATTGGGATTAGAAGTTAACCCAGATGAGATGACACAAGTTTTTGCCTTTCGTAGTTTGTTCACCTTGACTTTATAAGGTTCCTTTTCAGTTTGACTTTGCAATTTGCCCAATAACACAGCTCAAGCCCTAAATGAAACAATATCTATACCTGTCCCATTGTGACTTATGTTCATTAGCTCATTACTAGTTTTCTTTCACTCCAGCTTCAAGTTTCTCTCACCGCAGAAAGTAAAATTGCTTAAGGCCATGGTCTAAAAAATAATATAATTCCACACATCTACCTTGAGTTTCATTCACGTGATCTCTCAAATTTCATTAATCTATATTAATCATAACAAAATTATTCGATCTTGGTCGGATGTCATAATCAAAGGACACCCCCCATTACCATCATTTCTTTCTGCTAGTAAGTCCAACTTGTCTGATAGAACAAGTTGTCCACCATGAATGCATGGTGGCTATAAAAAAACGGCGTGTCGTGTGGTAATTGTACTGTGAATTACACTATACGATGTGATGAAGAGTCGCCATTTCGGGGTGAACCACACCCTCCTAATCTACTATCCACACGCTTCTATTTGCTTCACGAAATGTGAGGAGTGATGATGGTTCTTGGCTTGTGAAGATGACCATACATAATAGATTAGGTGAGGGTGTTATATCTGCTGTGGACCGAACTTTGTGAATTTGGGAGTTATATCCACTGTGGACTCGGCTCTCTTGTGTGCCTACCTGAAAGTCCCCTCAATTCATGTGGAGAGAGAGAGAGAGAGAGGACCATGTGAATCCATGTGAGGTGTACATTCTTTAACAAAAAATATATGAGGTTGGTTTATGAGAAATATAGGCTCTGGATTAGGAGTGAGCAATTTCCGAAACGACGCAATAATACGACACAAGATTGTTAAGAGAGACCCATTCTCGACACCATCAAGCACAGTTGTTAACTCGAAACGGAAACGTTGTTACCTACTTTTTATAAGAAATGCGCTTTCTGACTTATCACAGCTACGAATTTTCGCAATAGCATGAAAAGGGAGAAATTGTCCAAGAAGTCTTAAGTCTATTATATGTCGGCCAATTCAATTCTAAATATTTTAATTGTGCCAATTCAGTCCTAAACCCTTTTGAAAACTTGCCAATTCAATCCTAAAATTACGTCGATTCAATCCTAAATATTTTGATGATTTGTCAATTTAATCATAAACATTTTACTGATTTGCCAATTTGACTGAAAATAGCTTATGTGGCGACAGTCTAGTCAACGCCGGCTGTCTTATGTGGTACAACCGGCCCTAATATGGATAATTTTTGTATTATTTTTTCTTATTTTTCCTCTTCTTTTATTTTCTTATTTTTCCTCTTCTTTTATTTTCTTCTTTTTTTCTTTTTTCTCTTCTCTTCTCTTCTTTTCTTTTCTTTTCTTTTTATTTTTCCCTTTTTTCCTCCACCGGCCATTGACGGGCCTTGTCAATGGCCAGCGGAGGTCGCCGGCCTCAAGCAGGGAAAAATAAAGAAAACTCTTCATTAGAAAAAACAAGAAAAACAAGTCTGAAAATTTAAAAAAATTACAAAAATGTTCACGTCAACGCTAACCATGCCACATAGGATAGCCGACATTGACTAGAACGCCACGTCAGCGATTTTTGGTTAAAATTGGTCGAAAGGATTAAATTGATAAATGGTTAAAAGGTTTAGGACTAATCATTAAAGGTTATGAAATAAATTGGTATAATCGAAAGATTTAGAATTAAATTGGCAAATTGTCAAAAGGTTTAGAAGTAAATTGGCACAATTGAAAGATTTAGGATTAAATTGGCCGCCATACAATAGGTTTAGGACTTTTTGGACAAATTTTTCACACGAAATGGTATGAATAATAGACACAACAAAAACACGAATCGCCAGCCCGACTCTAGGTAAAGTGAAATTCTTAAATGTACAAAGAAATCTCATTCAAACTTACTTATCAAGTAATGTATATGACATGTTTCCTTACAGTCAAGGATTTAAATAAATGAAACCTGGGCATCGAATGAGGGGCTTGGTTAACTACCCGATACAATATTGTCACTATTTCCTATTAAAAAAAAAATCAGCAAGATTTCTTGGCAGACACAGGGTTTCTTTTATATCTTATGCGAATGGATAAGTTGTTTATGATCATAATGTCACGATACGAGCTTTTATTGCTTTGTTTCAATGTCAAAGTTACTTAGGAGAGGAGGATGCCAGATCTTGAAAACTGTTGGTAGACTAATTTATATGTAAACTAAGAGTTCGTTTGTTTACGAAAAATCAGTATCAGTCAACCATATATGTAAACAAAGACTTCGTTTGTTTACGAAAAATGAGTAATTTGGAAAACATTTTCCTGACAATGATCACTTACAAAAATGAATGGAGAAATATATTTTCGTCATCCAAAAATATGCTTAGATATAAATTGTTGTCGATAATAAAAAAAATTTACGTTCATTCATTTTATAAACGATATAAGCGATCATTTTTAGAAAAATATTTTCTAAATTATTCGTTTTCCACGAAATGAACGGAGACTAAATGTGATTATTTTTTGGTGTCACAAAAGAAAAGCACGAATATCTCGTGATTTAAGTACTGTATGATATGTAGTATAAGCTTATCTAACCCTAAGAAAACCTTGGGCCATAAAGGGCTTCCATGAATTTCTTGAGGAGGTCCATCAAATGCAATACTATTTTCTTTTTGGGTCAAAATGAAATTGACAGGACTCTTCTTCGTAGAGCGAACGTGGATGAGTCATACAGAAGAGAGGAAATATGCATTTCGACTATGTTTTTTTCTTTTTTAAAATGGGGTGTCTAACCCGAGAGTACTATTTAAACGTGTATGGATAAATTTTTACTTTTCATTTTTCGCTTAATTTAAATTATGCACAAATTCACTTCGAAACTTATTTAACCCGAGACTTTCACAACATCAAGATATCGACACATAATTTACGTATAAATTTTTAAATTTGAAGAATATTTTAAATTTTGACAGAGAAGCAAAAATTCACTTCTTGCTTTCACTTAATCATAAAGAAACAGGCTAGGGATGAACTCTTTTGAGCCTGTGGCACAATAGATAGAGAGCACGATGACTTCTATAATATTATCTAATTTCGTTCTACAGGATTAAGTTAATCGCATTTTAAGAACTTGTGGGCTAATTCCAGATCCCGGTCTAAAAATACAAATCTTTATATGTATTTTACGCTATCGTTGATATTATTGCATTCATTAATTATAGTAAAAATGAGCTTGTAAATTTTATTTTTTTCAAAATCTATCATAATGGGCTCAAACGATTGTCCTCGATTTGAAACGTCCCTACATGACCTTAGGCTCAACAAAATGGGTTTTCCCTCGGAAAGAGGAGAAACAGTGAACTCTAATTGGGAATATCTGGACAGAAGACAAAGTAATATGTTAGGCCTGGCCCAATTGCAACTCCTTCGTTGGGCCGAATATTTTTCGATTGGCCCAAACGTCACGTAGTCTATATAATTAGATCATCTTGATCGTATTATTAACACGTGGCTGCCAAGGACACACACATTTGATCTTTGTGACAAGAATACCCAAAATTTAAAAAAAGGTCCCATTAAAATAAAGTTTTCAAGTTAAGTAACATAGTTTTTAAAAAGCTAACGCTTGATTCCCAGACTTTTATTAAACACCGATTTGAAATTTGTCAAAATTGTACACGTGTCGGCGCTTAAATCCTGCTTTATGTAATTATTTATTAACATTACCAAACATATGACTTGAAAGTCTTTTATTAAAATGATTTTATTCAGCTTTCCTAATTAGCATTTTAAGCTTTGCTAGATAACAAATGAAGTATACAAAAACCTCTGGTGATTTCTAAATACATACAGTTTGTGTCAATCAAAGTCTCTACATGTGACCTCATATGTATTGTTTTCTTTATGCAATATTTGTCAAATATACCAAGAGCCTCATCATAATTATAAATTAATGCTTGAAGAAACACAGTCATTACCAATGATGTCAAACCATCAATTTCAGCGCATTGTGCAACCCCCATCATGAGCTCTGCCCCACCAAAGAACCAATCCCCACGCATGATCTTCCATGAAAACTTGAAGCCTTTTTCATGATGACCCATTATTTATTTTTTGAGCAATTTCCCAATTTTAATTTTTTTCATGGACTAATGTTATTTGAGTCACTTATGTGGATGATTATTTTATTTAGGAAACAATTCTCTAATATGATGAAGAGTTAGACCCTCTCGGAATCAACTATAAGTATGGGGCTCTCTATTGTTTCCTTTCATATGCTCTCTTTCTCTCACTCACTCATACTATCTTTGCTTCCAATCTAAGCTTTCAGTACATTTCCACTCTGTATCTCTATATATTCCCCGGATAGGAAAGCTGGGCTAAGCCGAAACCCGTCTCCAAAGCCATGACCTCCGTCTGCATAACGAACTGCCTAAACGACACGGTGTGCCGCGACACCCGAGTCCCGGTCCGAGCCACGTACGTGAACCTCTACAAGTGGCCCGAGTCGGATGCTGAGTTCGTGCGCTCGGTGACCGCCCAGGGCTGCGACCACCACTGCTACCGCACCAAGGTCGTCGACAGCATCTCGTGCCGGCAGATATACCTGAGGAGCTACCCCTTCTCCAAGGAAGAAGACCAAGTGAGCAAGACCAAGTGTTTCGGTAGAGAGAGAAAGAGGGACAGCAGTAAGGAGGCAGCAAGAGGGAGGACAAGGGGGAAGAAGAGGTGTGTGATGTTGAGGAGGGTGAGGGAGTTATCATGGAGTGCTGTGTCTAGGATCTTCCACAGGTTGCTCTCTTGCTCTGCTAGTGTTGATATTGTGGATCACAAGTAAAAAGAAGGAAGGAATTGATTTGGAAGTCACTTGGTTTGCTATATGTGTCATGTAAGTAAGAATGTAACAGCGGGGTCTTTATTCCTTTCTTGCTATATTGCAATATAAATTCTCATCTTGCTTTTTGATAAGGGTGGATCAGAAAAATTGCTGCTTTCTTTTCTTTCCTCTTTTGTCTCTGAGTTGTCGCATGAAGTTTTGAATAAGAATATTTATTTTGTATACCGCCTAGTATCCAGTGCAGAAAATGATTTCCATTAAGCTCGTATCCAAACACCCTCAAAAGAATTCGTGGAAAGAGCCATATTCTACATCTATGGTTGGAAAAAAAAAAATTCACCAAGGAGCATTTTTAATTCGTGAGTTACAAACATGAATTTCGCTGCAGACATTTTTCCTTTTTCAACTCCGCCTTGGCAGAACAAAGAGTTCTTTGAACAATTTATGGTTTTCAAGAACGACATTGTACCACATAACCTTTCGATTTTACGATGCCTTGCACTTGGTTACGGTACTAAAACAAAATGCTCACATTTTATGACGTAATATACATTTTACAATGTAGAACGATGGAAAATCTTTATTAATATATAAAAAGGAAAGAAGAAGAAAAAAAGTAAATACGGCAAAATTGAAGTATATGGCTCGAGGAGCAGGCAAGTCAACGCAAGTCCATTGATCAGAAAGGGAGACTGCATTTATGGCCTACATATTTGGTGAGCTGCGAACCAGCAACAACATTTGTGTAAGGAAAGATGAGACAGATAACTGTGTGGGATAGAAGTTGTCTCCTGTCAAGATCAATATTAGTGGGAAATTTTCGATTAAGGGCCCAAAGTGATCTCGATTTTTCAAATAAGGACCCGAAGTGGATCCTGTTTCAATTAAGGGCCTGAAGTGGCCAAAAAGTTTCAAATAAGAGCCTGAAAATAGGGGCATTTTCGTCTTTTCACATTATAAATTAAATAAAAAATGAAAAAAAAAATTAGGAAGCAGGCAAGGGACTGCCGCCCCTTGCTGCCGCCGCCCCGTTGCCAGCTCAGCCAGGGCCGGCGACCCTCGCCAACCGGGGCGAGGGCCCGCCAACCCCTCTGGGCGAGGGTCACGGCAACCCCCCGCCCAGATCTGGGCGAGCTGGGGGCCCTCCGCCCCGACCTGGGCGAGGGTCGCTGGCCTTCGCCCAGCGGCGGTGGCCCTCACCCAGGTCGGGGCGGAGGGCCCCCAGCTCGCCCAGATCTGGGCGGGGGGTTGCCGCGACCCTCGCTCAGAGGGGTCGCCGGGGCCTCGTCGAGGGCCGGCGACCCCTGCCGGCCCTGGCCGAGCGGTCGCCGGCCCTGGCTGAGCCGACGACAGGGCGGCGGCAGCAAGGGGCGGCAGCCCCTTGCCAAATTCCTCAAAAAAAAAATTTCATTTTTTAATATTTTTTATTTAATCAATAATGTGAAAAGATGAAAATGCCCCTATATTCAGGCCCTTATTTGAAACTTTTTGGCCACTTCAGGCCCTTAATTGAAACAGGGTCCACTTCAGGCCCTTATTTGAAAAAACAAAGATACTTCAGGCCCTTAATCGAAATTTTCCCAATATTAGTCGAAGCCAGTTGATTAATCTCTCTTAGGACTTTCTATTTCTGGTTTGATCTTTTTTATTATTACCTCTAATTTCATTACGAAGTTCATACATTTGGCTCGCCCCGAGTGACGACAAGTTACCATTCACGAGCAGAAATCCAAAGGGGCGGATAATGACCTCTGCCAAAAGCGTACGTCTTCGGCACAAGTATCGGCTGCGTGGCAATTGGGTTTCGAAGTTGCTGACAGCGGCTTTTCGTCAGTTACATTTTATGCTATTTGATAAGTCTATAAAAATAGAGTTATTTTACTTATTTTAAGCAAGAAATAATGTACTGTTTTTTAGAAAATATTTGAATTGCCCTCTATTTATTCAAATTTTTCTTGTTTATGCAGAATAATGAAATATTGAGAAAATAAAGAAAAATTGGCAAAAAAAAGGAAAGGAAGATGTTATCCATATTCACATAAGCTTTAGAAGATAGAGGCCAAATTAGGAATTTTGAAATTTATTCCCTTTTTAAATGCGAAAAATAAGCAATTGTTTTGTTTTTAGGAATCTTGGATTCTATTTTATATATAGGATAATATTGAGAGTTTGATGAGAGAGTTAGGGTTTTTACTTTTAGATCGTTCTTAGAGTTATTACAATATTTTGAAGAAAAGACAAAAGTGGTGATAGAATTCTTATTTTTTTATTCAAGATAGTGGGTTTCATTTATATTTTCATTTTTTCTTCTATTATGTTATAATTTTCTTTCGTTAGGGTTACGATATAGCATGACCATGATGATATGAATTTCATGATATTTATGTTTTGCAGATGATTTCATAATACTTCTAAGTATCTGGCTAGCATTTGAATGATTGGACATGCATGTTTGAGATTGATAAGTGATAATATGCAATTGCTTCTTATAATATATAACCATGAATTAAACTTGGATAGATGTATACCATGTTATTCGTGTGGCTTTTTGTGATAAGGTGGTCCAAAAGATTCATTGTAAATCGGGAATATTCACAAACTTTAATGCACTTATGTTTATTTAAATTCACATAGAAATATGGTGGATTGATAAATTGAGTATGTTTACTATACCTAGAGATATGATAGTAAATAGACGAGGAAATCCCACTATCACATGTTTGATATCGTTCTTGTATGCATAATAATATGAATTCATATCTAGTGGTTATGATGAAATCGGATGCTCTAAAGTATTTATTTGATTGATTAAATGTGTTTAGTTTTGAACTTTTTCTTCCAAGTTTTTGTCAATTTTAATTTATTCTAAATTCTATTTTAATCTGTTAGATAAATTCTAGAATTAATTCATTTTTAGTATTTAATTGGTTTATGGATCATTAATCTCTGAGGGATAATATCTTTTCTCATCATTGTATTACTTGTTCGACACGTTCACTTGCATTGAGAATTTTACGAACACTCTTGATATTGAAGCACTTCAATAGCATGAAGTCTATACCATTACATGATGGAGGATCCCAAGAAATGAGCAACTATTAAGTGCACTCGATTTATTCGAGCTCAATCATATCACGCGAGTTTCACGTGATACCTATCTTATCCAACTATTCTCATTAGATAAGCTCACATGGATGATACACGTAAATGAATTTAAACTATAGGAAAAGTGTTAACAAGCGTTGAATAATAGCAATGGGTACTATTTTCTATTACGATTGGAACCCTCTAAAGTTAGGAGAGTAAATTTATCTGGTAAAATTATCCCTATGATCAAAATACTGTCGCTCTTGTGAGGGATTTACACAACAGACCTCACACCGAAGCAAAAACCCGAATTTTCCCCCTCCTTTGTGTCTCTCCATTCTCCCAGCCAATTGCCTCCTCCGAAACCCCATTGCGTCTTCGTCGTCATCGCAGCTTGGACGCCGTCTCATCATTTGTCACCCCTCCCCATCATTGCCGCTTCGCTCATTAGCCACCTCATCATCCATCTCCCCTCCCTCGTCGAGGATTGTAGGTGAATAGGTTGCGACCAATGTAGGTGTCGCCCAAGCCCAACAAGGCCGAGTTCAGGCTCAGCTATGCCGGATCTAGCGTCACGAGTCCTGACCTGACCAGGGACGAGGACGAGAAGGATGTATATTGTGATTAAGAGATGGTAGCGGGTCGCGGAGCATGGCGAGGTCATGCTGACCAAGGTGAGGTGGCGGCGCTGACATGGTGAGATCGTGCGAAGGAGGTGACGACTGGGACCGGGTGGTCATATATGCTCCCCCCGGTTGCAGCTGCAGGAGGGCAAGGTTGGGTGCAACAGAGGCAAAATGGGAAGAGGAGAATAGGGGAAAGGGTAAAAAAAATAGAAATAAAATAAGGGCCAATTGGTCTGAGTTGTTCATTTACCTAGCTGCTGATGTGCCCAAATCCAATTTACATTAACCCTCTTAAATATAGAGGATCTCTATCCTTTATTAAACTGGTGCTAAAATAAAGAGTAACAGGAGCACTTGGGCAACATGTATCGTCCAATCAATGCAGTAGGAAACACAAGTTTCAACACGAGACACCAAAAGTTTGGACATGACCATCGACACGATAGACGCATTGCCATGTTCTCATTTTAGCCAATCATCGTTAATATATCATAACGTTAAGAAGAATTAACACAAATAAGTAATATGACGATGCCTAGGTACCACATGTCACAACTTATTACACCAATTGTGGTCAATGACGTCGTAAACATGATCATCTATTGCCGGATAACCCTCTGTAATTCTCTCGCTTGCTCTCTCGGATCTGACTTGCAGTCAAACAAGGCGACTATGCATTATTATTTGGCAACAAACTAGGACCAGTTGCATTTGCAATTCCACAAATTAGGACCGAGTTGCAGCCACAGCTTGGTTTGCTTGGTCAATTGCCTTCGCCGACAATGCATTATCCTTGTGCTGATCTCTGTCTCTCGCTCTCTCTCTCTCTCTGTGCCGACCTTGTCACTAGCCGGTCAATGGCGAGTACCAACAAATTGCTCATTCTCCTGCTTAAACACTGTGTTGGCTTTCTATTTAGTACCTTTTTCTTATCCAATCTAGTCG
>BCNH02000001.1:11606226-11628345 GCA_001662345.2 Metrosideros polymorpha var. glaberrima | reverse complement strand
GGGGGGGGGTTGCAAACATTATTTAACACTCAATAATCAAAGCATTAAATAAATTACGAGGAAATGGTAACGTGAACGTACCTGGACGTAGCAGCCTAATCCCTAACGCTTATCTCCCAAGCGTAAGATTTAGACTAATGCAATGATCTTTTTTAGGGTTTTCACTTATTTAATGAAATGAGATGTAATTGCAATTATACTAAAATGAAAGGCATTTATTTGAATGACCTAAGTCTAATGACGTGCAATTAAATGACACTCATCATGTTCCTAAACTTACCTTTACTAAATGATAGGCAAAATGTTATGCAACTAAGCTATATGTCATGCAAAAGCACCTAAATGTCTAAACTGAATTATTGAATAAACCTAGACATGGTACTACATGAATAAGTCTAAAAATCATGCTAAATGAATTTAAACATGGCACTAAATAAATCTAGACATGAAACTAGTGCGTGGACCTAGACAGGATTTTAAATGAACTTAGGCATTATCCTAAAATGAACCTAGACTAAATGACATGGCAAAGATGACACGCACATGATTATTTTTGATATTTTCGATGAATTTCGGAATTAAAAAACAATGGAATTTAAACTATCCTAAATAAAGATTATTTTAAATATCTAGGAATTAATCTAAATTAAATCCAAAAATATTTTAGAGAATCTTACCTTAATTCTAAATGTTCTAATAATGGAATATTATCTAAATGGATGCAATCCTATAAGATAAACGTTATCTTTTTAAAATGGAATGCAACCTAAAAAATCCTATCTTTCTAAGAATGATTTTTAAGATGGGATTCCTAATAAATCCCACCTACTACTTATTTTTGAATTAAAATTAATTTCGAATTTTTTATTAGGGAAAGCATTTTATCCGCAATTTAATTAATTAATTAAAAAATGATTTAAAGTTGGCAGACCAAATCTATGAGATTATAGATTGAATCATCCAACTTTCCACGCATATCAGGGCGCTATCTTGAGATATCGACATGTTGTCGATAAATAAGGAAAAAATCCTTATTTTATATATTTTTAATTAATTTTTATTTTTTAGAAAAATTTCCAAAAAAATTCAAAACCAATGAATATTCTGAAAATCATGTAAAATAGGTAGTGTCAACTCAAATCAATTAAATTAGGCAATTTTATCTCAAAAATATCAAAGAATAGGAAATTACCTAATTTGAAAATCGCGGAGGATTTGTTTCCTCTTTTGGAACTTGCGGATCAGGGGCTAGAGCTGGCCAACAGGGAACTACAAATAGTAGTCAAGCTCTTGGGGGGTTGCCGGTGCAGCAGGGAGGTGGCGAAGCATGGCAGTGACTGGAACTCACTCGAGACTTTCACCGAACACCTGGTGGGCAATGTTGATCAGGGCTATTTTGGCTCCAATCTCGGCTCGGATCGGCTGGGCTTTGATCATGGGACTCCTTGGGATGTTGAGGAAGGTTTGTGGTGGTCGGAGTAGCAACAGAGCCCGGTGGACAGTGGCGAACAGGGGGCGGCCCCTATTTTTGGATTGCAGAACAGGGCTTACGATGGGCCTCCTTTGATGGCTCAAATCTTCACGCTAGGTGGTCTCCTCGACAAACGCTTTGATGGTTGCGAAGAGCTTTACTCAGGCTTCTTCATGATACCTCGTGGGCCTCGGGGGTGCCGGAAGCTGGTAGGAACATGGCTTATAAGTAGGATTGTCGGTTCAATTTTTCTAGAATTTATGGGCAAAACTAGCGACTAGGGGGTTTTCTCGAGGTCGGTTCTCCGTGACCAGTGATCTTCTGGATGTGCCGCTTAGATTGATGTGAAGTACTTCATACAAGCTTCACGTTGGTAGGTGGCTTGTGGCTGGAGGAGCAGCAACAACGATGGCAAAGTGGCCAGCTAGTTGGGGTGTAGCCTAACCTCTCCCCCTCTCTCTCTCTCTCTCTTCTCTCTCGAATTTGGTGCCACTTTATTTTAGAATTATGGCGTGTCCCCCCATGTGTTTAGAGGTATAATGGGGTATATATAGACAAGCTTGAGAGTTTTTGCAATTTTGGATATTTACGATTTAGCTCCCGAACTTTCTAATATTTACAAATTGACCCAAATGCTTATTTTTCTTTTCAATTAGGCCCCCACATGGTTCGGCCAGCCCAATAGAAGGGCTTGATCAAACTCAGCCCCTTGTGGGCTTGTATTTCTCTTTTGGGCTTAATTTTAGCCTTTTTCGGATGAATTATGGGCTTTTAAAAATTAAAAGGGCTTTTTTCCCAAATTAAAATTTAAACAGGCTGACTTAAGCTCTAATTTTTCCCTTTAATCTTCTAAATTTCGGCTACACCACCCCCTCACCTTGGCCAAATTTCTCAATTAATGTTGGCCCAATTTGCAAGTCCTTTTTCAATCCAATTTTGCCTCCGACCCAATTTTAAATGGGAAAATGCATGATTCTAATATGCTGAAAATTAAAACAAAACTAAATGCGAACTATTATGAAAAATGATTTTGATATTTTTTGTAGGGGCTAAGGTCGGTCCCTAATTTTATTTAAATTCTAAATTAATCCTAAATAGGGGGTCAAAATTTAGGTGTCAACATATGCTTGTACGTTAAAGGATAAAACTGTAAGGCTCAGTATGTGATCGGTCAAAGTGGACAATACCTCGATTGAGTTAATCCAAGCATGATGCACCTATTTTGTATACCCTTTGTTATGTTGCAAATACATAAGATTTATGGATATGATACTTTTATAGTCATTAACATGTACTTTGCACGACATCCTATAAGAGAAAAAATTAACATAAGCAACGATTAATATTGACTCAATATGATGTTACAATGAATATATGTATTAATGGTATATGTATATTACATTTCTTTCATTAGAAAGAAAAAGGAAAACATTAGCAAAAGCAATTGAGTTCATATTTGTTTTAATCAGGTTGACGAAATATCTAGAGAATGAAGATAAAGAAGATCTCCATCAAAATTCTCCAATCCAGATATAAGAAAGATCTATTTCACAATTCTGAACTTGCGAAAATTAGTAAACCGATGTTATAAGCTGTCTAATGAAATTTTTAAAATACTTTATTAAATTACCTAGAGAAAGTAAAATTTATCAGTAAAAAACTTCATAAACTCAACAACAACAACAAAAGAACAACTGTAGGGAGTTGAAACTTTTTAAAATCACATTTTTCCACTTACAAATTTAAAAGTGAGAACACATGGATAAAGAGCCATAAAGATGAAGTAAAAAAATAACCTCTTCACGATGTTTAGCTATTATGGATGTCAGGCTGTTCATGCTTACTCGATTCTCACAACTTTGTCTATCTCTTTCATCGACAAAACCTAGTGTTAGAGGAAGAAGAGATAAAATAAAATAAAAAAACCTTAAGATATGAGAAATACGTTGGAAAAAATGTTGAAAAAATCCACAAGTATTAGGGAAAATACGTAACATCGTTTGTTGAGGAGAATGCGATAACAATATTTAATAACAATCAAGCCAATGTATAATCTTTATAAATAAAGATGCTGAATTACAATTCAAAAATAGACTTGCTTAATGCTATAAACTCGAAACGAATTGAACAAGATGTGAGATATGGCTAACCGAATCTCTTAAGGCGATTAGTTCATGCCAACAGTGCTAAGCAACTTCAAGAATTATGTCTTCAAAGATACAACACCTTAAACCAGTTTGGATTAGCACTATGCAAACAGAACTCTATCAAACACTTCTTGAAATCGGCACACTTAGAGGAAAACTTGAAGTGAAGAGATGATTGAAACTTCAGTGGAGTCTCTTCGGAATGAAAAACTATTTATAGAGTTTGAAAGTTCATGTACTCAAAGTGATACATAAATCCAGGAATTAAATAAATTCACGAATCCAAGATATACATGAATTATAAGATTCATGAATTTAAAAAATACATGAACTTTCGAGACGTATGAATTTAATAGATTCATGAGTTCGAGAATCATAAATTCTAGAGATACATGAATAGAAAAGATGTATTAATCCATTAAATACAATAAAATGGTAATAAATTAATAATGATTAATGAAATACATTATTAGGATTAAGGATAGAATTAATTAAAATGAACGTAATGATCAGTATTCGTTAAGCTCCTGAATTGTTATCTGAGTGACAACAAACTTGAATATAAGAAAAAAAAAAGGGCTAAAAATTGCTGAGTTGGCAACAAACTATAGGTTGTTAAAATTTCTTAGAGTAGCTAGAATCCCTTGAAAATTTTCATTTTTTATTTATATATTGATTTGGCCTTCACTTTTCAAATCATTAAAAAAGTGATTGGATAGTTAGGATAAGATGGATGGACAAGGGATGGCAATGGACAGACGCACGAGAACTGGGCCGAGGACAACGCTCGCCTTCCACCTCCACCTGCAAGCGACGTGCCCATTTGATGATATATTAACCCGTGCCTTCGGCACGATTTGTATAGCAATCAATATAATTATTTTAAATAATTTTTTTCCTTGAAATTTTATTTATATCAGAATAATATTTTATGAAAGACTTGAGAAGGAGATGTGTAATACAAAAAATGCTATTTATATCCTTTTTTATAGACTTTTTTTAGCACATAGTACAAAGAGATCATTACGATGTATTTATTGTTTCCATTAAATTAGTGAATACGTATTAGTGGTATTATTCTTTTTTCACCTTAAACAATGTTTTCTAATACTTGGAATGTTATTTAACAATAAAAAAAAAAGTAACACCATGCACCTGAAATTGGCAAATTAAAAATTACATGTAGTAATGGCCTATCTCTTAGCACATAGATTAAGTATAATATTAATCCATAAAAATTATATCTTGTAAGTTGGTGTATATGAACGAGGATCTTATACCATCTTTAGTTACATAATTACGTTGATCAATTTTGGAATTCACGGACTTAATTCAAAATGATTAACTATAAAATTTGTCAATATATTTAACATGGTTTTCACAATGAACTTAACTTAACTAATTTCACGTTGAAATAAAATATCAATTCCTCCATTGCGCACATTTCGTGAAATTTGCCCAAGAGTTCAAAATGAGAAAGGTTTAGTATCTCATCTATTCGAACTGACCATGCAGGATTTAAAAAATCAAGGCTTCTCATAATGCTGTGCTGAAAAGGTAGAGCATAACTACTCCTCAGCCTATATACTTCTCGGCAAAATGGTATTATAGAAAGGAAAAATCGCTCTCTACAATAAATAGCAAAAACCATGATGATAAAGAGTGGTGCTCCTGTCTACTTTTGGGCTAAAGCAGTTGCTATTGCTTGCTATACCATGAAATGAGTATTCTTGAGACCATTGTTAGAGAAAACATGCAGCTAAAGTATACTAGAAGTGCCATAATTTGGCACGGGTGGATACTTTTGTGCACAATTTCTAAAAGGTACACTTAAGTGCTATTTTTTTTTTTAAAAAGTAGGACACTTAAGTGCCAACTCCGGCAAGCTTGTCGGAAATCCGACGTGGCCTTATTTTATTAATATTTTTAGCTTATGTGGCTCGCCAGTGCTAACGTGGCAATTTTTATATATATATAATATTCTAATATTTTTCAAATAATATTTTAATTTTCTTAATTTTTTCTTAATTTTCTATTTTTCTATTTTTTCCATTGTCTTCTTTCTTTGGCTCGCTAGTTAGAGGAACGGTCGGCGACGACCGGTGACGCCATGGGCAAGGTCAACCTCGCCGTCGTTGGGCGAGATAGACCTCGCCCTTGCCCAGCCGCGGCAAGGCTCAACCTTGCCAGATCTGGGTGAGGTCGAGCCTCGCCCAACGACAATGGCGAGGTCGACCTAGCCAGATCTGGGCGAGGTCGAGCCTCGCCCAACGACGACGGCGAGGCCGACCTCGCCCATGGCCTCGCCATCACTAGCCCCTTTAGTAAAATAAATGTTTTTCTTAATTTTTTCTCTTTTTTTTATTTTCCTTTTTTATTTTCCGTTGTCTTCTTCCTCTGGCTCGCTGGTCAGAGGAACGGCCGGCGACGGTCGGTGAGGCCATGGGCGAGGTTGGCCTCACCATCGCTGGGCGAGGCAGACCTTGCCCTCGCCCAACGATGACGGTGAGGTTGACCTCGCCAGATCTGGGCGAGGTCGAGCCTCACCTAGCGACGACGGCGAGGTCGACCTTGCCCATGACCTCATTGGGTGAGGGTGAGGTCGGCCTCGCACAGACATGGCGAGGCCGACCTTCATGGCCTCGCCGGACCTCCCTCTGGCTCGCTGGCCAGAGGAAGGAGGACGAAAAAATAAAAGGAAAAATTATAAAACAAAAGAAAAATTAACAAAAAGTCTATGTGGCTTAAATTGTTTTTTTAAAAATGTCACGTTATTGAAAATTCTCGTCGGAAAAAGACACGTCAGCATTTTGGCCGGAAAATCTCGCCGTTGGCACTTAAGTGTCCCTTTATTCTCCGATTTTGGTACTTAAGTGTACTTTTTAGAAATTGTGGCACTAAAGTGTCCATCCGTGCTAAATTATGGCACTTCTAGTGTACTTAAGCCGAAAACATGCTATGAGATTTTTAAAGTTAAAAGACCAAGCATTTCATACTTTCATGTTTGATGCAAATGTTACATTCTCAAGAATGCTAACGAAAATGTTGGTAAGTTCGAACTACAAGCAAACGAAGGTATTTTTCTTGGCTGCTCAACTTCCAACAAAGGTAGCCAAGAAATTTTGTAGGAAGTAGAAGAATCCATAGAGGTTAGATTTGAAGATAGTCTGAAAGGTGTATAAGCTGATAATGATGAAGAAATAGTGTTGTTACCTACACCAACTGATGATATCCACCAACATTAGCAACCTAGCACAAAGTTCAAAATCTGCACCATTACCAAAAGATTGGATATTCAAATCAAGTCATCCTAATGAGCAAATCTTTAGAGAAATTGACGAAGGAATCAAAATCAGATGTTAATTCAAAGAGCCGATGAACTCTATGGCATTAATCTCCAGAATCGAGCTTAAAGGGGTTGAACAAGCTATTGTTGATGAAAAATGGATTAAGGCTATGCAAGAAGAATTTCACCAATTCAAAGTTAATGAAGTTTGGAAACTTGTACCTTGTCATCGGAACAAAATGGGTATTTAGAAACAAACTTGATAATAAAGGTAATGTTATACGCAACAAAGCAAGGCTAATTGCAAAAGGTTATTCACAGGAGAAATGTATAGATTATGATAAAACTTATGCTCATGTTGCTAAACTAGAAGCAATTAGATTGTTACTAGCCTACGATTGCTTTTATGATTGCAAGCTATATTAAATGGATGTGAAAAGTGCATTTCTTAATAGTTACATCATAAAGTAAGTGTTTGTAGAGCGACTACTAAGATTTGATGATCCAAGCGGGATCAACAACGTGTATGAACTCAAGAAAGCATTTAACGGACTCAAATAAGCACCAAGAGCGTGTTGAAAGGTTAAGTACTTTTTTGTTGTTGTTGAAAGTGAGTTTGAGAAAGGTACAATTGACACAATGTTGTTCATATAGAGAAAAGGCATTGATATTTTGTCGATTCAAAAATATGTTGATGATATTATTTTTGGATCTACTAATGAGCTGTTATGTAATAAATTTGCTATCGTCATAAAGAGTAGATTTAAAATGAGCATGATGAGAGAGTTGAACTTCTTCTTGGTTTACAAATCAAGAAAAGTAAAGGTGGCACCTTCATATTTCAAGAAAAATATGCCACAAAACTGGTAAAGAATTTAAAAATGAAAAGTTATAAAATGATTGACACACCAATGTCTCCATCAAGCAAACTTGACAAGGATGGAAAAGGTAAATCCATCGATCCTAAGCTTTATGGAAGCATGATAGGATGATTATTATATTTAACAGCATCTAAATCTATGCACATCTATAGGTTATCAATCTAATCTGAAAGAATTGCATTTGACTACTGTAAAATGCATCATTGAATACATTGGATCATTTCCTAAATTAGGTTTATGTGTTGGGACTAATAATACAACCTAGAAGGGGGGTTGAATAGGTTGAGTGTAAATATTTAAAAACTTTCACGGAATAGTAAACAATCTACAGTTGAGATGATATCTTAACAAAGTAGTGTGTGTGAAGTTGGTTAAGGAAAGCAATTCACACAACGATATATAGTAGTTCGGCTTTACAAGCCTACGTCCACTCTTAAACTAACAGCCTTAATAGCAGTTGGATTCCACTTAGTAATTTTCAGACCAAGTTACAACCGGCTAGTGTCTTTCCCGTTTAAGATAGATCACACTATCGGGATGTATATACTCGCGATTACACTTGTATACTCGTCTAACGAACACTATGAGGCTAAATCAGTGTAGAGAGCAATACAACCAAGGATTAGAGATACTTTAGGCTTAAGAGAGCAATAGCAATTTTTCCAGTATCTAACTTTCATAGTAGCTTCACTCCCCCTATATATAAGGACTTCTTCAAGCTATTCGTTGGTGAGTGTCCTCACTTTGAAATAGTCGTTGGAAATCTTCAAGGAAGATAAGATAGCCGTTTGGAGTCGTTGAAGGCATGAGAGAAGTGTTGAGGCACTGCTGTTGCTGTCGCTTCAACTGTCGGTACTGTTTTCCCAAAATAGGCACTACTGCAGCTATCTCTAGCTAGTAGTCTGACATTTACTTTTCTGATTGCTTTCTCGATTTTCCTGCTGCGAAATCTAGACCTGCAATGGCTCTTTTTCGAATCATCAACCATCAAACTCGATATATCACACCTTCAATTCATGTGCATTATCACCAATGTAGATTGTTGGTTAGGTTGACCATCTTTAGTGAAGATACTAAGTTGCTTCGACACGTGATGTTGCGATCAATGAAGTCTTTCCATCTTCATCGGTGCCAAGGGCTTTTTAGACTATTAATCTAACTGGTACTTCCAAGCTGTAAAGAGGTTTGTTCACTCAAATGTCAGACAAACATCTTATCTTGGTTGATATGAAAGTTCATTGATGATGGTAACTAAAATCACTATCTGCATCGATCATGGAAACCATTAGAATAGAGATAGTTTGGTAATCATCAAAATGTCATATGGATGTTTTCCAACAATCTCCTCTTTTTTTATGATCACAAAACTATCCAGCAGATGTGAGAAAATTAAAGTAGGAATATTCGAATTGCATTAAATATAAAGAAACATGTATCAAATATCATTAAGTTAGTATATTGGCGATCATATCATATTCATGGAAGATGCCTAAGAAATATCACATGAATATCATAAAACATAAGAGTAATAGTGAACATATCATCTTCATGGAAGATGCCTAAGAATATCGCATGAATATCTCGCAATATAATATCATAGAACATAAGAATAACAGTGAGCATATCATCTTTATGGAAGATGCCTAAGAATATTGCATGAATATCTCACAATAGTACATTTACATATATGCATTCTCCCCCTCTTTGTCATTAGTAAAAAAAGAAAAAAAGTCGTAGATAAGAATGAAAGCACACAAACTTCATTGCAAATGATAAAAGAAAATACATCTGGACACCAAATAGCATGCATGTCCACATATAACAGCTCAAAAAACAAGAAAGGAGAAACTAAAGATGCAAGTAGAGCTTAAGAGCGATGGGTTCTCTTCTTGGTTGAGAGGGGTGTTTTGACTGATGATTCTGGAATGGAACGGATACGATTGTAGCATTGGAGGCTACGAATAGATTGTTCCATTCACTATAAAAACTTGCCCATCTGTTCCAAGGTGCTCTGTAGTCTTAGGATGCCCTCGTAGATATCTGCATTGAAGAGATTCTGTTCTCCAAATTCAGGCTCCCCCTAAGATGAAGCTTTCTTGTGCTTGGGGCGAGGGAGATCTGGCTGAGGTTGATGGAGCTATTTCTTCTGTATGCATTACCTTCTAAACACCTTCCTTCAGACGTTCTTGAAGGATCTTCATCGCTTCTTCATCATCACCGTGTCCAATACAAACAATCTGATGGTCTTGGTTTACCCAACCTCGATTGGTGACTTTCAACAACATTTTCTTTAGAGTTTCCTTCCATATCACCACATTTGGTAGCCTGTTTGACTTGTAATCGTCACTGATGATGATGTCTTTGGTCTTGAGGATGAGGGAAATAAGACCGCCATAGGGCAGCCTTCTAGATTTTTGCTTGACCATTCGGTGCATGTGTAAAATTATCAATTGTGCAAGCGAAAAGTTTTCCTATTTCAAGATTGCCGAAAGAATCCGAGCTTCATAGTGTGAAATATCATCAGTGAAGCTAGATTTTGGTTGAAGGTACATAATCAGGATTTTCACCTTACCTTGAAGATGAAGGGCTATCAGAGTTGGGGCTAAATCTCTATCAACCTGGGGTGTGACATCCGAAAATTTTGAGTTCCTATAATAAAATTTAGGATTATTTATCACGTGAGATTGCCCCACGTTTGAGGCATTAAGTTTTGTTTGATTGTTATTGTCGTGTGTGTTTATAGCATGGGTGACAAATTTTAAATCACCCTTAAGTTAATTTTCGAAAGGGGTCGATAAATTCCGAAGCATTATATTTGATGTCACTGAACCTTAGAATTTGAATTGAAAATTTTCTAGCATTCATATGGGTTAATAATGATTTTTAGTGGATTTAAAATATTTTTTTTTGGAATTTAATATTCATAACGAAAATTGGTTTTTCATTTCTTTCATGTTGGTTTATTAAATATTTTGGTAACCTAACAATCTAACTATTTGGCTCAAGCATTCAACTTTTCCTTTTTGTTTGGTTCGGTCACTACCGATTTCCTTCTTACTCTCCAATTTCACCCACGTGAAGCAATGAACTTAGACCATTGACATCATGCCTTACATCACTCATTTGTCTTAAGCCCATAAATGCCTTGGTGATTCCCTCTTATTTACTTGGCCAAGAAGTTCCTCATTTATTACTATCCTACAATTATCTCTTTGTAACTCATTCTTATTAATTCAAGTGACCTAATCTAGGGTCATCATTACTTCCAAGCATAATTGAGTTGATCTCATCTCTTCTATCTTGGCTTGAATGAACTCCCCCAAATCAAAAACTCAAAGCTAAAACAAACTTACCTCCATAACTCTCTTCATCAACTTCTTCTTCATCTTTCAAAGCCGTACGTGAAACAGAGGCCCTACGAGCGTGATTTTCAGATTTCCTCTTTCAGACTTTGATTCGGTAAAGCATTGATTTCAACTACTCTTCTTCAACGGTTTTCTTGTCGTTTTGGAAATAAAGAATCGTTGATTTCGATTTTTTGTTTATTTGAAGGTGACTTACATATTTAAGACTTCGGTTCCCAATCCGAGATAAGTGAAAGTTCTAGGCGTTAAATTAGCCTAATCTACTTAGCATTTGCACTTGGTTGTTTGGTGTGTGACTTGATTGTAGACGAAGTTTAAATCTAAAAATGATTGTGTGAAATGATGATGTGATGATGTTATGATATTTGCCTTGATAAGTGCTTATATATCCTAAAGGTGTTTAATGGATTCTATTAAGGTGTGGTATTCGTACGACATGTGAAAGTGATAAATTTAAACTTGGAAGTATACTGCATTTGAGCATGTTCTGCATCATCTGAGCGAAATCTGCACATGAGTCTGAGTCTATTTTCTGCATCTGAATATGTTCTGCATCATCTGAGCGAAATCTGCACGTGAGTCTGAGCCTATTTTCTGCATCTGAGGTATCTTTTGAAACGTAACTTCTAAGCCCAAATGTTTTTAAAAATTCGAGATATGATATGGGCCTATCTCTTGAACGTATCTTCTGAACCCAAATGTTTTCAAAACCTAAACCTATCTTCTGAGCCTAAATGTTTTCAAGTCTGGAATGTCTTTTGAGCCTGAATATTTGTAAGTCTGAATTACCCATTTGAGCCCAAATATTTCCAAGTTGAAATATCTTCGGAAACTCGAATGCCTTCAAAATCTGAACTCATCTTCTAAACCCGATTGTTGTTCAAAATCTGAATCTATCTTCTGAGCCTGAATGTTTTCAAAGTCTAAGTGATTGAGGTAAAGTCTGAGTGACTGATGTAAAGTCTGAATGACTGCATGTAAAGTCTGAGTGATTGCATGTAAGTCTGAATGACTGGTGCAAAGTCTGAGTGACTGTATGTAAAGTATGAGTAATTGATGTAAAGTCTGAGTGACTGATGTAAAGTCTGAATGACTGCATATAAAGTCTGAGTAACTGCAATTGGCATGTAAAGTCTGAGTAACTGCATATGATCTAAAGTCTGAATGACTGCATGTAAAGTCTGAGTGACTGCATGAAAATATTTATGCGCGTGTTGAAAAGTATGAGAATGATCATTGCATGAGAATAAGATATTTTCGTCGCCCCTAAATTAAAAGGTGACGATGCCTCAGAATGGAGATGCCTCATAGTGTTGGGATGCCCTGGGGAGGTTCGGAATGCCTTGGGAGTCGAGATGCCCATGCTATGTAATCTTGGATGCTCCGTGAGCGGATGTTGCGGGATGCCTCGGAGTTGAGATGCTCCATAGTATTCGGGAGGGAATGTAAAATGATTATGCATGCGCATGTGGATACTTGTATTTGTGTTAATAAAACACTAGGTGATACTGGTGCATTTTAAGGTGTTATGGCATCCGCATGCATTGAATAAAACATGTTATGTGATGTCACTATTGATCTGCCATCGACTTGAGAAGTAAGCATTTGTTTTGCATTCATGATGTATTGGTAATGCATTGAAATCTCATTGCTTGTGTTACCAGGTTAAGTATTGAAATGATTTACTAATTTAAACTTAGAAAGTTCACTTATTGAGTTTAGGCTCACTCCAATATTTTTTCAGACGTATAGGTATGGACTTATCGCCCTCGCAAGTCGGTGCGCCTGTGTATTTTGAAGCTACGTATGATAGTATCTATGTACCCGAGTTTGATACAGTATATACTAGATGTTTTTCGACTATGTGGGTAGATGTGGGTAGATGTGGGCTTAATGGAGTGGGTACCTTATCATTTTGTTGCATTGTACTTTAACCTCGACGGGGAACTGATCGGTCCTTTGAGAGGATTTGACGATGGTCCGTTTGATGGTGAAGTAATCGACTCTTGATGTCGATCTCAACTTAGGTGCAAGCCCACTTTTGGAGTACATGGATAGTATGGGAGTTAGGCTACCCTTACCTTTTTGGAGCCTTTGTATGTATCCTAGATCTTTTGTTAATGTTGTGTAATATGTGAAAATGATACATAAGTATTTTTCTGAATCTTGTGTAATGTTTATGTGATGCCTTGTTTTGCTTCTGCATGCTTGTAAGGCAGTAAATAAATAAATTAAATGGCACACGTGTCGTGCGTGACGTATCTGGGGCGTCACATGGGATGGGTTATGTGAGAGCATTAGAGAATGGGATTTCGATTGATCAATTCACAAGCCCAACTCAAGCTTCATCAATTAATTAAGCCTATTCATTAATCATGCAAGCAAGTTAGAATTTCAATCACAACATAATCAAATGGGTCCAAAACGTCCAAGAAGGGGCTTCTACAATTTTAAGAGTGAATGTAGAAGGTGTGCATAGTCGATGGTTGATTTACAAGGCTGAAAAGTAAAAAGTTCATGTTTCGATGTGTTTTAATGTATTTTCTAGTTCTTAGGTCTTTACTGTGTTTATTAATTCCTGTATTTTTTTTATATTTGGCTAGTTCCCATGTCTTTAATGTTTTTATCTAGTTCTTATGTTTTAATTTTTCTACAAATAGTGGTGAGTTCTCAAATGTATGGATTCAATATTGAGTTTAATAATACATGAGAATTCCTCCCGAGTGAGGGAATTTCCTTTTGGTTCTTTATCCAATTAGCTGGTGGTGAGCCTCGAGTTCTTTATCCTTGGCTCGTAAATCATATCTCTACGCCTTGGCGGTGAACTTCATCTATCTTATCCTTACTTTTATTCAAACACATCCCATAACACATTCTCCACTAAAAAACTTCCCAACAAACACTTCTTCCATTCACTTACTCATCATACATCCAACATCAGATATTGACCAAGTGTCGGGACGAAATAATTGATGAATAGAGCGAAGGTTGGCCAGCGTGTCGACACAATGATGTAACTGCTAGTTAGTGGAGTTGTTTTGGGATTTGTACTTGTCGCGACCTTAAAATTTTGGGTATGTCCAAAGGTTTAAGGGTATTGTCTATTGATTTAGGCGTGGGCTCTCCCAAGCCCATATCTCGTGCGACGTTGGGAAAATTCAATTTGAGGTTCGATTACCCCTAAAAAAAATCTATGTTTGGAAAAAGGAGTCGCCACTAACTTATTGAGGTCGACTAGAAACTAATCGAGACACGGGAGGGTCGTCTCGATTCCTACGCAATCAGAGTTCTAAGGTCGGGACTTGGTTATGCTAATTATCTAATTAGCATCCTTTTGGTACTTAAACTTGATCATTTGTCAACTATTGTGTCCAAACAACCTTTTCGACTTTCTTTTCCTAGTAGTCTATTCTAACCAGGTTAAAAAGGAAAATAATAATCAATATATTGAAAGTGCGCAATCAAATGAAATCAAAATAAAATACACAAACAGCATCCTAGTATCGTCTTTAAAAGAAAAGACATTAAAAAATCCTAAGGTAAAGTCCTAAAGGCTTGTTCAATTTGAATTCAATTTTTGTCAAAGGTTTTCATATTTTAATGCTAACCTTAAAACTATTTTCTAAACTAGAAAAGCTATCCAAACTAGGCAAAAAATAATTTCTGAATTATTATTATTTTCTTGATTTTTCCGAATTTTTTTTTATTTTTTTAATTATAATTATAATTTGTTAATTTCGAAAATTAGGGACTTGGGCTAGGCCCTAAGGCCCGATCTGAACAGTGAGCTGCGATTTGGTCTCCCGAATCTAGGCCATGGATGCTAAAGGGCTTACTAGTTAAGTCTCTTCCGATTAGAATCTCACTAGCCCAATTTCGAAAATGAATACACCCAAGCCCAACAAAATCTAATTTTAGCCTAAAGCCCACTCAGATTAAACTGATCTCAAATTGGGCTAATAATCTATCTAAGCCCATCTTGAAGAACAAATGCACTAAGCCCAAGGATGAAGGTTTGAGCCCATTATAATTCTGCTTCCCACTCATGCCCATATCATCTTCTTCAAGCATCCCTTCTTACCATGACGCCACAGAGGGCGTCCTCGAGTTCGCCTGAACTCATCACTGGCTATTGCCCACACTAACCTTACTTCGGCCAATCATGGCTGTCACCATGACCACTACCTCGACCACACAAAAAACAAAAAACAAAGCCGACGACTAGCTTTCATTTTCGAGTCACCAAGCTTCGGTTGAGATTTTTTAATCAACGGCAAACCCATTCCTTAAAATTTTATGACAATCAAAGGCAATCGACAATCATTTGAGCTAACGATATAGGTTCAGGTAGCTAACACGAAATCTTAGTTGCTACAATCGACGAGGAAGAAACTTGGCAAATCCAGCTCGTGTGCTCGTCCGTGGCCGATACCCGAAACCCAAAGAGAATACCATGAAACGGATGAAAAATGGTTGTCAGAAGCGATTCAACCATCAATGAACAATCTCGACATCTTTAAAGCGGTCGATTATGTGAAAACGAGTTCTGCATTTCATTTAGGCAAATCATCGAACAAGATGCAAGCAGTGTAAAGTATAGGGTCTCGATTTAAAGATCGGAGTGAATGGAGCATAATAGGGCAGGAAGCTTATCTGGTTCATGTGGCGATAATGAGTTGTCAGGATCAGTGACGGCGAGGGCGGAGATGCCGGTTTTGGTCGACAAATGGAAATCTCCATAGATAGGTGAAGCGGACACTCTCTGTCACTTTGAGAATCTCGATTGCAAAGCTGAGCGAGGAAGGCAGGTTCGGTGCTCTCCGAGAACCAGAGCTGATCATGACGAACAGCGGTCGGCAGACTCGATTTACGGCGAGGGTTGACGTCGATTTGGATGGAAACCTCCCAAAAGCTATCCAAAGACCTTTTTTCTTTTCTTCAACAAATCTTTCTAGTTTGAGAAGCGTCACTGGTCGCGGTCGGCCGACGAGTCATAGAAAGAGTGTTGAGGAACGTCGCCGGCGATGGCGGAGGAAACTCTCGGTTGGGGAGTTATGGTGGTAATTGGCGATGGCTGTGGAATGGTAATGTCCGGCGGAGCTAATCAGAGGAGAGGGACTGTGAGATGAGAGTGAGAAGCCCCCTCCTCCTCTTGCACCATTCTCTCTTCTTTTCTCTTTCTTTTTTTTTCACCTTTTTTGCCTTTTTGCCGCCAGCCGCCTTTTCATCCGAGAATCTCTCGGGTCATCAAACGGTATGGATTTTTCCCTTTTAGGGTTTAGGGTGTCGTGCCAAGTGACGCGATCTTGAGAGAGGTGCGAGTTCAATCGTGCGGTGTCAAGTATAATACTTTAAATGGTCGACCGGCTCTATAGTTTTAAATTTCTTTTATCGGACTCGAGATTTCTAAATTTTTCTATCCCTAAATCAAATATCTAAAACAAAATTAGAAACTAATGAAATTTTAATTTTTTCTTTGATCAAAGGCTAAATTTCTCAGCTTGACTAAGAAATCAACATCCGACCATTTTTATGAAAATGTAAAATTTAAAGGTCTAATTCTACATGCCTAAACCAAATTGATACCTACGTGCAATTAAGGTATTAAGCATACTAATCTAATTTTTTTGTCAAGAAACAAGTCTCGCCAATCAGAGATCTTGAACCTCGAATTTTTTTATTTTGACCGTCGACAGAATTCAAGTGTCAACAGTACCTACTTTTGGATAAGTATTGCTAAATAATATGAGTAATGTAGGGTGTGTATAACTCTTCGCTAATTGTCTATAAATAACCATCGATAGAGGACTATATAATCCCACACTGTGTGAATTGTAAAGGTTCGCCTAATCAATCACAAGAACACTAGGTGCAAATGAAAAAAATTATGTTCTAGAAATCAATTTATGAGTAGAGAAACATGTTTGATGACGATACAAAATTTTTGTTCCCAAAATAGAAATTTGTTTGATAACGGCATAAAATTTTTATTTCTTGACGGCACCAGCAGCGAATGGCGAGTGGGGGAGGGGAAGGAGGAGGCGAGGCGCCGGGAGAGAGAGAAGAGAAAATCATGAAGAGAGAGAAGAGTTTTTAATTTTTGATTTCTGTTCCAAACCTTTTTCTGTAATAGAAATTTGTTCCAAAATAAAAAAAAATGAAATTGCGTTACCAAATAGATTTTTGTTCCAAACTTATTTCTGGAATAGAATTTCTATTTCAGAAATTTTGTCACGTGCAGCCTTATTGTTCTTCATTGTATAGTCTTCAGCATCCTGTATTATTTACATTGCTGACAAATATTGTTCTCAGTATTCATGCTTTTAATTTCTTGTCATTTACTTTCTTGTTCAAATCCGAGAAACAAACCCTCACAACCTTTGTCACCCAATCGATCTACACTTCATATTTCACTTTCTGGGTGAATCACTACCAAATAAAAAAAAACCTATCACTTTCGAGGAAAATGATTTTCAAGGAAAGCGAATATTTTTCAAGATAAAATTTTCACAAAACAAAGACATTTTCGTGCACATGAGCATCGAACTACTAAGGCTAGACTTGGAAATTTGACCCAAAAACAACCGGGAAGACTCCAACGAAAGACTCAAATGTTGCATATTGGCATATTCCCCAAGTTCCAAGGCAAGGGTCGCCTCTAAGGAACTTAACAACTTCACGTTCATCAGATGGTGTTCAAACCCGGAGACATTCAGGAAACATGTAAGCTCTGCGCAATGGCCAAACCACCCCTTGCTTAGTTTTCCCACTTCCTCTCTAATTTCTCTCGAGTATACCCCTCCGGAACGACGAATTCAGCAACTCCAGTCCAAGGCTTACCAATATAACAACTCGTCGTAGCCATGGTTATTATCATGTGTTCGAGGCGAAATCTGAATACCAAGTGAAGCGATCCATACTCAAGTTCCTTACCACGCCTAGTAAGGTTGGTAGCCTCAGATATGTTACTTATTGTTTGCATTTGCATTTCATGCTTCATACTTATTTGCATCAGAAAATGGGACTGGTAATCTTGACAAAACTAACATGCATCGCATTGCATGATCAAAATTTAGGCCCCAATTTTGTCTTTGAGCGACACAAGAGGGGGTACTGTGGACACTTAAATTTTGAATATTCATTTTAGGACTAAATTGCATAAAAATTAGGGACGGACCTTGCCCCTAAACAAAAATATTGATCATTTTTCTTCTAATTCAATTTCATGCATTAATAGCATCCATTGCATTTAATCACACCGGCCATGAGAAATGGACCTAAATTGATCGCGTGGACTAAGCCTGCAGTACAAGGAAATTTGGCCAGGCCTTAGGTTTAGTGATGGTCGAAAATCATTTGCTGTGACCTTGTCGAGATCGTGGCCGAGCCCCGCCAATGCCGTCCCTTGCCGTGACTAAAGACGGCAACTAGTGGCAGCCTAGGATGCCACACTATCGAAACACACGGCCACACGTTGAGAGAGGAAAAAAGCTTCTGTTCTTCATGCATGTTCCGAAGGGAGGAACTTGTAGGATCTCTCTGGCCGCACATTGAAGAGCACACACTTGGAGGTCTTCAACAGAGAAGTCCACGAACAGAGAGGGAGGTCACGGAGGGACACGCACGAAGACTTTCTCTTACGTTTTCCACTCCTTAACCGAGAAAACTTGCAAGTTTCAACGACAAATTTTGGTGACTATCGTTCTAATTTGTGCGTCGGCGGCGACCCTGCGACGAAACTACAAATTACCGTGACATTTGTCTCGACGCCTCTTGCTTTGCTGCTCCGAGACGATGCCAGCCCGAGCTGCTCTATATCAAGAGACCGAGCCGTGACTAGCATCTTGCCGAGACCTCAAGTAGCTACCATGGAGCCCCTCACCACGAGCACCACCACCTTGCCAGCCATCCACGAGCGGCCACCGTGAGGCACACCACCCACTGAGCCGGCGAGCCAAGTCCACCCTCCGTCACCAAGCCACTGTCCGGTCACCATTGGGAACCCGATCTGATCCGTGTCCGTTGCGTTCAAAATTGGAAACAATATAGTGTCATCTGAACAATATTTCAAATTAGGTAAGAATCCTATCCTAGAATATATCAATATATTTTATTTGCCTAATTTGAATAAATCATTATCCTATGCATATCTCCTAGAATTTTCAAGATAATATAAATTATGAAATTGACAACGTGTGATAATTCGACGATTTGATATCTAATTCTTGATATCTGATTCTCAATGCACGGAAAATTGGCCGAACCTATCCACAATTCGTTGGATGCGATCCGCCGATTTTATTCTGATGGTCAACCTATCTGCAACCCGTCAAATACGATCCGTCGATAAGATTTTGTCCCCAAATTGAATGTGATGGATATTCGGTGATTATCTTTTATTTAAGCTTATCTCACATAGATATTTTCTAAATTTTAAAAAAATCCAAAAAAGAATCATGCATTAGATAGGATTGCAATAGTGAGATAAGATTTTATTAGATAGAAATCTTATCTATATTAGGATCATTTAGATAGTATTTGAATAATTAGATAAATATGGCATTTTAGGATAGATTTTAGGTTCAAATGGTAATTATTTAGAGCACATCTTTTTCCTAAAAATTATAGGATTTAATTTGAATTATTTCCTACACAATTTAGGATAATTATTTCTTAATTTCAAAAATATAAAACATATATCATTTGCATATGCATATCATATTGCATGTCATCTTGCCATGTCATTCATTCCGCCACGTCATGCATCCTTGCCATGTCATTTAGTATGCATGCCTAGGTTCATTTAGAAATGGCGTGTTTAGGTTCATTTAGATAAAATGCACGTTATTTAGTATAGTTGCATATTATTCTACCTGTCATTAGACATTATATGTTTAGGGTTACATAATGCATGTCATTTTAGGATAGACGTACTAGTATGTCGTTTTGCATGTCATACAGTTAGAACATTTAGATATATGCCTTGCATGTTCGCGTGTCATTTAGTGTACTTAGTATAATCGCATAGGTTGCATTGCATACATTTAAATAAGAGAAAACCCCAAAAATGCATTAATCTAAGTCTTGCGTTTGGGATAAAATGCTATGGATTAGTTTTCAGCATCCAGTTATGTCATTTCCATTCCCATCCTTGCAATTTAGTTAACGCTTTGATTATTGGATGTTAAATAATGTTTTCGCACCCGCATGAACACCTCATATGTTAGGACTTTAGTTAAAATGAATTCAAGCTACTTGCATAAATGTTTTCATAAAAAGAAAATGTATAGAAATGGCGTTAGAGTAATCTAGCATAACCAAGTCTCCGAACTCACAATATCTGGCAACCTATTGTAACTTGATTAGTGGCGACTCCAAGTTGAAATCTTTTGTATACTAATTATTTGAACCTAAGTTGCGATTTGGTATGAGCATGGAAAAGCTCGAGCTGGGTTAATTAACTTAGTAATCCATTAGCTTAGGATTTTTAGGTCACGACAATTAATCATGCAAGCAAGTGGGAATTTCGGCAACAACGTAATCAAATGGGTCCAAAACATCCAAGAAGGGGCTTCTACAATTTGAAGAGTGAATGTAGAACGTGGGCACGGTCGGTGGTTGATTTGCTAGGTTGAAGAGTAAAAAGTTTATGTTTCCATGTGTTTTAATGCATTTTCCAGTTCTTAAGTCTTTATTGTGTTTACTAGTTCCTGTATTTTTAGTAATTGGCTAGTTCTCATGTCTTTAATGTTTTGCCTAGTTCTTATGTCTTAATTTTTTTTTATTAATAGAGGTGAATTCTCAAATGTATGGATTCAGAATTGAGTTTGATAATACATGAAAAATTCCTCCCAAGTGAGCGAATTTCCTTTTGGTTCTTAATCCAATTAATTGGTGGTGAGCCTCGAGTTCTTTATCCTTGGCACGTAGATCATTCCTTTACACCATGGTGGTGAACTTCATCTATCCTATCCTTGCTTTCGTTCGAACACATCCCATAACACATTCTCTAGTAAAAAACTTCCCAACAAACACTTCTTCCATACACTTACTCATCATACATGTTTAGCATCCTTTAATCCTTACCACGAATAAGATAACTGAGTGTTGGGACAAAATAATTGATGAATAGTTGACGCAATGATGCAACTGCTACTTAGTGGAGCCGTTTTGGGATTTGTACCTGCTTTTGGATAAATATTGCTAAATAAAAGGAGTCATGTAAGGCGTGTATAACTATTCGCTCATTGTTTGTAAATAACCGTTGATAGAGGGCTAAATAATCCCACAATGTGTGAACTGTAAAGGTTCGACTAATCAATCACAAGAACACTTGTTGTTCTTCATTTCGTATAATCTTCAGCATCATGTATCATTCACATTGCTGACAAAGATTGTTCTTTGTATTCGTACTTTTAATTTCTTGCCATTTAGTTTTCTATTCAAAATTCGGTAAACAAGCCCTCACAACCTTTTGTCACCCAATCGATCAACACTTCATATTTCTCTTTCTGAGTGAAACACTACCAACTAAAAAAAAAAATCCAATCACTTTCGAGGAATATGATTTTGAAGGAAAGCGAATATTTTCCAACATAAACTTCCCACGAAACAAAAGACATATTTTCGCACACATGAGCATCGAACTCTCAAGGCTAGACTTGGAATTTAAATGATGCGTATTGGCATATTCCCCAAGTTCCAAGGCAAGGGTCGCCTTCACGTTCATCATTAAACCCGGAGGCGTCCATGAAACACGTAAGCCCTCTGCAATGACCAAACTACCCCTTTCTTAGTTTTCCCACACTTCCTCTCTAATAATTTCTCTCGAATATACCCCTCCGGAACGACGGATTACATAGAAACTCCAGTCCAGGCTTACCTATTTAACCCCTCGGCGTGGCCATGGCGATTTGTGCCTCCTTCGTCCTCGAGTTCTCCTCCTGTTAATCCAAAACGAGTCCCCTCC
>BCNH02000001.1:11489161-11606164 GCA_001662345.2 Metrosideros polymorpha var. glaberrima | reverse complement strand
CCCCCCCCCCCCCCGAAGCACGAACCCTCCGAGAAACTTCAATGACTGATTGAACGGGAACTCACCCACCTCGATAAAATCTCTTAATTCGCAATCGACGATTTTTTCTTTCTTCTTCTTTTGCGTGGAGGGCGGTTCTTGAAATTTGACTTTCGTTTCCAGCTGTGAGTTCTCCTTGCGTTCGCTTGTTGCCCGAGGCGCTGGTCGTAGTCGGATCTTGCGAAATTTTTGTTGGGTGAGTCCTCATGGCTCCTGATTTCGTTTTTTGCTTTCGCTGTTTTGGTTTGTTTGGTGGCAGCTTTAATTGACTTGGTTGGCGCTCGTGACACCGATTATGCAACGTTTCTTGCGTCAGAGTCGTTCGTTTATGTCGCGCGCGGTCTTTCGTTTTTGGGTAGTTGTTGTGCCATTTAATGTCTCGTTTGGCTTGCTGGGCATTTTTGTGTGAGAATTCTTGTGTCGGGACATTGTTGTCTGGTGTTGAGGGCTGATCGAAACGGCCTTTGGGGTTCCATCTTTCAAGAGGAGCGCTCGAGCCGCTTCAGAAAACCATTTCAAATTGCGAGCAGTTTAGTTCATATTCTGGTTCGTGGTTAATTCATTGAATTTTACCTTTCGATGCTGTTTTGTGAGTTGGGTTTGTTCCCTCTATTTGCCATTTGCTCGCAGGTGGACTCAAGAGACACGCTTTTAGCCTGGGACAGTAGCCCGGAATCTTGTTTGTATCTGCTGTGTATTCATTGAAATAATTTATGATATTTAAGGGGGATTTCTTGCTTGGAGAAGCCGTAACAGGATTGCTTGCTTGAAGAATTCGTAGTAGGAATCAAGGATATAGTCTGTATAGTAAGCCCTAGTTAATTTGCGCCGTTAGCTGCGGAGTGACCAAATGAATGTCGTGGGTAAAGTTGGTAGCCTCATTTCACAAGGCGTATATTCTGTTGCCACCCCATTCCATCCTTTTGGTGGTGCTGTTGATATCATTGTTGTTCAGCAGCAAGATGGTAGTTTTAGAAGCACCCCTTGGTACGTTAGGTTTGGTAAATTTCAGGGAGTCCTAAAAGGCGCTGAAAAGATTGTTCGTATAGGTGTTAATGGTGTCGAAGCCAACTTTCATATGCTCCTTGATAATTCTGGTGAAGCTTATTTTGTAAGGGAGGTCGATTTGAGTAAAGAAAGTAGTAACAATGGGTTTGGGAAGGAACCCGGTAACATGGACATCACATCAAATTATGATGGGAATTTTGATGACAGAAACAAAAGTGTGGTTGGAATTCGCAGACTTGAGCACAGCGTCTCTGATTCTGACACTATTCAGTTGCGAGATGAATTTGACTCCCCAGGACGACTTGATCGGTCAGAATCTGATGGGGCAAAATTTTATGATTTCCAAGATGAACAGTCTTCGCAGGATGGTTCGGTCGATTTATCTGAATATGGGTCTAACCGATACGGGAGTTTGGATGATGACAATTTCGCTGAGTCTCAAAGTGCAAATTCAGAAGTGGTCTTGGTCAGTGTGGATGGTCACGTATTGACAGCACCTCTCTCAGCATCTGAACAGGATACTGGTAATGTTGAACTTAATACACCTCAGTTTCATCTTGGCCCTGGTGAAGGCGCTGACTTTGTTGAAGGCAGTGCGGAGTTTGGTTCAGGCGAAAATGGTTGGGCTTCTAACTACATTGGGAATATGAACACATCAACTATTGATGTTGTCCGCGTTATAAATGAGACAACTAGTGCTTCTAGCCGTGACCTTGAAGTTCGCGATGCAGAAGGGGAACATGCTTCTGGAGATAAAGAGCCCCAAAATGCCAAAGATCATGAAGGAGACACTCTAAGTGATTTAGAAGATGCACATACAAGAATGCAGCGAAAAGATGTTTTTAAAAGCTGTTTAGAGCTACCAGAATTGGCAAATCAGAGTTTGCAGCCTGACATTAGTAGTTCCTCAGCAGAGGCTGATAATTTGCTAGAGAAAGTATCTCAGAATCTTCCGGCATTTGCTGAAACAGTAGATGACCAGAATATTGAGGCCCAAAACAATGACGACATATCTCCATCTCCCTCATTGGTTACTGGGGCATCCACAGAGTTAAAAGTTGACGTTGAACAGGTCAGCAATGAGACATCACACCAAGATTTTATGGGTTCTGTCAGTATGGCTGACGGTTCTCTCAGTCTTCCAGAAAATGAGGTTGAAAAAATTGGTACATCAGTGGAAGTTGAAACTATGGAAAATAGTCCAGAGTGTCCTCCTCAACTAGTAGATGGTTGCAGTAAACTTGAGATGGTGGAATCTCCAGCAGAGGACTTGGGTAAAGGTTCAGAGAGTTCAGCAGACAGTGAAATATTCAACAGTTAGGTGTCTTTAACAGATCACCATCATGAATGTATTGTTTCTTGTTTAAGCCTTAAGAGGTTGCTCATTTTATTTTTTATTTTTGCAGAACTCGAGATATCACTCTGTCGAAATGAACTCCATGCTGGAATGGGTTTGGATGCAGCTGCTAAAGCATTCAATGCACACCGCATATATGCAGAGGAATTTCTGACTTCGATGACATCGATTCTGAAGAATGAAAATCTGGTTGTGAGATATAAAGACAGATACCTTTTGTGGGAAAAAGGTGCTCCTATTGTTCTAGGGGTAGCTATATTTGGTCTGGACATAGCTGTGGAATTGAATGACACAATCCCTGTAGAACCAGAAGAGGCAGTGAAGCCCATCGATGTGGATTCTGTACTTACTCCAACTTCTTCTGGACGTACATGGAGACTCTGGCCTATTCCATTCAGAAGAGTTAAGACATTGCAGCATGAAAGCAGTAATTCCTCAAACGAGGAAACGTTCCTTGACTCCGAACCTGCTTCGCAAAATGTGGCCACAGAATCAAATTCTTTAGCAAGTCAGGATGTCAAGTCTCCCCACAAGCAACTTATAAGGACAAATGTCCCGACTAGCGAACAGATATCATCTCTGAATCTTGAAGAAGGTCAAAATAAGGTTACTTTTAGTTTCTCTACCAGAGTTCTTGGGAAACAACAGGTATGCCTAAGACGCAGCATTTGGATTCTGTCCACAAATTTCATGGTAGATTTGTTCTCCAATTGGTGATCTATCTATCATTTGTAGGTTGATGCTCATATCTACTTGTGGAAGTGGAACGCAAAAATTGTGATCTCTGATGTTGATGGGACAATTACCAAGTAGGTCTCTTATACAAGCTAGACTTTTGAAGTAGCTCTACTGCCTCTTGTTGTTTGGTGTTGATATTTATGCTTCTCTTTGAAGTTTACTGGGCACTCCCATTTATTTCCATCTTGGGTTATGTTCTTGTAACTTTATTACAAAATTGCTTTTTTATATTGGATGGGTCATTGTTATGTCTCTCTCTTTCCTGTCAAATTTTCATTCCATCATCAAGGTGCGCACAGTTAGGGTTTTTTTTGTTTTTTTGTTCAGGCTACATAGTAAGCTGGGTATTACATATTATGTGCAACAACAGACATGCCTTGTTCCTTATACTTACTTTGGTGCTCCTAACTATTATATAATCTGATGATTTATTTAAAGATGCCTTATTTCCCTTTAATAAAAGGAACTCTCGTATACTTGGAGTAAAGACTTGTTTGATCAAACAGTGCAGTTAGAAGGGCATGCTCATTTGCTTCTTGGAGCTGTTGTAAAGATTGACTGTAATATTGTCATTGCTGATTGTTTAACTTTAAGTTTATATCAGTTACATATTACAAAGACTTATGAGTTTTCTTTCATAGGTCTGATGTTCTTGGTCAATTCATGCCTTTAGTGGGAAGAGATTGGACACAATCTGGAGTGGCCAGACTATTCTCTGCAATTAAGGTGTGATCATATGTTATTCGGCTGTCATCCCAAGAAGCTATTCTTACATCAGCTAATAACATCTGAAGTAAAGGACATGGCCCTTCATGTTTTCTGTGGCCCTTTTGGTCATTTTAGTCATAGTAGTTAAAATACTGTATTAAGGTTTTAAATTTAAGTTATGCATTTACAATCATGTTTCCGATTCCCAAAAATTGAAGCTATTAGGATAGGAGATCACAATGCATATTCACAATGAAAGTTTATTTGAAATTCTGAATTTTTTTATATTGAGTCCTAAACGTTTTAGTTGGTGCAATCTGTCAGAAAATGCAACCCAAAAGTTTAAACTAATGGTGGAAGGGGACTACATGAATATAAGGCTTGTTGAAACGTCATACACAAGCGAATTGAGAAACTTTAGCACTCCCTCTCACATGCAAATCAGACTAAGAACGACGTGAAGTTGATGAGCGGGGAGCCTCACATGGCACATAAGCATGGGATGTGGAAGTTAAAAGGTCCAATGTCCAATCAAAAAGTTTAAGTTGATAAGTGGATGGAGACTACATGATTATAAAGCCCATTGCAATCCTATGAATAAGCAATGTGGGATACTTTTTTGGAATCTTTTTGAAAAAGTGCAATCAAGTCCTTTCATTAAATTGTACCAGAATCGCTAGTGCAGCACTCAAAAATTGCCTGTAGCACTGATTGCACTAATTGAAGTGTTTAGAATTTGATTGTAGTTTTTAGTAAATATTAAAAACTTGACTACACTAGTTAAAAGATTGAGGAATCGATACTTATTTGCATTTAGTACATAAAGCTTAGAGTGGTCCACTTTTCCCTTATAGTAAGGATTTTTCTAAATGCTCCTTGTGTATAAGTTGAATTTTACATGTGAAAGAACGTGGACATAACTAAATTAAGCAAGCCATTGGAGGCAGGACACAATAAGAATTATATAAACAGAATCATAAAAATTGGGGTGTCCACATTCACACTCTTGACACGTGCTCTAATCTGATGTTAGATGAATGTGTTTTTCTTAAACATAAATTGTTAGGATATGAGCCCACAATTTCTTAACATCATGACACTCACTGGAATCTTTTAATATTCAGTAAGCATGTTGTAAGGCATACCCTCATGAAATAGTACCCTGAAGCCAGATCTTGTGTCAGTTAAGAAAAGAATGGGGGGAGTCAATGCTCTTTTGGAGAATTTATTAGGAGTTCTCAAGAATCTTCATGAGACAGGGTTCAAACAGAACTTTAAGTTTGTCAACCACTTCCTATGGTAATCTAGAAAAAATCATACCACCATAAAGTGGTCGTGCTAGGCTGGAATGGACCACTTTGGATAGCTCATTACAGTAAATGGGGCTGTTCAGGTTGGAATTTCCACTCGGCTGCAACGTAGAGTAATTTTTGTGCAATAAGATTTGATCATATTGGAATGTCCTAAGTTTCATTAATACTAGTGAAATATGGTTTTTTTCCTTTGATAGTATTTCTAATGATTTCTATTTTGTCTTTGTGGTAGGAGAATGGGTATCAGCTACTCTTTTTGAGTGCAAGGGCAATTGTTCAGGCTTATCTAACCCGAAGTTTCCTGCTTAATCTTAAACAGGTAAAACATTAACCTGATTCATTTTGCTATGTTTGTTGGTCCTCTGCTCCAGTTATGGGAAAAGCAATAGAGCAGGTTATTGGGAGTCTGGTACCGCCTTAGTAGTTCACTACAAAATCATTATAGGTTTAGCGTTGCACATCTTTTCTCACGAGAGTATGTTAGCTCTATTTATGTTGACTTGGTTTCTTGGGCCTGGATTCTAGATCACATCAAGAAGGTAATTTCTTTTGCGACCTATTTCTGTCATTTAAAGTCTACTATATCTTGACATTCCTTTAGCCATTAAGATGTCTGTCTTTCAACATACAGAAATATGAAATTCAGACTAGTTCTGCTCTGTTTCCTAGGATTCATGATGAGTTGATTCCACCTTGTTCCCTGGTTTATTTGTAGGATGGAAAAGCTTTGCCGAATGGACCTGTTGTTATATCACCTGATGGATTATTTCCATCCTTATATCGAGAAGGTGACGTTTATGTTGGAAATTCTCTGGTTGCCTCCAGTAAATTTTACTTGGTGATACATTCATGTTCATGATATCCAGATAACATTTACTTTTGTCTGTGCATTCTACTTCTGTATCTTTGCTATTATGCTATCCACATCTTTTACAAAAGAAATGACTCTGTGATCCTTGCCATTCTCTGAACTGTTTGCAGTTATTAGAAGAGCGCCACATGAATTCAAGATTGCATGTTTAGAGGTAAATATCAAATCAAAGACTTAGTGGAAAGAACTAACCACTCTATGCTGTAGAATATCACATCCCAGCACAATTTGCTTTACAAATGGAATGTTCTTCCTTTGCAGGATATAAAAGCACTTTTCCCTTCCGATTACAACCCATTTTATGCGGGTTTTGGGAACAGAGACACTGATGAATTGAGTTATAGGAAGATTGGGATACCGAAGGGCAAAATTTTCATCATCAACCCCAAGGTAGCCATCCTTCTGAGCCCCCTAACTTCGACTACTCATGCTGCATTCTCACTCCATAAGTTACCGTTCCTTGGCAGGGTGAGGTGGCCATTAGTCATCGCATCGATGTTAAATCATACACATCCTTACATACCCTGGTCAATGACATGTTCCCCCCAACCTCATTAGTCGAGCAGGTAAAGTACCCCACTCTCTCTCTCTCTCTCTCTCTCTCTCTGCACGTGTCATGTGCTTGGAGCTATTAGTGCTAGTGCTTTGAGGTTTTCGTCACTTCTAATGGAAATATATGTGGTTCCAGGAAGATTATAATGCATGGAATTATTGGAGAGTCCCATTACTGGACATCGAGAGTTAGTCCGTAGCCTGTGTATCTTTGCTATTTTTCACCAACTAGAGCACTGGCCAGAAGTCTCCTCCGTAGCCATCTTACCCAATTCTTCTACTTCTCCTGCAACTCACCTGGATAACAAGTCTTTTTGCCGGGGGCGAAGAGCCTGCCCTTGTATGGAGAATGGCCACATTGTCCCTCGTCACTGTATCAGATTACTGAATTATCCAGGGAATCGTCTGGGTTGCAAATGTTGATCCTATTGAAACTGTGAAGTTGGCAGTTTTTTATCAACCACAACCGCTAATCCTATTCAGACTATATAGCAGGTTAGTTCAAAAACACATTGTATAAGAGCTGATTCACGTTGTCAGTGGCTCAAGCTGTCATGTCTGATCATGAAAAGTCGACAATTCCTGGCAAGGCTTTGCTTCCTAATATTCTAATGCATGTGTTGGAGCGGGAAATGTACTCTAGAGCTCGATAGTTAATATGTTTTTCTTCAAATAGGATCATAGTCACTTGCAATGTACCATTGTTACTATTAAAGTCTATACAATATTTGCACTCTAGTCTATAAAGTTCAAAGGTCCATATTTCCTTTCATGAAGCATTTGTTTATTCATCTCAATTTCAGTTTAGGACAACCTGGAATATGCTTCTCACATAATGTTTGATGCTTAAGCCGAGATTCATATTGGACCAACTGCCCTGTTTGAGTCTCATATTTGGACATATTCAGTACCACTTCTAAGCAGGACCAACTCATCACAAGATTTGGGGAAAGTGGGACATTGTCTGAAGTTACTGCTTACGTTTCTGAAATTCGTTAGTAATGGAAATGAGCTTAACAGCATGCAAGTAGTTGGGCATCTTTAGTAATGTATGCAAGTGTGCAACAGATAGAGGATTTGTGCAAGATGGAGATCTACAAAATCATTTTAAATTGGTGCTTTTTCCCTGATCAACTTAAAATATAGGGCAAAAACCACTAAAAACCCTAAATTATGCTCACTTTGATAGGCCTAATTCCCTAAAAAAACTCCAACTTTAGGTCTAGTCTCAATTTTGCCATAAGTTTTTTTTTTCTTAGGAAAAACCTCAAACTTCAATTCCAATCTCAAATTTGTCATGAACTTTTTTTTTGTCTTAGAAAACACTCCGAACTTTAAGTTCAGTCCAAAATTTGTCTCGAACTTTGTTTTGTCTAACATAAATCACCAACTTCTAATCTGTTCTTAAATTTATCCCGTGGTCTAGTCTCAACTTGACATGTCATTTTCACATTGATAATAAATTCACATTAGCAAGGTAACATGGAAAATTATCTCCAAAACTTTCGTTCTCAGATATGAAAATTAGGACAATTTTTAGGCAGATGGTTAATGGGAGCAGATTTGTGATTAGAGTAAAAATTGGTGATATTTCTCTTAGACAAAAAAAAAAAGTTTGGGGTAGATTTGGGACCATATCTAAAGTTTGTGACTTTTTCTAAGACAAAAAAAAGTTTGAGGCAGATTTGGGACTGAACCTAAAGTTTGGGGTTTTTGATATCACAAAAAACATTCAGGGTAACTATGTCCTAGTAAATATAGTTTGGGAGTTTTTTTGTGGTTTTTTTTCCCTAAAATATACATTGGACTCCGTTCAATCATTTATCAACAATTTAATCTGCCATGTACGTAGGCCCAAGATTACATGTATACGCCATCGCATTTATGATATGATATATTCACTTTGATAGTTTCTTCATGCCGTTGTGAGTTTATGGCGATGCTTCATTTATCATATAGATGAACTCAGAGTTGTATTTATGAGTCAAACCAAATATGTACATACCATTAAATAGAGCCACATTTTTTTTTCTCAACTTCCTCTTTTTAGGAGCATATTGAATGTTCACGATGCAAGAAGTCAATACAACAGGTGGTATGTATTCTATGAACGAGTCAAGATCTCTAGTATACTTCTGGTGTGGGGTTAAGATCTCGAGCCCATTTTATTGGGCTCGGGCCATGATGGGCCTAGCGAAGGCGAGCTTGAAGGGAGAGAGGCTCGGGCGGTGCCCCGCACAACCCGAAGAGTGAAGTTTGGATCCGAGAGGGAGTTCGACCCGTCTAGGTGAGGCGTGACCAGACCCTGGAGAGGATTGGCCATGAATAGGCCGTCTAAGGGCTTGTGTCCAAGTACATAAGGATTATTGCCTAATCCATTCTGCCTCTTTCGCATCTCTTACCTAAGAAGATTCTCTCTCGTCGCTCAAGCTAGCTATCTCGTTGTTTTTTGTTCCTTGTTACCAATTTAAACATTGGAGGGTCCTCTTGAGGTTAAACTTAGGAGGCTTTCTTCACTTGTGGGGGTGCAATTCTAGACAATCTAGGAGAAGGCATGAACAAGCGCGCGAGAACTAGATGAAAACAGCACATCATCCACTTACATTACCGAACTGACGTGTCAATTTAAGGGTTCGTTTATTTGGAGGAAAACTGTTCTTAGGAAATTGTTTTCCTTCTTTCTGGTGTTCAAATGACGGAAAAATTGAAAACGAAACAACAAACTTAAATTGGGAGTAACGACTTTCTCTTTTAACAAGAAAGAAAACATTTTTTTTTAAATTACCAAACAAATGAAAACTAACTATTTTCCTTACAAATGATTTTCATGGAAATAATTTCCTTTATCATAAGTTTTTTAAGCGAAACAAATGCACCCTATGTGCCAATTTACATTGGGTCCAACATAATTCACCTAGACTTGTGGCAAAAACCGAGATGTGGACTTAATAGCGGGGTTGTGTCCAAACTTCAGAATTTCTTTTTGTCAAAGTTGATTTCACTGGTTGACACTTACGAAATATCTTGGTCCAAAACGTGGTAGATAATGAAAGGAACGTGAAGTCCTATTCTTATTGTACACTCCTGAAATATCCTTCAAGGACTTGGTACAAGCAGGCGCCACGAGTCAACGATCAATACTTGCCATGGGAATTGGACTTTGAAAGGAAGTTTGAGGGCAAGACTCACTCCACTGCCGGGGGATGTTATACGTGGTCAGAGTTGTAACAAAACAAAGTATCGGGAATCATGGCCGTGGTTGAATGGGTTGGGACCCTTTTGATCACAGGTTCGAATCCCTTAGTCCCTTTTTGGTCCTAGAAAGCCGTAAGTTCGGCCATGCCATAGTAAGATAACTCCGTCTCAAATCCCACTAGCTCGGGAAACAAGGATGGGCTTCTCATGATAAGCAGTAGATATGACTAAAATTGGCATCTGGTCGTAGGTGTGAAACTCTTGGGGCGATGGTTGGCTTGAATCCCTCATTTCAGCCTCGGGATCAAAATTGAACTCTCCAAGAAATACAGGGACCGGATGGCTAAGAAGAAGACATACAAGGACAAATTTTAATTTCCCTTTATTTCACTTGACCAGGCGAGTGTGAAACTCTTGGGGCGATGGTCGGCTTGAATCCCTCGTTTCAGCCTCGGGATCAAAATTGAACTCTCTAAGAAATACAGGGACCGGATTTTAATTTCCCCCTTATTTCACTTGACCCCAGGGGCTGTTTAGTAAAATGGACACTTTGGCGCGAAACTAAAGGCGCAAGACCCGAACTGAGAAAACGCCCATAAAATCCCATCAGGCGCACGCGTCTGTGCAAGCTGACCGCTTCGTTTCAAAATTCCCTTCGCACGACCTAGAGACACGAAGAACAATTCCAACGAACAATCACCGTCTCGAACAACCTTAAAAAAGGAAGAAAAATCAAAGAATCGACCGAAATTTACGTTCGCCAGTCCGACGAATTCGCGTTCTGATCTCGGGCGGGAGTCGGAAAATCTCCGGCGGGGTTTGTTTCGATTCGATTCGATTCGATTCGCGGCGATGTCGTGGATAAGAACGGCTGTCAACAAAGCGGTGGAGGTCGGAGGGCGGAACAACTTGACCAGAACCGTCCGCAGCTATGCCGATTCGGTCGTTCATCAAGCTGGCAACGCGGTGGCCGAAGGCGCCAAGCTCCTCCAGGATCGCATTGTAACTTCTCTTTTCGCGAATTTTCCGCGTTCAGCATGATCGAAATGGTGAAATCGTTGGACATTGATGCTGCGTGCTTCCTGAATTTTGTCATAGATTGGTGGTTTAAAGGAGAGTTTGCTGTTCTTGCAAACTCCGGTAGTTCTGCCGATCTTCCTTAATGATATGGTCTCGTGACTATAATGTGAATATTGTCTCATGATTTTAATGAAGTCGGATTCTGTCGGTAACTTGAGTCGGGCTTCGCTGGGATTAGAGGTGATTGTGATTGAGCTTGCCACAGTGCACTTGGTTCAGGTCAATGACAATTGTTAACTGTGTCATTGCTCTCATCACTGAAGTTCATACGGCTGATTTAGCCCTAGCGCTTTGTTATTGCTCCTTACATCGAGTATTTAGACATTCGAATTTATCAAAGCAGGGGGGACGAAGTTTGCAAAGCTTTAAGCAGGCTGCGAAAGGATTGGAGGAGTTGTCTGTTTCCTGTAGAGGATTAGAGAGAATTCTACTATTACGGAGGTGGTTGGTTGCGCTCAAAGAAACTGAGAGGGAATCTGTGGGCTCGTCTGGAAATGACCACCAAGTGACCGAAAATAGCTCTGATGAGTCCAAGGATTCGCCTAGAAGACAAACATTGGTGAGTTTACCTGGTTCTTCATCGCCATTTCTTCAGCAGCATGTAACTATTTCATATTAAATTTTCCAAGCTAATGTATAGGATGTAAGGGTAGCAGTGTGAGCTGACAGGTGAGTGGTGGTACTTGTTTCCATATAGTTATACTGGTCATTTACCTATTCGTACGGTGCATGCTGCATCACATGTTTTCTATTTAGTGCTGACGTTGAACATTGGCGAAAAAATGCTTATTTTGGAATGTTAAATCAATATGGCTATCTGGTTTTTATATCTACTATGCTTCTGTAATTAAATTTTAATATTTTTACTTGATTGTGGTTAGGTTTATTACCATGACCCTGACCTTGGAGGTGAACCTCTGAATTTCCGTTATGTCTTTCTTCATAGTCAGGCACTTGAAGGCATAATCATGTCCATGGTAAGTGGCGCATCGTCAGCTGTAGGATCAGAATTGTCTATTATTTGCTGATAGTTGCAAAGGTTGTCTTTGATTGTGTTACCCTGAGACAGTTAACATCATTGCTATGGAAGCATCTCATTTGCACTCTTATATGCAGCTTATTAACTTTCGTAATTTATTGCTGCTTGAATCTGTCTGGCAAAGTACCCAACATATTTCTCTGTATTTAAAGTACATTGCCTTTTATGCTGTCATCAAGAGTGAGGCAAATGCACCTTCTTATTTACTTGGTGGGGCGTCCTTTCTTTTAATTGGTTAGGCATGTTATGAATATGTAGTAAAGTCACAACCAGAGTCATGAACATTTTGAATGATTTGAAACTTTTGAATTCTATATGACAAGAAACCTTGTTAGATCTGCCAGTCGAGGTATTTATCTCTTCCTAATCAACAATGTTGAATGATTAATGTCGATGCTGCACATCCTGTCCAATTTTTTGTCAGTCTACTTATTTCTGTAACTCAACCAACTGCAGCCAGTGGGCAAAGACCAGTTGGTAATGATTTAATTGGATGTGCACCTCTGGTCCGGAATTTGCTGATAGACAGAGTTTAACCGCAGGTTAACTGTTTTGTTGATTCAGATTCTTGAAGCACCTACACAGGAAGAAGTTTCGTTACTCCTGGAAATTTTCGGGTGATTTAAACTTTATTCTGTTGCTCTTCATTTACTTGAGTTGACTGCTAGATTGTCATTCTCTGATTAGGCACTTCTAAGGCCTACAAACTGCTTTTTCTCATGCACACTCGGAATAACATAATTTGATTTCCACCTAAGCATACACTTTGTTTGCTCTCGTTCAGGCTTTGTCTTACAGGAGGAGTGGAAGTGCACAAGGCCGTATTGAGCAGCATTCAAGATTTGGCTAATTCATTTTCTGGCTACCTAGAGGAAGTACTTGTGAGAACTTAATAACATTATCCTATCATGTATGCATCTTCATTAAAAACGTGACCAGCAGGAAATAGATTATGAACATTCAGAGTCCACCTGCATCTTTTTTCCACATTATTCACAAAAGATGATTGAATGTAGGACATAGTTGACTGAAATCTCAGTTCAATATGCTCAGAATTGATGGAATGTCCTCATACGTTACACTGTTATTGAAATGACTATACCATTTGAGTTGTGCCTATATCTAAGTGCTTGTCAACTTTGTCCCTCCACTTGGTCAAAAATTGTTAAAAACTGTAACTTTCCACATTTTATTTGAACATGCTTGGTGACCTCATTTACTCTCTTGAAACTCCTTATGTCATAATATGCCCCATATTCAGCAAATGGTTTATATTTGAGAATTGTAACTACAAAGTAGATAAGTGAGATAAATTTGGGGATGTAGGAAAAAACATCTCAATGTGTATTGCCTTACCTCTGATTTCTTTCTTTCTACTTTTTGTAAAGCGTGTCTCAGATGTTACCTCTCATACCATCTTTATGTTGATAAACATTTGAATTCTTTTTTTTTTTTTGGTCAGAGATGAACATTTGAATTCAATCTGGATTCTTTTTAAGGATAGAACTGCGCTATTAATTTAAGCTAGAAAGAAAACATACATACCAACCAGAAAATGTTTGGGATACGTATATACCTAGTAAGAATACAATCATTCTTCAGAATTGTAGTTTGAAGTGAACATGTCACTTCAGGTGAAGCGAGAAGAGTTGCTACAATATGCTCAGGCGGCGATTTCAGGGCTTAAGTTAAATGCTGATGTTGTAAGGTACATGCGATATACATCTATTGAATTTGCATGCCGAGGAATTCCACATGAAATACTCTTTTTTTTTTATATGCATTTGGGTATCTTGAAATCATCTTCTGGCTGTGTCATATTGCTTCCGGATGTGTCAGGACCATGCTTCAATCATGTAGATATAGTTAATGTATGATGTAGCGCAACTAATGTTAACTTATGTTGTGACTTGCTCCATTCACTGTTTTTTCTTCTGCGGTTCTGTTGTCCTTAATCATTTAATTTACACAACCATGTTGCTTCATGGCATTTGTAAATTGCTGAATTCTTTCTCTAAGTTATTATCTCCTGGTATACTGTAATATAATAGGAATTGTGGCCTGTCTCCTTCAACTGTCCTGAATTTATGGACTTCCCCTCCTCCTCCTTCTCCTCAACCTCATAGTCCAGGATCTCATTCTCAAGTTCTTCATCTGCATTGACCCTTAATTTTTTTCCTTCTTCTTTTCTCCTAATTCATATCAATTCCTCCTATGAGCCTGAAGCATAAGTCGCCATTGCTTTAACCCTTGTTCTTGAAAAGCTAAATCATGATAGGACTTTTGACCTGTCTTTGTAAGTTGCATTAGTTCACATGCATCTTATTATGGAACCTCTGTTTATTCACTGCCTTTTACCAATATAATTTTATAAAGTTCAGTTTGCTTTCTAATATGACTTTCTGTCTGATTCATCTTTTCAAGATACGTAAATGGGGCTTACTTTATCTTCTCATCTGTCTGATAATGTACATGGGAAAAATTATGTCACCAAAAGTCAGCTGTAAAATTTCAAAGGCTATTGAATAAGAATGATCACACATTCTCTCAATACATATCCATTAGAACTTTCCCCAGCATATATTCAGAACTTTCTACTCTAGCTCACACAACAAGTGTCCTGTACTTTCAAAATAGTATCAAAATTTTCCCATGTATAATATCATTCCTGATTCACCAGACAGAATCCTGACAGTAGCAGTAATGAAATTTTTCCCCTTACAAAATTCCAGTAACCATGCTACTTCATCCATTACAGATCTTGTCGATGGCCCCAGATAGAATGCATCAGCATATGATTTGAATATACTTAGATGGATAGCATTTGAAGAACAAATGAGATCTAGTTTCATCATCATGCTCACAAAAGACACAAAAAGAATGATGTTGCATTGCCCACTTCATTAATCTGTTTTTCAAAGGCCTTTAATCAAGGAAAGCAAGCCATGAGATAAAACTGCTCACAGCTTAGGATGTTTAGGTAAAACCAAACAAATTATGCCAACTGATCTTAGTAATTGAAGGCTGCAGGGTAGCAAAAGCAGGCGTTTCTGTGAATTCTACTATCTTTTGTGGCCTTCCAAATGGCCAGCATCTTCTTTAGAGACATCTAAAGAGCATTGTAAAGAGACTTTTGAAAGTGCAACAATTCATCAGAATTTGCCACACCCCAATCCCAATCACCTTTCTTTGTTACAGAAAGCTACTTTGAGAATGCCTTTGCAAATGAGAATCATAGATGATTCTATGGCCCAATCTTTGAACCGGAACACCTTCAGGATGCTAGTAATCATGCCGCAGAGATACCTTCTCACCATTGCCAATTTTCCAGTAGAAGTGTGGTTGAAGGAAGTCTCTCATCGGGAGTAGTTTCCTCCATGAACAATCACCTGGAATTATAAGGCACCAAATCTCCTGCCCCGAATGAGATAAGCATGGGCCCATGTAATCCAAATACCAATTTGCAAAGCAGATGCCATGTAATTTTCATAATTAGGACAGGATTCCACAATTCCATATCTGTCAAGCTAAGTTTTCTGCACCTTTATCAATATTGGACTTCCTTACACATAAGAATGCGTCACCATTTTGTTTCAATAGATGAATTATTGCACCGATAGTTCATGGTGAAGTGTTGCCCCACATCGCTCGAATACGGGGTCAATGGGCCTCATGTACATGTAGTCTCCCTCCACCTAAATGGTTAAGGTTTTGGGTGGGACAGTTTAACACGGTATCAAAATCAATTTTCCATTGTTCATACCCTGTTAATGGTTTGTTTGGCATCTGGTTCTTGTGTCTCTTATCTCATGTTCTTTAAGTCCCATTGTCATTATTCATCCGCTTCGCACATGAGAGGATGTGATACTTTTAGTCATACATTGTTTAGTATGATACATTTGTCATTGGATGAGAAGCTGAGAGCTAAATAATATGTAACATGATAATTCCTTTAATCGTTATTTTAGTCACAAGCTCTTCTGGTAGTATGTGATAATCCTGTATATGCTGTCTTCGTTTCCATCGGTTTCTTTAAGTCAGTAATGATAGGTCATGCTGGTACATGATCACTGCAGTGGAACCATTGATTTAATTTTCCACTCATTTTCTTTTCTCTTCTCATTCGTAAGTCTGTTCTTTCACAATATTCTCGGTGATGGATTACCTAAAAGCTAAGTGTGTTATTTTGTGGTCCTTTGCCAACTCTTCAGTCTCCTTCACTTGCTTTTATGAGCTGTTTGTTTCTTGCCTCAGAATAGATTCCAAAACCTTCAGCCTGAAGGAAAAACTCAACAAAATGAGCTCACTGCAGCAGCCTTTGGATAAAGATCATAAAAAATTGTCTCAAGAAACAATTGTTGTGACAAAAGAGGTAAGACTGATCTTGAGAGATTCGTGAAATGGGCATTCAAAGCACATTTTAGATATCATGTGAATGTCTTTTGGCCTCTATTAGTACAGGACATTCTTTCTAATATCTGTACAAACTGTCGCCTATATCCAGAGAACTTTGGTCAAAAGAAAATCTAATTGTAATCCGATGCAGGCACTAGAGCATGGAACTTTTTCTCTACCTTATATGCTGGTTGAATTCAGTTAGTATTTGGTGTTGTTTTCAGAATTGGTGGCATCAGTAGGCAATATTTGGACACTCAAGTTAATATCAGCTTTCGAGCAAAAAAAGAAAAGTCCATATCGGCTGCCTAGGCCTTTTTTGGCTACCCCTTCAATTTGTCACTATGCAAAATGCCTATACCAGTATTAGTTTCATCACATCATGCTTAGTGCATGCATTAGTTTAACCATGTATTCGGAGTTATTGAATGCTTATTGCTGGTTAAGTGAGAGGTTGGACCCTTTGAATTTCTTTTGGGGGCCATTTTGACTAGCTTTTCTTATTTTCTCCTAACAAAGATTTAGATAGACAAAATCTCATGGAAATTAAGCTCCACATATTGAAAAACATCACTATTGAGAGTTTGGATGCTTTAGCTTGGATGCTTTAGCTAGTTAATTTCCGTACTTTGTTTCTGATAATCAGTGAGTCCTAGAAATAAGCTCAAATTTTTAAACCAGAGTATATTTGATCTAATCACTATGGTAAAAATACAAGCTATTAGAGACAAATGCTCTTGTCATGCAGGATATGGGAGAGGCACAGTTGCAAATTCAACTATTTTCCATGATGGAGTCACTGCTACTTAGAAAGAAATCTTTGAGAAATGGGGATACTCCCCATCTTCATGCTGAAAAGGTCAGGTTTTAATAATAATGAACCTCATTCCTTGAAAGAAATTTAAGTATCATTATGAGAACTTATACTTTGACTTGCATATTGAATATTATGAACTCTGATTGATATATTGTTTACTCTCATTATTTTAACCTGTGAAATGGAAAGGTTCTCAAAAAAAGTAAAAGAGTTTCATGAATTCTTCTTTCATGGGATATTTGTGTCCTTGTGTGCCACCAAAGGGTAGTTGCATCCTCATGTTGTTGGTCAATTTCTTCCCAAAAAAGTGTGAATGATTTAGTCTTTCGCCATTATCCAATGTATATTGCCAATTGCTTTATTGGGATTTTCATCCTTTGTGCGGCAGTGTCATTGTAGTTAGAATTGCGATATAACTCATAAAATCACACGATTTTACAAGCCATATCATGAGAATCGTGTTAAGTCAGTTAAAAATTGTGGGGCGAAATCAGTGAAATTGCATATAAATCAAGGAAATCGTTGAGATGGTGAATTGCGGTGGCTGTTTTTCTTTTGTCCAGGTGTGCTTTGTTGGGGATTTTGGGCTCTTGATGCCCAAAACTGACTAAAACAAGTTCAATGACATTGGGGAAACTGTGTTTCACTGATTCCTAATTGAATAAATTTAAAAAAAAGGAAAAGAACAGGCCCTTCTCTTCTCTTGTTCCTACAAACAAATAGGGTCTTCCTGTTCATACAGCTCAATTCTTGCTTTAATTTCTTCTTTTCCGTAAATGGACCACTAGCTATTTAGAACTGGATGAAGGAACTTTTTTATTTTTCCGAGTGAGTTATATTGTTATTACGTCAAATAAATTATTTCTGAAAAAGTAAAGAAAAAAAGTTATTGTTATTATGTCAAATAAATTATTTCTGAAAAAGGAAAGAAAAAAAGTATCTCGGAAAAGCTGATACAATTTTTTTCTTTTTCAAAATGAAATTTGTCTTTATGGAAGTGTTGCTATATGTATAATGTTTTTTCTGGGTCTCCATTAATATGTTATCCAGTTACTTTGGTGTAGTGATAATTTGAGACTACAATCTAGATTTATCTGTGGATGCATCTAAATTTTTGAGGTACCATGACTGTTTTTATTTAGCTATATCTAAAAAACCAAATTCAGGTACTATGAAGAGATTTACTTATGCGAGTTGAGACCTAGCTAATTAATGGTGCTGATGTTACGAGACATAGACCATTTACTTGTTTTTGTTTAGTCTAATTATATAGACTCTTATGATCAATATGACCGGGACTCATAAATTTTTCAGAAGTTATTTTACCAAGTTTCTAACATTTTACAACTTTATGATTCGATCTTACGATCTGATTTTATGGGGACCTCACCTATCTTAGTTGAAAAAGCGAGCTTGACTACATTGATCAGTGCTGTTTCCCATAATTTTCCTGCATCTTCAAACAATTTACATAGATTTTCTACTGAATCTGTGACCTTTGGTTAGTGTTTACAAAAGTCTTGTTATTATTTTACTTTTTGCTGCCTGTACCAGTTATATAACTTCTTGTACTTGGCATTAACCATGTTAGACCAAGTTTTCTTAGCCATATGTGCATTTTCCAACAGTCCAAAATGAGGAGTAAGAGCCTTCACACTAGAGATGACAAGTAAAACATGGAATTTATATCGAATGATCTTGTGGCAGTGGCATACTAACTTTGAGCCATTCACAGGGGTCTGGAAACGTATGATGGGCTCTTTGGGAGGTCACATAAAAGATGTGAGGCTACTAGAACTGCATGTTTGGTAGTAATGGTTAAGATCGTATTGTAATAGCTATTACGATGGTATTGAAACAGAGTTGACTAGCTATTACAGTGTCTGGTTTAAGTATTAGAATCACTATTACTTTGCTAATTTGACAGTACAATATAAATGGAAATTCCATCATGGAAAAGGATAAAATGTCCAAAATGCCCAAAATGCCCTCAATCTTTATTAGTATTATCACTATTATTATTTCTTTAAATTAATTCACTAATTAATAGATATTAATTAACATGAGATGGAGGTAGTAAAGATTTATGTGAGTATAAACTGTCAATCCATCTATCCTTCAGCTCATAATTGTATCACTGATGCCATAGGTACGAATAAGCAATGACGCGTGTGATCTTCATCTTGGCAGTTCCTGTCAAGTGTCTTGTTATACTAACTTCGAGATATGTGCAGCATTGAGGTGTTTATGATGTGCACCATTTTAAAATGTCCTCCCGAGCTTCACATCCTAGAAAGCACAAGAATCACTTCAATATGCATTCAAGTGGCTTTCGGGTTGAGCATGAATGAGAAGGCTCTTGGGATGATGATCACCACCATGATATTGAGTACATCCATGTATTGTAGTTGAATTGATGTAGGAGGTTAAGAAATCTTTCCGCATCTTGTTAGGATGTGATACGGGAGGTTGAATGGCTGTCAAGGACGTAACAATCAGAGATATCGTTCTAAGCTTCCGCATTGTCAAATTAGACCTCATTGCTGGGGCATATCCATAGTTGTGTAATGTGACTCAGGCAGATGAGACGACCTGATTCATTGATGGAATTTACCTTTCTCAAGTTTTGCTCCTTGGAGTGCAATTACGAGTGCCTAGTCTATGTATTTATCTCATATCAGTTTTTTGTGCCTGCATATGACTTTGATGTGTTCTAATTGGCCATCTGCAATAGCAATTAAGTAACCAATGATGAGTTCCATGACTCAAGATTGTCTTTTCAGAGGTGTCTAATGTTGAATGGGAAGCTTCGTCTCGTGGGCACATTTTTTTTGAAACATACGATGTAAACAATGAAAAAGATGGTACTCAGGTTTCACCCAACTTATTTGCTCAACAGTTTTAAGGAAACAATGCAACTACACTTGCACATTCCATATACTGTCATGGTACCTTTGCTTTGCTTTTTAATGTTTTCTTGGCTTTGCAGCTTATATTCTTAAATTTTTTGTACCATGGAATAGTCAACTGGACAAAGATACTACTGATGAACTTCTGCTAGCTCTTATTCTTGCTATGAGCCCCCTTGTTGCTCCTTTGTCTTTTCTTCACCTTCTTTGCTGGGTTATGGTCCATGAGTTCCTCTCTCACTGGTTCTTAGTTACTGTTGTGATCTATCATGTCCCAATCTCTATATCTCATTCTTCATCTTGTTAGTCTTTTGCAGGTAAAAACATCTTTTCATACACTTCACATGTGAACATTTTTCTGCAGGTCGATAAATTGAAAGTGTTATTAGAATCCCTTGCTAATTCTTCCTCAAAAGCTGAGAAGCGCATCTCAGACCACAGGTTTAAAAGCATTTGGATATTCTTTTTGTGCATTTGTTTTCTTCTCAATACATTTGTTAAACTTAAAGCACTTCTAGACAGTTTGGGAACTTGGTTGCATGTGAAAAAAAAATGCTGAAGGTTCTGTGATTGGATGGATCATCGTAGTTAACAGGTTCTATATTTGAATGACTATTAAGTTTTTCCTTCTAGGCATGTAACCTGTAGAAACTGCAGGAAGTGAGACTGACAGTTGAGACTAGTATAGTGGCTGAAGATGAGAGATTTTGATCTTTTATATAGTAAATATATGACATTATAATTTTGGATTGCATGGAATGCTGTCTCTACTGTAATGCCAAAGGAATCTTGGGTGTGGCTCTATGGAAGTGATGCTAGAAGAGATTTATCTCTTTACCCTACAAATTCATAGGAATTCAGTGTACTTTTCACTTGTACCTTTTCAAATACACCCTCTTCATTCAATGACTAGTGTAATCAACGGTAATACCCAAATATATTGTTGCTATCCATTGTTCTGAACAGCAACCAGATGTCCATTCCAATTTCTCATCCAAATTGGCCTGGCCTCTTAGGGTACTAGTTATTAGGTGAACTAACAGATGAAGCTTTTCTTGGCTGTAAAATAATTCTAGAAGGCCCTAGCATGTTGCATGTGCAGTGATAAAGCTAAAGCTTGAATTGGGTGGAGCCTAACATGAAACTGGATATATGATAAGGTGTACGATTTTCCTTATATAAGAAAATTGTAATGCTTCTACATCGATATTAAACCAGATTAGAAGTGGTATATTTGCTTCCATTTAGTAATACCAACAAGTCCTTTTGTTTGCTAAAACAGATCTAACACAACTCAATTAACATGTACAGTTTCTGGTGGAATCAAGAAGGGTTGATCTCTTGAAAAAAATTGTTGCTATGGTGATCTAAGCTAGCCTCTTCACTTCATGTTTAGAAATACGAGGAAGAGTAGGAAAACATGTAGGTGACAAACTATTCTGGTATTAGTTCAGGCTCATGAAATCCCACTTTCTTCTAGAAATACACATTATATATATTAAATTTTTAAATACTACTTTCATCCTGAGTACTGGCATTTAAGCATCATTCTCTTTTCAAGTTGGTGACTAAAGCCAGTAGTAAATGTGTTGTTAAAATTGGGTAAATTTTATCCAAGTCCACTGAAGTTCAGTATTTTGCAATCAGGTCAGTGAAATTTAATTTGTCACCCAATGCACAAAATTTTGAATATTTTGCAGTGATGAACTTTGAATGGAATCCGACCAATTTTTCATGCAAAATGATGACTTGGCAGTCATATGGCAAATTGGAAGCCACATCATTGCCACTTGGGCACCACATTGGCGTTTCACATGAATATTGATCAGATTCCAGTCGAAGCCCATCAACTGAAAAATTAATCGAAAATCTTGTGAATCAAAGTTCAGTGACCAGATTGGAAAACAGCTGAAGTTAAGTGACCACCAATGAAATTTACCTTAAGAAGCTTGATAGTCCATAGGAGAATCTAGGTCTTACTTTCTGCTCTTATGTACGAAACTCATGAGTATAAGATGAAGCAAATTCACAGTTGTCAAGGCATGCTAAAGGCTAGCTTTACTAATTTATAGTTTCAAGCCTAGTCTCTCACAGGAAAAAAGCATTAACTAGCCTTGAACACCTTATTCGGTACGTGTATCCTGCCATATAACCTATGAGCTTACACCTAATTTAACAGAATGCTGAGATAGCTGCTGGAGATTGCAGTACTCATGAAGAGTAATGCACTGTGCAACATTAGCACCTATGTGCAGGTTGTTTCACGAGAAGTAAGATATTTTGCACTTTTAAGCATACATTGGCTTTGTTTGAGTCCGAACAAATGAAAACATAGTAGCCATTCTTTCATATCCAGAACGGCTTGTTTAGGGGAAGACAACTATCAATCAAATGATTATGTTTAGGGTTGGAGATTTGTATCGTTTTGGGACTTGGTGATCTATTCTTTGATGGTTGAAATCTTGGCAAAGAGGAAGCTGCTAATTGAATAGTCACAAGCCCTTATTTAGATTAAGAAGCTGGTACATTGATTAGTCGTTGACGAATGAGAGATAAATTGTGCTTCTTCAACGGCCAGGATCATTTTACTGGTGGGAAGTGGAATGTGTTTTAGTCAGAGTCCCTAATTGTACTTTTCCCAATCTGGTTATTCTTTAACTCTAAAACATGCTTGCACTGCAATACAGCTTATTTGCTTTGATATTCATCTGGTCATTCTTCTCTTCTTCCATGGTCCGAGCAGATCTCACAAAGAAGAAGCAGTCAATTTTCGTGTGGCTAAAACAACAGAAATGAGCCAACTTGAGAAGGTAGTCCATCTAAAGAGAGGAAAGCATTTTTTAATACTTTCAGCCATAAAGAGAGAAGATCATGATACAAGTGGCATAGATATTAATCTCTTATCAGCTCAATCCAGTTATGAGAATCCTAGTGAAGGATAGCTTCATCTGTTCTGTGCTGTATCCATGAAAATCTTTCTCGCTCGCCTTGTTGCATCATCTGGTAATCACTTATGTTTACCAATTGAGTGCAAGGTCAATGAGTCAATTGTTAATGTGCTTAGTTCATAATTTCTCTGTTCATCATTCTCTTATGAATAATACCTCTAACTGTTATATTGGTATGTAAATCTATCACATTGCTAGGTTAGCAGGTCATACTAAAAGAACCTCATATAGGATTGGTGTGTTAGCACATTATTCTGAAACTTTTTTTTTACACTGTTCAGGAACTGGAGGTGGAGATCGAAGAACTTGAGAAACAAAAGGAAACACTTGAAAAAGAACTGAAAAAGGTTTGGTTTGTTAGAAAATTCTGAATTACAAGTAATTTTGGGAGAAATTAATTGTTTATAATTTCTGTCTTCTCCTAGCTAATTGAACACTTGAATTCTGAAGAGTACAGTGATGGTTTCATATAACTTAGATTCTTATTGTTTGATATGAAAATTGCCTGTACAATCACCAGGAAAATCTTGATTTGCGAGCATTGAACCTGGATTTGAGTTGTGGTGGCCTTTATTTTGGGTGTAGGTCAATGGTTCACTTGCTGGTTCTCGTTTAAACCTTCAGAATGCCAGAGAGGAGAGAGAGCAGTTTGATGACGCCAGTAACCAGATTCTTGTGCACCTGAAGTCTAAGGTATTTTGTTTTGTTTCATGAAAAATGCATTGGCTTTGTAGTTTGCATTGTGTTTTATGGTTTGACACTGAATGGATGTTTAATTGCCTATCATGGTCTTCTAATAGGAAGATGAGCTATCAAGATCAGTTCTCTCGTATAGAATGGAAGCAGATGTTGTCAATACATGGATTGATTTTCTCGAAAATACGTGGACTCTGCAAACTTCGTATATAGAGGACAAAGAAAAACAAGTTAAGTATGTGATCTACTTCCCCCAATCAGCTAGCATCCTTTCAGATATAGGCAATATGCTCAGCCGCTCTTTACAGCTTTTCTCATAAAGGGATGAGAAAAATGGAACTTTAAATAATCTCTGCTAACCTATTGTTTTCTCAAGGGCAAAGTGATGACGATGACATAAGCAAACTTCTTCTTTTTTAAATCTTTATAAACTCAACTAAATTTGGTGGGGTTTCATTTCCTCTTTGAACCTCAACTAGATTGTGCAAGGTCTATGTGAAGAGCCAACAACATTAGGCTGCAAAATGCTCTCTGTATAAATACCCAAACTGTTGCCAAAAGAAAAAAGAAATGCTAAAGGTCGCAAGGATCCATATAAAGGAGAATGAGCGCAGGGATTAGATGTATGAAATGAAGTGCCTTAAATAATCATCTGAAGAAGTGAAAACCAGTCTTGGTTGTGATTTTCTTTTTCTTTTTCTTCCCCTTCTTTTCTTGAATATTTCTGTTGCATGTTTTGAAAACAGAGGCATAGAGACAAGTCTTTACTTTCTTTTTACTATATCTTCTACGATTTTTGAGTATTCTTGCGGCTTCCCCCTATCTAATGATTTTTGCTAATGTACATATTCAAGTGGTGAACTGGAGAGATATGGAGATTATTTTGTGAATTTGGTCATTCAGCTTCTCCCAGCTTACAAGGTACTATTTATCTTATTCTGCTAGAACCTTGTTCCAGCATTCACGATGTTCAGCTTCATTTGCCATCAGGTTTTACATGTTCTTTAGTTCGTCTTTTTCATTCATTTTATTATACCCTTTTTACTAGGAAGGGTTGGGTTCATCACTCGCTTCCATCAAAGAAACTGTGGAATACCTGGGCCAAAGTCCAAGGTATCAACTCGTGCTATATTTGGGATGTTTATCACATTCGAAACTGATCTATAGATGTTTTTGGATGTCAGATCTGAAAAGAGACCTAGTATGAATGAGCAAAATTCAAAAGAGAATAAATCAAAGAGAAGATACGAAGAAGAATATCTGGATCTTGAATCCAAGGTAAGCTAGCATATCCTTTCAGTTATTTTTCCCGTCTTTTGCCCAAAGCAAATAAGTTTCTGTTGATCAATCTAATCAGTTACCTTTTATGCCTCATCGTTGCTTCATATTTTCTCTAGTTGGTCTTAACTTCCGCTAGGGATACTGAATTACCAAGTTAATTCAATAGATTTTATATGAAGTGCAACTATCATATCATATCTACTCGAGAGATTCTTTTCGATATTTCAGTTTTTGACGACCTTAAGCACAGTGGAAGCAATTAAAAACCAGTTCTACACCCAATCCCAAGACACTTTCAGGTACAATATAGCGAGTATTTTGGTTCGGTGTTTCTGGTCAATAGAGAAATTCTTTTGAAAAGGGCATCCATCTTTCATGCAGGAAAGACCATGAAAATGTCGAAAAGCTATTTGCTGCTCTCGGAAAGATAAAAGATGAATTTGATTCTATACAGAGACCAGGTTTGGAAATCGAGATTCCTACACAAAAATCACAAAACCTACTGACAAATGACCATCCAATTAGTTCGTCTTCTGTTTCGGGGAAGGCCTCCCAAAACTCTAGAGAAGATGAAGTAACGGATGGTTCTTCTATCAAGGTCGAGAAGACCTCGAACACGACTAGTGAACCTGAAAAGCTGGAAGTAGATTATGAAAAGGCTGACAGAGACCATTTAACCGATGAAATTGGCGACTGGGAATTTGATGAGCTCGAGAAGGAATTCAGAGCCATCCTTTGAGCAACTGCAACATAAACACCATTACCTGGCAGCAAACAAGCGATTGGTCCTATAAAGAGAATTTTTACTTAGAATTTCTGATGCTTGGCCATGAAAAAGGGTTATAGGATGATGTAAATTGTACTTTTCAGTTCCGTGACGAGGCATAACCTTTTGTACAATCACATATGCAAGTTACGTCCAATTTCTAACATCTATATACTTTAACAGGCTTTCGATGCACAATCAGCTGTAAGTCCTGGAATTATGAAGGTAAAAAATTTGTTATGTATAAACAAATATTACTTGCTTCAGCAAACTTTGCTGAAGGAAACTTGCTCTTCACTACCATTTGAATATGGCACTACGAAAATCTAATCAATTTACCTATTAATCAATCGTCACTGACCTCCCATCAATGCAACTCAGTCCAATGGAACTGACTTAGATTATGGTTTTCCTCGTGGTAATTGGCAGTAAAGCGGTATATACTTGCACGGCAGAAAGCCACTTTTGAAATGAAATCTAATCAATTTACCTATTTATCAATCGTCACTGACCTCCCATCAATGCAACTCAGTCCAATGGAACTGACTTAGATTATGGTTTTCCTCGTGGTAATTGGCAGTAAAGCGGTATATACTTGCACGGCAGAAAGCCACTTTTGAAATGTTTCTCAGCTTTGACAAAAAAAGAAAAAGAAAATGGGATAAGTGCATTGAAAGTCCCAAATTAGTAAATCTTGTCACAAAAATGCAATCTAGTCCTAAAACTTTTAAACAGTGCAATAAAGTCATAAAACTTGTCACAAAAATGAATCAAGTTCTAAAATTTTAAAAAGTGATATCAAATCCTAAAAATTGTTATAAAAGTGCAATTGATTCCTAAAACTTTCAAAAAATGCAATCAACGGGACTTAATTGGACCAATTTAACAAGTTTAGGGTTTGATTGCACTTTTTGAAAGTTTTATGCCTCAATTGCACTTTTGTGATAAGTTTTAAGACTTCCAATGCACTTATAAAACAAAAATGTTTCTCAGCTCAACGGATTGTGTAGGTTGATTGGCGAATGAACACCAGCGGGCCAATACTTTTTAGCAAAGACCACATTTTTGGGAAGTGAGTCGCATGATCAGCCCATGGGCTTAGTTTCTCAGTGAGATTTCTTAGCCGGTGGACGCAGTGGCTTTCAAATGATTTGGATCCTTGATATGCGCCCGTCACCCGGGGAGAGAGGGTCTTCTCCACGTCCTGGCCTCATCTCACCATGCAATGAATGTTGAATGAACATATTGAATGCGTGCCATGCGTACATGTTTACTCCTTATTTGTAATGATACAACTACATAGTCTATCTCACATTGAACGCCACGGATCATCGTGGTGTCGTCCATTTCCACCACCACCACCACCACTAGCGCCGAACGTGGTTGCGGCCATCACCCTGTGATGAAGAAAAAGACGAATGGATAGGAAGTCTTTTTGAGGAGTAAAACCGTGATATCAACGAAATGTGGTCGCAAAGGGAGGATTCCTTCTTAAGAATGAAGAACTTTACCTTAGACATGAAACGGTTCTCGTTTGCTTCTTTTCATGGGCATAAGCCGAATCGATGGAGGGATTGTCAAGGTGAGTGACCTCTCCTAAGAGAACATAGTGGCTTCATCGGTTCGGTTCGGTAATTCGGATTTTTGGTTAGGTTCTGACACTCCTAATGAAAATGAACAGCTTGTGTGACTCCAGAATCAAGAAAGGATCATTGGAAAGACAACCGTGTTGTTTGGGCAGAAATAGCCAATCACGATGCCTGAAAATCATCAAATGCTGGGGCATCTTCACAATTGGGGATTTTATTACAAAAGTTCTAGCAAGATTTTCCTTTTGACATGACTTTTACTGATACTTTTGTTATTGACAGGAGATTCGAAGACGGGGCACACTTCCCCCATTCTGGACTTGTCAATTCTAGACCATAGGAAGGTAATAGCTAATGCTCGGTCGTCAGATACATAGTAATAATATAAATGAGTACATGTCTGAAGTTTTTGCCTATGCCACAGCGATGCGTATCTTTTCTTGAATATGCTAGACACTGAACAAATATATTGTGATAATTGAAATAACTACATGGGTTGCTCTTGCCTATGTAGATTATGGTACCCTTTTGCTTGTGCTATCCGTACAAAAATTTCGGGAAAATTACCAAAAAGGTCATAAACCTATTACATTTGTGCCAATTCAATTCTAAATCTTTCAATTTGGCCAATTTAGTCTTATAGCTTTTGACGATTTGCCAATTTAGTTCTTCCGAACAATTTTGGCCGAAAACTGCTATGTGGCAATCTAGTCAACGCCGATTGTCCTACGTGGCAAGGCTAGATCTGACGTGGACAATTTTTTTAAAAAAAATTTCTGAATTTTTATTATTACTTTTTTCTTTTTTTGGGAAGGATTAAATGGGCAAATTGTCAAAAAATTTAGGACTAAATTGGCCAAATTGAAAGGTTTAGAATTGAATTGGCAAATCATCAAAAGGTTGAGGATTAAATTGGCCAAATTGAAAGGATTATGATTAAATTGACATCTGTACAATAGGTTTATGACTTTTTAAGCAATTTTTTCGTTTTTTTGCTGGTCGGTGATAATTGGGACGACTAAAGTTTTCACACGTGATTGATGTAGTGGCTTCTATGTGAATTAGGGGGCGAAAAAGTGCACCAAAAGTCTAAACCTCGGACACGGAATGCAATCAGGTATTAAAATTTTCAATTAGTTCAATCAAATCATAAGCCTTTTTAAAAAGGTGTAATTAAGTGTTTTTGATAAATAGTACCTCAAATTCTCTGCATGTCACTTAAATTATTACCTACGTGGTATTCTTAAACCTCACTTTTCAACATATATATACTTTTTTTTTATTTAATTGTACTTTTCAATAAAGGTTTAGGGCATAATTGAATCAATTGAAAGATTTATGTCTCGATTACACTTTTTTTGTAAAGTTGTACAGCTTAATTGAAGCAATTGAAATATTTAGTGCATGGCAAATGTTCGATTCCCCACCTACCAAGTAACAAACAGTGTCGTGTCATATTATGGACATTTAGTTTTGCCCGTTGTCTTAGTCCACTATAAATTGGGTTTCCTCATCAAGACTCAACTTTCTACTCCGCAACCAAGGTTTGAAAAAAAAATGCATTTATTCTGCAAAGAACAACCCTAAGTGAACATTTGGATGCATAGCCTATCTACTATTCATATTTTACCTAATCATCTATTGGACCTTGCTTTTGTTTCTGTCGGAGGTCAACAACAATCTCGAGTTCGAACTCTTAAAAAAACAAGCTTGTCAATCATTTCGGTTTTGACCAAGAGTCAAATGTGGACACCTATACCTAGGACATATGGATGCATGATACTAGCTAGGCAACAAAATGCATGGAGAACTTACATTCTGAAAATGACCAAAAAACAAATATAACAACTCTCTCTCTCTCTCTCTCTCCCCCACCAAGTTTTGAGAAACGAGCTCAGTGTTCAAATTCCAAAATAATTTGCAAGATACAAGAGCAGCTTGATGACAAAACACCCCCAGAAAAAAAGGAACAAAATCAAATTCAGAAGAAATTTTTGCATTAGCAAATATCCAAGTTAGCATCATATATTCAAATATTGTCCTATTTCGGATGTCATGTGCATTTGCAATTTCCAAGAAGTGCGGATGATGATTCCCACCACATAACAAGAACACGACTCGAATACGATATGAACTTATCGAGAAAAGTTCGAATCCAACATGTTTTAACTCGAAATTGACAGAAATGATACGTTTTCACTTGTTTTTAATAAAAAAAAAATTTATTGAAACATTTTCATAACTGCACGAAATGACACAAACAGTCGACGTAGACATGACAAGCAAAAACCTTGGGTGATCCCGGTTTAAAGAGCTCAAACTCACATGCATCATTGGTTGAGGTGGGATCCACATGAGTCTTACCAAATTTAACCGTGCATGTGCTCTTCGGCTCGCTATATTCGGTGTACTCAAATATCTCTTCAATAACGAGCGTCGAATGGAATGCATGTATCCCACAAAAGGTGGTGCGGTTACATAACCTGGATAATGTTCCCCATAATTTTCGAATTGTTCCCATCAAAATCTTTGAGTTCACTCTTTACATATGTGACTTGGAGCAATCATTCAAAGACTCCCAATGGGTTCATTTGCTTGTTACATTGAAGCTTCGACTAAAAACAAGAGGCACTGTCGACATCTCAGAGGACGAGATTCCCCACGTCTTGAACATGCAATGTACATTCCAGATTCAAGGTACTTATTATTTGACAGATGTGGATGTAAGGAATTTGAAAAATTGTGCATGGGCTGCTTTCAGTACCTGTAGTCTTAGCCACTCATCCACATCCACAGTACAACCCACTGCACAATCAGACGTACCGTCACCTCGTCTCTCTCTCTCTCTCTCTCTCTCAATGTAGTCCCATGTTGGCAGCACATAAGCCGCGTCAGGTCACATATGCAAATAAGAATTTGACCCTTCTACTTGATTACTTCAAGCGGCCATTTCGGCATCCCACTCATTACTCCGATGGAACAACTTAGGTTCCCTTTATTTCCTGAAAAACATGTTTCGAAAAAATATTTTCCCCATTTTTCGACGTTTGGGAGGCGGAAATTAAGCTAGTCATGAAAAATATTTTCCACTCTTAAAAAAAATACCCTCAAAAGTGAAGAAAATGATTTCCTTTTGTGAAAAGAGGAAATCATTTTCCCCATCTTTCCTCCCTCCACCCCTTTATATTCTTTTTCTTTTTTAAAAAAATTGCAAAATTGCAATTGTTTGTTTTTTTTCACCTCTCTCTCTCTCTCTCTAGAGTATGAAGATGGCAAACTACGAAGACGACGGTGGAGCCTCCAAGCAATCGCTGTAGCATTGCCGCCTTCATCATCACCTCGCCGGTGTCGAGCTCGAGCCTCGCCTTGCCAGATCTGGCGAGGCGAGGCAAGGCGAGGCAAGGCGAGGCTTGGGCGAGGCTGAGGCTCACACCAGGCCAGCGAGCTTGAGGTTGCCCTGGTGAGTCTCGAGTTCGGTTGAAGCCGGCGACATCAAGCAGCAATTTCAGATCATCATAAACGATGAGGAATAACAGCAAGAGGCCAAAGATGATGATGAAGAAGAAGATGCAGAAAGAATCCGGTGAGGTGAGGCTCAAGCTTGCCGTGCCTCACCCTAGGCCTTGAGTGAGGCCGAGGCTCGCCTTGCCAGATTCAGCGAGCTCGAGGTCGCCTTGGTGAGTCTCGAGCTCGCCTGAGGCTGGCGACATTAGGGAGCGATTTAAAATCATCAGAAACGATGAGGAACAACAGCAGGAAGCCAAAGATGATGAAGAAGAAGAAAACGATGCAATTCTCAAGCATCAAAATAAAAAGAAAGAAAAGAAGAAAAAGAAAAAATATAAAAATAACTAAAAGTAAAAATAAAAAAAATTGAATTTGTTTGATAGTTTTCCCCAGAAAGTTAAATTTGATTTTCCATACCAAATGGTGGAAAAATATTTTCTAGTTCATTTTCAGGTTTTGGCTAAACACTGGAAAATATTGTCCTTTTCCAAAAAAATGACTTCACGAAAAATATTTTCTGAAAATGCCACATTTTTCGCGAAATAAATGGAGTCTCAATCTATGAACTAACAGGAAACTTTTTGACAAAGTACAGGGATAGTGCCCTTATTCCCACTATGAAATACTATTTTCTAATAGCTGGGACAGTGTTATTTGGTAAATATAAGACAGTAGTTGCTTCAAGAAATTAAAGAAAGAAAGAAAAAAAGGCATCTAGCGGAGAGTGGACAATTGAACATATATTAGATGACATGGACGTCAACCATCCCACATGGTTCGGCCGGTGCTGACGTGGACATTTTAAAAATAATTTTTTGAATTTTTGTTATTTTCTTTTCCTTCTCTTTACTTTTTTTTGGGTTAAGGGCCAGCCAAGGTCATCGGCCTCACCGACATTGGTGAGGACATCACGGCCCTTGCCCATATTCGGCAAGGGTCGTGACCCCCTTGGTAGATTTGGACCAAGTGAGGGCGATGGCCCTTGCCAGGTCTAGGTGAGGCTGCGACGCCTGGATCAGGCGAGGGTGTTCTGGCTCTCGCCCAGACTTGGCGAGGGCCGCGACGCCCTTGCCTAGTGTCGGCGAGGGTTGCTGGCCCTCAGCCTTTTCTTGAAAAAAAGGTAAAGAGAAAGGAAAAAAATTACAAAAAATTATTAAGAAATGTACAATTCAGCATTGACCGTGCAACGTAGAATGGTCGGCATCCATGTCAGCAATTTCTAGCTAATTTTGGCCAGATACACTGAATTGGCACAAATGAAAAAAGGTTTAGAACTTAATTGGCACAAAAAAAGGTTTATAATTGAATTGACACAATTGCAATAAGTTTAGGAATTTTTTTGGTAACTTTCCTTGTAAAAGTATCATAATTTTTCAAATTTGCAAATAATTTTCATTATCTCAATAGATAAATTAATTTGTTCACTTGTAAATTTTCATTTTTTCCATCTAGAATAAAAGTATTAAAAAACACAAATATAACAAATAAAATACGAAAATAAGGAAATTCCGGTCTGAAATATAAATCATAATAAAGCCCAAAAACCCTTCTAAGTCTAGTTGGGCTAATGATTTTCAAGTCGGGTTGGAACAGGTTTCGGACTTTTATTTGCACCCCTACCTGGAGGTATATAGACGACTTTGAAAAGACTAGTAATAAGTATTATTCATCATCTTGGACTACATAGCGTTGAAAAACAGGCGTGTCTAGATCAACTTTGGGTGGGGCTATTTCAACCCCGTAAATAACTTAATCCAATCCTTTTTTACTAGATAAACAAAACTGGCATTAATAATTTCCATATTTTGACAATTTCCTTTAACTTAGTTATGTTTCTTTTATGATTTTCCATCAAATTCAAACTTATTGCTATAAAAACTGGTTTCTTTTTCATCATTATTTTTACAAAAACATATCGGTTATTCGCCCCTCCTACCTCAAAAGTTCACTTTCCTGGTGAATGATTTATTTTTTAGTTTCAGTAGTCTAAAAAAATGTCAAGTCTCTTCACTTGCTATATCAAAGAATTTGTGTGTTTTTTTTTCTCTTACTGTTGGTGAGACACTTTTACATAGAGCACGTATGATGTTAGGAGTATATGAAAATACACTAAAAATATCGATGTGAAAAAGTTATATACATTGAGGAATTTTAATATTTTTTCCGTAAACGTTCCATGAATGATATTAATTTTTGTCAATCCAAAGTGAAAAAATTTCAATGGAATTTGAAAAGAAAAATTTCTTGTTTTATGCAAAGCTGTGATTAGCAGTGATATTTCTGTTGCTACCGAATATATCCCCTCCTCTCAGCAGAAAAAGAGAGGCCGTGAAGACTATTTTTTTTATCATTTGTTCTGTTAATATTTTCTTAATATCTGCTGATGTATGCTGCTGATGATTGAATGAAGCTATCTTTTGCATACTTATGTCTGTAAGAGTTTTTCTAATATGTGGGCTACAGTAATTGATACTGTAATTTACCTATTATGGGATTGGTCTAATAAAGTTATATATAATATTCTTAATTAGTCTAATATGATATTGGCTTGTGTAGGCCGAGTGGAGCCTGGCCTGTGATAAAAGGATACGGCTGAAAACTCTATAAATAGCGCTCAAATCTCTACTTTAATCGGACGACGCACATAATTCCTCACATAAGGAACATATATAGGTATTTGACGTGAAGGGCGGTCTCATCGAGCCAATGTTTTAGAGGGTAATAGAGAAGAAACACTCGTGTTGGATCGTCGCCAATTCCGCATCAAGAACGATGTATCCCAAATCAAGTGTGTAAATCTTTTAATCAATTATTATGTTCTAGATTCTAGCTATGGAGATATTGGGTGTCATTTTTCGACTTTTAACACGTGGTATCAGAGCCTCTATAGACAAGAACTCGAACCTTCGGATTTGCCCTGTTTTCAAAATTTTTCTTAGTCAAAATTTGATTTTGATAACATATTTGGACTCGTTTAGTCGAGACGAGAAGATCCCTGGGTGGTGTGCCTCCAAGAACCTCCGCATGTGCCCACACGTGCGGACACGCGCCGTTGCGGCGTCGAGCGCGTGACGGCCACACACGGGCTTTGCGTTGCACGCATTGCGCACTTCAGGCGACGCGTGAGGGCGCCTGCATGCTTCGATTGGAGCATAGTCAGTAGCGTTGGATTCGTATTGAAATTATCTACAAGGTGGTATGTATATTTTACATGTTTGAGGCTTTTATAAAGGTGAAAAATATGTAAAGAACGCTGTATACGGTGTATTTTCAGGGTATTTTTGCATTTTTTTCTTGTATTTCTCTATGGTTTTGGAAGTGCAGGTGCAAGCTCACATGTATATGATCACATACAGAATGTGTAGAGTGTAATTCATTGATAGCATGTATATGGTTTAACATGACATGTGATTTTAGTGATAAATTGCCCATGTCTTCGAGTCTAAAATTGCATGTATATGATAAATATGATATATAAATTTTATATCCTTGGTATGAACGATTTTTAAGGATTCAATTGGGTTGTGACCACCAAAGTGGCATACTTGATTGGGTTTGAGAAATATCGGTCTCATATTGTGGTGGGATGTCTCATATTCTAATGCGTAGTCATAATCCCAAAAGAGTTGATTGTGTATTGGTTCATGGAGGGTATCATGTGCATCATATGCGTGAGGAGTGACTAATTCTAGTGTTTCATACACCCAAATGTGATGAATTTATGATGGTTAGAATATATTCTTATTGCCGCTGTCATGTATGGAGTATACAATTGCATGTCATATTTTCTGCTCAAAGGTGATTATATGATGATGTATGTAACTCTCAAGATGAATACTCACATTATGCTAATTGTACACATTGTTTGTTATTTTTTAGTCACATTTTCTATAAACAGCAACTCTATTATGATTGAGATTTTTATTGGTTTAAACTTTAAAATATAGAAAGATGATTTTCTATTTGGAATTGAGCTAGTGGATGTTCATATTGTTCTTACTAAGAATAAGCCGGCAGATTTGATTGTCGATAATACAAATTCTAAGAAAGCACATTATACAGCTCCAGAAAAGAGCAACTGAGTTTGCTTGTCATCTATTAAGCAATCCATGCAGGTCCACTTGAAAAGTGATTTGTCAGCTGATTACACTACTGAACAAATGATGGTAGGCTTGGAGACTTGAATTTATGTCTCGTTTAATGCTGAGTTAGGACACATCTATAATGACTCTTCAACATAAGATATGATGAATCTAGTGATGTTAGAGATTACGTCCTATAAATGGTAGGGCACTTTACCTTGTATGCCTCTAATTCCAGTAACAAAAGGGGTATAACTCATGAAACCACTAGTCATTCTGATAGTTTGGGTCTTAAGAAAGCATCATTTAATAAGATGGTAACCGCTGCTTCTTTTGTAAGAAAAAAAGTCACATAAAGAAAGGCTGCAATAAATTCAAAACTTGGTTATACAAGCATGAGCATGTAGGTAATGATTAGTCTAACCTATCAGAAGCCACATCCAGTTCTTGGTGGCTAGATAACGGTGCAACTAATAATGTTGCGTTTACCATAAATGGATTCATAAACCATAGGAAGCCAAATAATGATGAATCAAAGCTCACCGTAGGAAAAAACGATAAAGTTAATGTTGAGTTCGTAGGAGATGTCATTTTAATTCTAGATCCTGGTTTTAATTTGATGTTAAGAAACACATTTTATATACCTTCCTTTAGACGAAACTTAGTTTCCGTATTATGTTTGGACATATGTTGCTACTTTTTTAAAATAAGAAACAATAATGTTTCTAAATCTTTTAATTTAAAATGAGGTTGGGTGTTGCAATATGTCTAATGGATTATACAGACCATGTTTAAGTCCCAATGATATATACATCGCTTATATGGCTGAAAATGTTGTTTCCAAAAGATCTCTACCTAATGAACAATCTTACATTGTGACATCCGAAAATTTCGGTTTCCTATAATAAAATTATGGATTATTTATTACGTGCGATTGCCCCACGTTTGAGGCATTAAGTTTTGTTTGATTGATCGTCGTGTGTTTATATTATGTGTGATGATTTTTTTTTTATTTGCCGTCAAGTTAAATTTTCGAAAAGGGTTGATAAGTTCCTAAGCATTATTTTTGATGTCGCGGAACCTCAGAATTTTGATTTTAAATTTTTCTAGCATTCGGATGGGTTATCAATGATTTTTGTGAATTTAAAATATTTTTTGGAATTTAATATTCATTACGAAAATTGTTTTTTTTTTTTTCATTTCTTTCATGTGGGTTTATTAAATATTTTGGTACCCTAACATTCTAACTATTTGGTTCAAACATTCAACTTTTCCTCTTTACTTGGTTCGGTCACCACCGATTCCTTTCTTCTTCCCCAATTTTTACCCACGTGAAACATTGAACTTGAGCTCTTGACATCATGCCTTGCATCACCCATTTGTCTTAAGCCCATAAATGCTTTGGTGACTCCTTATTTACTTGGCCAAGAAGCCCCTCATTTATTACTAGCCTACAATTATCACTTGGTGACTCATTCTTATTAATTCAAGTGTCCTAGCTAATCTAGGGTCATCATTACCTCCAAGCATAATTGAGTTGATCTCATCTCTTTCATCTTGGTTTGAACAAACTCCCCCAAATCAAGACCCAAACGTTAAAACGAACTTACCTTCATAACTCTCCTCACCAACTTCTTCTTCATCTTTCAAAGCCGCACGTGAAACAGAGACCCCACGAGCGTGATTTTCAGATTTCCTCTTTCAGACTTTAATTCGGTAAAGCATTGATTTCAACTATTCTTCTTCAACGGTTTTCTTGTCGTTTGGAAATAAAGAATCGTTGATTTCGATTTTTGTTTATTTGAAGGTGACTCACATATTTAAGACTTCGGTTCCTAATCCAAGGTAAGTGAAAGTTCTAGGCTTTAAATTAGCCTAATCTACTTAGCACCTGCGCTTGGTTGTTTGGTGTGTGACTTGGTTGTAGATGAAGTTTAAATCTGAAAATGATTGTGCGAAATGATGATGTGATGATGTTATGATGTTTGCCTTGGTAAGTGCTTATATCTCCTAAAGGTATTTGATGGATTCTATTAAGGTGTGGTATTCGTACGATATGTGAAAGTGATGTATTTGAACTTAGAAGTGTACTGCATCTGAGCATGTTTAGCATCATCTGAGCGAAATCTGCACATGAGTTTGAATCTATTTCTGCATCTGAGCATGTTCTGCATCATCTGAGCAAAATTTGCACATGAGTCTAAGTCTATTTTCAGCATCTGAGGTATCCTTTGAAACGTAACTTCTGAGCTTGAATGTTTTCAAAGTCTGAGTGACTGTATGTAAAGTTTGAGTGATTGATGTAAAGTCTGAGTGACTGTATGCAAAGTCTAAGTGACTGCATGCAAAGTCTGAGTGACTGCATGTGATGTAAAGTCTGAGTGACTGCATATGGTGTTAAGTCTGAATGACTGCATGTAAAGTCTGAGTGACTACATGAGTATGTTGATGTGTATGAGCATTGCATGAGAATAAGATAATTCTGTCACCCCTAAATTAAATGGTGACGATACCTCGGAATGGAGATGCCCCATAGTGTTGGGATGCCCCAGGGAGGTTCGGGATGCCTCGGGAGTCGAAATGCCCATGCTGTGTGATCTTGGATGCCCCGAGGGCGGATGTTGCGAGATGCCTCGAAGTGGAGATGCCTCATAGTGTTGGGATGCCCCGATAGTATTCAGGAGGAAATGTAAAATGATTATGCATGCGCATGTTGATACTTGTATTTGTGTTAATAAAACACTAGGTGATACTGGTCCATTCTAAGGTATTGGCCTCCGCATGCATTGAATAAAACATGTTATGTGATATCACTATTGATCTGCCATCGACTTCAGAGGTAAGCATTTGTTTTGCATTCATGATGTATTGGTAATGCATTGAAATCTCATTGCTTGTGTTGCCAGGTTAAGTGTTGAAATGATTTACTAATTTAAACCTAGAAAGTTCACTTATTGAGCTTAGGCTCACTCTAATATTTTTCAGACGTGTAGGTATGGACTTACCGCCCTCGCAAATCGGTGTGCTTTGAAGCTATGTATGATAGTATCTATGTACCCGAGTCTGATGCAGTGTATACTAGATGTTTTTTTGACTATGTGGGTAGATGTGGGCGTAATGGAGTGGGTACCCTATCATTTTGTTGCATGGTACTTTACCTCGATGGGGAACTGATCGGTCTGTTGAGAGGTTTTGGCGATGGCGATGGTCCGTTTGATGGCGAAGTAATCGACCCTTGATGTCGATCCCAGCTTAGGTGCATGCTCGCTTTTGGAGTGCATGGATAGTATAGGAGTTCGGCTACCCTTCCCTTTTTGGAGCCTTTGTATGTATCCCAAATCTTTCTTTAATGTTGTGTAATATGTGAAAATGATGCATAAGTATTTTCTGAATCTTGTGCAATGTTTATGTGATGCCTTGTTTTGCTTCCGCATGCTTATAAGGAAAAATAAATAAATTAATTAAATGTGACACGTGTCGCGCGTGACGTATCTGGGGCGTCACATACATATTGTGGCATAAACATCTTGGTCACATCTCTAGGTAAAGAGTGGAAAGGCTGATATCCTACGTGCTCTTAAAAGTGACCTAGAGACATGCATAGACTGTTATAGAAGTAAGATGACTAAGATAAAAAAGAGATATGCAATCCATAGTTCTGATCTATTAAATGTCATTCACACTGATATAAGTGGACCTTATACGGCAATAATGTGATAAAATAATTTTTTAAAAATGTTCTAACAATTTTTTATTAATGACTATTTTATCACATTTATTGATAATTAATCATGTTATGGTTATCTATACTTAATTAAGGAAAAGTTTAAGTTTCTTGACAAATTCAAGTTTTTTTTAAAACCGAAGTCGAGATACAGTTGAGAAAAGTCATTAAGGTTGTTAGATTTGAGTATTATGGCAAGTATGGAGATGCTGTATAGCTTAAGGGCCGTTTGCCAAATACTTGAAGGATTCTAGGATAATAGCTTAATTTACAATGCTTGGAAGTCTTGTATAAAATGGTGTGGCCGAAAGGCACAACGACATCATTATGGATATAATGAAGAGTATGATCTGTAAGACTAATTTACCAGTTTTTATGGGGTAAAACTTTGAAAATTGTGCGTAATATTCTAAATTGCATTTCTACCAAAGCTGTTCCACTATTCTTTTTAAGTTATGGACTTGACGTAATCCTAGCATGAATTATCTAAAATTTTTTGAGAATGTTCTGCAGAATTGAGGTTATATAACGAAACCACTCAATGTTACTTTGTATCTTACCCAGCTAATTCAAAGGGTTATCGATTTTATAACCCCAATGGAGGCACAAGAATTGTGGAATCACAGACAGCAAAGTTTCTGGATTTTGATGTGGTCAAAAAGGGTAGTTGCTCACAAACTATTAAAGATAACAGTATGGTGTGAACCATTGTATCATTTTCTCTGCCTATACAAACGATTATGGAGCATCCCATGCCACATACTGAGTCTATTAAGGTTCAGGAGCTCGTTGTTGATGCAACTCCAGGTTCGGGAGCTCGTTGTTGATGCAACTCCTGATGAAGTTCCTCAAGCCTCTCAGGTGCAAGATGAGGTTAAAGTAACTCCATTAAGGAAATCCATCAAGTAGAGACGATCGGCTATACCACTAGACTATATAGTCTATTTGGGAGAGCATGGTTATGATATCGGTTACGTGTAATTGATTCAGTAACTTGTACGAATGCTGTTTCTTATCCACAATCATATTTGTGGTTGGGTGTGATGAAAGACGAAATGTAATCTATGAAACATAATGGTATTTGGGAGCTTGTTGAGTTGCTTGAAGGACATAACCCCGTCGGTTGCAAATGGGCATATAAGACTAAAAGTTTTTCTAAAGGAAAGATCGAGAAGTTTAAAGCCAGATTGGTAGCCAAGAGTTTCACTTAAAAGGAAGAAATAAACTATAAAGCAATTTTTTCAAGTCTATTATAAATAATCTTTTAGAGTGATCATGATATTAGTGGCTCATTTTGATATGTAGCTACGCCAAATGGATGTTTAAAATTGCCTTTCTAAATGGAGACATTTATAAAGAGGTCTATATGGTGTAACTCGAAGGTTTTGCAGCTGATGATTTAGGTAAGCTTGTGCGTAGACTGAAAAAGTCTACTTATGGCCTTAAGCAAGTTTCTAGATAATGGTACTTGAAGTTTCATAATGTTGTCTCCTCATTCGGTTTTGTTAAGAACAAAGTAAATTAATGTATATACTCCAAGGTCAGTGGGTGGAAATTTATTTTTCTCATTTTTCTCATACTTTGTTGTCGAAAAATGTTGACATGAAGGATCTTGGTGATGAGTCTTTTGTCTTTAGCATTGAGATCCATAGGGATTGTTGTCGCCATGTATTGGGTTTGTCTCAAATGACATATGTTGATCGTATTTTGGCAAGATTCAATATGCAGTATTGTAAGCCAGGAATTGCTCTTGTCATTAAGGGTGATTGATTAAGTCTGTCACAATGTCCTCATTTAGTTATTGAGAAACTCCATATTAAGGATATACTTTATGCTAGTGCACTTGGAACTATCATGTATGCTCAAGCTTGCACTAGACTAGACATTGCTTTTGCAATATGACTTCTAGGCAAATAGCAGTCAAATCTAGGACATGATCATTGGGTTGCTGCCAAGAAAGTGTTAAGGTATTTAAAGAAGACAAAAGATTTTATGCTGATTTACAAACATGTTTAGGACCTGTAGCTAGTAGGGTATTTGGATTCAGCCTTTACTAACTGTCAAGGTGACATAATGTTGACAACAGTATATATATATCTTTATGTTAACATGTAGTGCAGTTTAATGGAAAAGTGAGAAATATAAATCAATATCATCATCTACCATGCAAACGGAGTTTATAGCATGCTATAGAAGATATTCGCTTTTTACTTTCTTATGCTTGCTATCATGATTTCAAATTGTTTCAAATGGATGTCAAAAGCGCATTTCTAAATGGTTTTATTAAGTAAAAAGTTTTGTTGAACAACCTCTTGGTTTTGAGGATTCTAAATTTCCAAATCATGTTTTTTCAACTCAATAAGGCATTGTACGGTCTAAAACAAGCACCTAGACCTTGGTATGAAAGACTTAGCACTTTTCTAGAGGAAAATGACTTTAAAAAGGTCATTGTTGATACCACCTTATTTACTAGGAGGAGTGGTAATGATATTCTGTTAGTTAAAATCTATGTGGATGATATTATTTTTTGTTCTACTAACGATCATTTGTGCAAGGGTTTTGAGAAAGCGATGAAAAAAAAATTGAAATAAGTTCAATGGGAGAATTAAATTTCTTCCTGGCAAGTTAAACAGTTAAAAGAAGAAACGTTTATCTTTCAAGAAAAGTATGCAAAAGAATTAGTGAAGAAATTCGATCTTGAAAATTGCAAGAAGGTCAATACACCCATGTCATCTTCACTGAAGATTGACAAAGATGAAGAAGGTAAGTCCATTGATCCTAAGCTATGCAGAAGCATGATTGGATCGCTATTATACCTAACTGATTCTAGACCAAATATACTATTCAGTGTATGTATTTGTGCTCATTTTCAGTCAAATCCAAAAGAATTGCATCTTATGGCTGTGAAACGTATTATCAAATACATTGCTACTTATCCAAAGTTAGGTTTGTGGTATCCAAATGAGTCAAAGTTTATATTACTTGGATATTTAGATACTAACTTTGTAGGTTGCAAGGTAGATAGAAAAAGCACAATAGGTACTTGTCAAATGATGGGCAGTATGCTCATCTCATGGTTTTCAAAGAAACAAAATTCCAGGGCATTATCTACTATCGAGGCTGAATATGTGGCACTAGAAAGTTGTGCTCAAATATTTTGGATACAACAATAGCTCAGTGATTATGCAGAAGATTGCTCAAGATCGGTTATTATGTGTGATAACACAAGTGCAATCAATTTCACAAAGAATCCTATACTGTATTCGAGAGCAAAGCATATTGAAATACGACACCACTTCATTAGAGAGCATATGAGCAATGGTGATGTTAACATTGAGTTTGTGTCAAAACACCAACTAACAGATATCTTCACAAAGCCTTTAGACAAAAGTTCATTTGAATTTATTTGAAATGAACTCAGAATTTGCAATCCTACTGAGTCAGAATAAGGCATCAGTACTGTAGATATCAGACAATAAATCATCAATCTGCACAGCTCCTGCTAAGTACTCTGGCAAAGGTATGATTTTTTCGAACCAAAAGTAACCATTAGACTGTACATATTTTACCGTTTTGACATTAAAATTCTCTGTCGATTTTTGTGCGACGTGATGTCTTTCATTTATTGCTTTGATTTATATCTTCAGAAATGCACACCATCACACGTTCACTTATTCATAGGATACGTTCTCTAGAAATCTCCACAACCTTCCCCCATGTTCTTTTTAGCCTCTCCAAAAATCTCTCCTTGTCCACCCATCTATTCCTAAACCGTATCTCTCTCAATCCCTCACCATGGCTCCCAAGAAGAAGCAAGTCATAAAATCTTCCAAAACTCGCATGACAACGAGATCTGCAAAAGAATCATCTACCTTCGAGCAAATCATTGGCGTTCAAGCAAGCGGTAGCTAAGGAGAATCTACTGCACCCACTGGTAGCATCTCCACTAAAGCTCTTCAACCTCAGCTTGTGCCGCCTTCCATCATGACTCCTCAATAGAAGGCTATGCAAGTTGTTAGCACGTCTGCACCTCTAAGCATAACATCGGAACAACAACTCCTAATTGCTCAACTGGTTCAATCAATGAATCAAGATGAAGTGAAAAAGCTTCTGGTTCAGCCAACTCAGATTTCTTCCCCTACTCCAGTTATCTTTCAAATCACTAATTTTCCAGAAATTCTCGAGATCCTTGAAACCTCTAAAAAGGGGGAACCAGAATATCAAGCTGAGGATGTTGAAACAGAAAAGATCACCACTAATGTTCCTGTCACAACTGAGAAAGAAACCGGCATTGCCGTTGAAGAGAGTAGCTTAGACATTCCCATGGAAATTGAGGAAGCTCAAGTCGAAAAGAAGAAAGACGATGATGCTGATCGCAAGTATGCATAGCTCAAACCTTTTCGTAGTTTTATTCCTGATATTTCCTACTCCAATCCTGCTTTTATTTCAAATGATTAAGAAAATCATTTTCTAAAGTTTATTGAACGTCAAACAGCCACTCATTGCATTGTTGATTTCAATTTTCTTGAAAATGCCATGAAGATCTTTGAAAATCTTTCCCTGACCTATTTTTGCACTCTAGAGGAGGAAGTGTATCCTTACATTGTGGCTAATTTCTACTCAAATTTTTACTGTGTTAGTGATGAAACTTTCATTTTTACCTTTCAAAAGGTCAACTACAGTGTGAATGTAAGTGAACTTGCTAATCTTATTCACCATCTTGTGAAATCATTTGTGAAAATTTCCACTACACCTCCTGAAGTTGCAAGTTTCATTTGTGACAGCACTAGTACTGCCTTGAGTGACAAAATTCCTTTGAAAAAGCTTCATTTGAAAATGAACATCTTTTATAAAATTCTGATCATGTGTCTTCGTTCGAAAACCAGCATCACCAATGATATTTCACACTACGAAGCCAGAATCCTATGGGCTATTCTTACTGAGCATAACTTCTCTTTGGCCCATATGATTATCCTTCATATGGCCAGAACTACAAGGAAGAAATCTGGAAAGCTTCTATATGGTGCATTGATCACTATTCTTTTACGATCGAAAGGCATCAGCATCAGTGATGATCTCAAGGTAGACAAGATCCCGAACATGAAAATCGGAAAGGAAACCATTAAGAAAATGTCCCTAAAAATTACCAAATACGGCTGGGTTAATGCCAAGAACGAAGTCTTTGCTATAGGGCATAGTGATGATCAAGCTGCTAGGGAAATTCTTCAACTCCGTTTGAAAGAAGGTGTTGAAAGACGGCTTTGAGGTTCTGAAACAGTAAAAACTACACCATCCTTGCCTCCAGCACCACGACCGAAGCGCAAGAAGGCAATGACTCAGGGGGAGTCTTCTTCGACTGATGAACCGTCCAATGTAGAGATCATGAAGGTTGTGATTAAAACGCAAAGCACCGTTGATACTCTTGGATAGTATCTCAAAAGGATCGAACAGATGCTTCTTTCACTTGAGTGCTATAATCCTGTTCATCCATTATCAATGTCCTTTGAAGAGAGCCCCTTAGCAAAAAGAAAGCCAAGAAACACTGAACTAAACCTTGACCCTGATTGTGCATATCTTATGTTTCTTTTGGCTGTTCTTTCAATGTTTTCTTTGTTTAGTTCATGCTTTCTCTTGAATGTCTCCTTGTTAAGCAGATTGCAATGAAGTTAATTTCTTCTTTCACTACGTTTTTACTTTTTTTGCTTATGACAAAAAGGGGGAGAAACATAAACATACTAAATCGCATGTGAAATTTGGATTGATAATGGTGTATCCTCGTGTATATCTGATCATTGATATTCATCTCTGATATTCACCTCATACTCATCTTATGTCTCTGAAATGAATATATCAACTGTTCAACAGATTATTTCACTTTATGAGCATACCATTTGAAATACTCACAATGTTATTTGACATCCGCGAGATAATGTTTTTGTCATTATCAAAAAGGGGGAGATTGTTGGAAAACATCCCTTAGATATTTTGATGATCACAAAACCATATTGAGTTCTAATGTTTACAGTGACAAGTGTAGATGATGAAATAAGTGATAATCACAATTGATTTTATACCGTCAGCAAAGACAAGAACCTGATCTATGATAAGAAGGTGAACAAGTGCCACGATGGGATATCATGACAGCTTGGAAGGACCAATCAAGATAGTGTTCATAAGTATCTTTGGTACTGATGAAAGGTAATAAGATTGTTACTGCTATTTTGACAGTTCGTTAAGGTCGACAACTTCACTAGTAATTGTCAACCAAGTTACTTAGGAAAGCACATGATTGTTGTATGAAGAGTAACAAAATTGGTGTGATAATGGTGGATATTTGTACCGTAAGTACGACTATTAATGGTTTAGATTAAAGTAGTTAACCGCTGGATTCCTCAAACAAAGACAAAACAAAAACAATGGCAGCTGGCATAGTACAAAAGGCATTGTGTGCCTTGCCGATTGTACCCATAATGGATAAGAAGAATGATATTGGCGTCCTTGGCTTACAACCTGTCCTCTGCGCATCCTAGTGTCCTTGCGTACGAGCTGACGTACGGTTGTCCTTATGTACGAACTGCGCTGCTGGCGTCCTTTTGGTCCTTTAGCTGAAAATGCACTATTGATGATGATAATGGCTATGATGGAAGTTGAAGACTTGTAAAAGGCGAAGGAGAGCACAAGTCCAGTTATTAGAAATCAGACATGAGATACACAGAAAGAAAGAGAGAACAATAAGCGTTAGAGAAAGCTCTACATTTCATCTTCGATCTTTTGCTCCTCAGTGCTAAGCATCACTGCTCATTGTCTTTAATTCTCTGATCATTGTAATAGCATCTGTGTAGTGAGACAAGCATGAGTGCAAGTGAATGTGTCCTGATAGTGTGATCTATCTTATTGAGGAACGTCACTAGCCTATTGTAATCTCCAATATTCATTACTAGTGAAATACAACCGCTGTTAAGGCTATTAGTCTGAGAGTGGACGGAGACTTCCTGTTAAGCCAAACCACTATATATCTCTGTGTAATATGTACTTTTACTTACTGCACTCTTACTTATGTTTTATTATCAGCATCACACATACTAGTCCTCTTGTTCCTAGAATTTTCAGTGGTAATTCCTAATATTCTGCAAAAGTTTTTAAAAATTCATCACTTAACCTATCCAACCCCTCTTCTAGGTGTTCATTAGCCCCAACACTTACCTTATTGGAAACACAAGGCAGATAACAAGACATTGGGTTACTTTACCTCATTGGTGAAAACAACCTATGTACACTCGCATGGATTGATTCAAATGGATAGTCTTCTGAGGTTACAGGCTACGATTGCTTGCGGAGATTTCGAGGTTGCTAACCCATGCACACTTGCAAAAGGACTATAAAGAGACCATTCCACTTGGGGGTTGAAGTGAGTCTTCGTCTGAGGCTATAGGTTGCTATCACTTGCGAAGGGTGAAAGCTCCGAAGCTGTTTACCTGCGTACACTTGCGGACAAACTATTAAAATCATCGTATCCAAAGCTACAAGTCATGTCACATGACCATGTGCTTGCGATGTGCTTTGAGATACCAACTTGGAAATATCATTTAAAAGGGATTTTCATGATTTCTCATTGGCAAATCAATGGGGGTATAGGAAAAATTCGCTAGGGATAGATTTTATAAGGGGTTCCAAGATCACACGAAGTAAATCTAACAGAAGCTTGGAAAGACACCTCATTTGGGTGAGAGATTTTGCAAACGGGTTCCGAGATTGCTCTTTGGTGAATTAACAGAGGTTTGGGTTTGCATGAAGACTTTTGGACATCATTCCATGCAATTGATATTCAATGTTTGACAAATGTCATCAATCATAAAAAATTCCTTTCAGAGGAGAGTTTGTGAGTAAGATGATTATGATAAACTTAGAAGATTATGCTTGAAGATGCCAAATTGGTGTACTTTGATCGAAAAGGTCTTCTTATCGTGGCTCTCAGGAAAGGGCTTTTGATCCCAACCATTAGTGTGGGATGCCATTTTCGCTTGAGGACATAATTCTCTCACAACTTATGTTTAAAGGTTTTCGGGAATATTCGCAATGAATACAATTTGATAAATTTAGAAGGTCTTTAAAGGAACCGTAACGTTGGCTTGGTCAAAAAGTTTCCAAGGGGACTCTCTTGAGTCAAGGCTTATGAAAGAAGAATCTTTGTAGTCTGCTTCGGGTTTACAAGTTAAGAATCTTGCAAAATGAGAAAGGAATAATCTTACTCGCACTCCTTCAAGTGAAGCTTAAAACATGTAAACCTTACGTTAACTTAAGTGCCTTAATCCGGATTAAAAAAAAAGTGTCATAATTAGAAGAGACTTTATTCGGGTTATAATGTAAGCTTGAAATAGGGATTGACGAATGAAAAGGGTAATTTAGGCTCAGAAAATATACGTGGAGGGCTAAAGTCGATGATCGTCACTGTTTTATCACCGGTCTTTAGTCTTCATTAGTCAGGACCACTGATGGGGAGTATGCGGCCTTCAACTACATGTCGAACTTCATTTCAGGATTGAGTAGTCTCCATTTAGGGAAATTGCAATAACATTTGTTTACGTTCAGCCTTTTGCTAAAACCACAAATAAACTTATTTTGCCAATATACTTTGACTTGGGTCATTTTACTGCGAGTGAAACTCCGATTAGGGATTTTACATTCATTGTACTAGGGACATAGTTGCGGAAATAGAAAACTAATGGGGATGGCCTTTGTACACTGCTTTTTCTGCCTCCTAGTTCAAACTTTTGAGTTTCTCTTTCTTGTTTCTTTCTCTCTTTTTTTGTTTTTGTTTTTGTTTTTTTAGAAATTTGAAAATTTTAAGAATTACAAGGATTACAAGCTATTCCAAATTTGATAAATTATAGGGTATGGACTTCCCTAATCTTGGATGCTCTTGATGCTTCAGCCTACTGCTTGAAAGTGGCACCATTCGCTTGCCCCGATGTATAGTCGACAATCACCAACAAAGGTTTAAGAAATGGAAATAACAGGCTCAATGGGTTATGCAGAGGATACAGTGTATAGGATAGAGAAAGAACCGCTCTTCATCATGATAAAACACTCAAATTTTCAATCGAGTTTAATGCAAAGCAACCCATGAAGATTAATGCAAGTACAAGTAAGAAAATCTCTAGCCATTTTCTCACCTTTGCTGCTAAACTTAGCTCCAGTTGCCCCGGTGTGGAGTGGTTCTTGATAGGGGCTCTTTAGGCTCAAAGTGGCTAGCAAGGGATTTGTGTAAGTGTTTAGGGAAAGTGAAGAAAATGCCTTTCGTCATTTCGATCATTGTATTCAAAGCGAAGAAACCCTACATCCCAAGACATGGTGTTCTTTTCTCGCTCAACTCTTTCACTAAACTCTCAAAAGTGTGTAGGAACGTGTTTGGACTTGGCTTGCCTTACGTCATCTCAAGGGTACCTACTTGGCATGTTTAATACTTCCCATTTTTCATTCTCAAAACTCATTTGTTTCAAAACACCCTCCGTGGGGATTTCTTGACAAAGAATGCATGAATGATCAATTGAAGAATTCCATTCAAAAGTTTGGAAATCAAGCTTCGACTTGAACTTTTTGAATCTCTGTTTGAATTTTGGACGCAAGACTTTGAAATGATTTTCAAATATTTTTGCTCAAGAATTATCTTAAAGACTTACCATTTTTGGAGGTCTTTAGGAAAATGAGTACTTACCTGACTCATGTTGGTCGATGAACCTGTCCGTTGGGGTCTTCTTATCAAAAGAAAGGGAACCGTGTCATTAAGGATATTAAGAGAGGCAAATGGGACGAATACCCTTTTACCCTTTACTTGTCTCTTTGTATTCGCGGTCCTTCCTTAGGAACTGCAAAATGAACAAATGTGTACATCACATGGATGCATGATGCATGTTCCAATGTATGGAAAGACAATTTTCTTTATGATGATTGAAATTTTAGAATTTAGAGCAATTCATCAATCGAAAAATGTCATTCAAAACAATGTGCCTAAGTTTCACAGGAAGGATTTAATGATTAATAAACATCATTCACAACGCTTTTGAAGACAATGGCTTCAAATTTGCTTTGAACCTTTGGAAAGATTTTTCAATCGAAAGAGAATGGCTTTGAAGGCCCATTTTTAAAAATGATTCGAATGACCTTTCTTGAAAGATTTTGAGAGAAAGGGTACTTACCTGCCCCACGTTGAGCTGTTGATCTTACAAGGATACACAGGAAATCATATTAATGTACATCGTTTGAAAGATGACGATTTGGAACGATACAACTTTACCCTTGTACTCATGTCTCCATTAGTCAATGCCCTTCATTTGAGTTGATGACAATGACTCTTTGAGCTTTCTTGGTTGTTGATAATTTGGTTGATTGCACTAGGGCCATTTGCCTCAGTTAGGTGCTCATTCATTCAAAGACTTTGGTATGTTCAAAGCTTCCTATGCTTTCTTTTGATCTCTTGTTTGGCTTGAGATGCCCCTAGTGAGTCTTTCTCCTCTTTTCACCTACGTGTAAAGAAGAGAGATGCGTTAGTCCACATTTTGAATTAATTTGAGTTTGGAAATGGGATACGTCCTTTGACTACGACGTTGTCCTTTAGACATTATCTCAAGTCATTAACCATTTTCACCTATCATAAGAGAGATGGATAAACAAGTTAGTTCACATATGAGATGTTTTAATTGGAATGAATACATTTACCTCTTTGAAGTACCGTTCCTTGGGATGATTATTGTACAAATGATTAGGAAATAAAATCCAAAGTTCATGACGACCAAACACAAAGGTTGAGGTCTTGGGATTCCAAAAGTGGGCCAAAGTTTTGACCAAAGCAACTTGTGGATCAAGATGTAAGAGTTGAAAGAGATAACCAATCTTCTTCTCCATGTAGGTCTTTTTACTCGGCTCGAGCGCGTCCCACATGTCCAACAATTTTTTGCTTGGGACGGGAACAATTCAAAGCTCAAGAAATCTCATAATGTCTAGACCTAAGGGCATTTGGACCAATTACCACATATTTATATTTTGAAAGAAAGGACTTTGCATTTGAAAGTAAATGAGATGTATTCGAAACGATACTTACGAACCAACCATGGGAGGGAATGATGGCAACCACAATGACACCTCCCATGCAAACGTGAGGCTCATCTAAGAAGGAAGGATTTCTAAAGGCTCAAGGTCCCTGTCCAAATTGAAAAAGAGGAGATACACCACCCGTACACAAGTTGAGTAGTTCTCTTAATTTCCTTTCAGGATAAGCGGGGTCAAAATTGGATCACCATAGATCATTCCCCACATGGGTTCCTTCTTTTGACGCCTCCTAATTGTGTACCTAGATGCGGTTTGGGTTTTTCTTGCAGGTTGTGTGTGTATTTTGTGTCATGCTAAAGCTCTTAAACATTCATTAAAGCAACATCCAACACTTCAATATAACCCAACATACACTCATACATTCTTACTCCACCTACAAAATAAAGGGTTGACAACCACTTCTCCCCCTATAACTCTCACCTACAAGAACATTTAACACTGGTTAGTGAACTAATCTCGTTTTCCACGTGACTTTGACATGCGCTATCAAGAAAGAAGCGTGTTAGAAATCACCCAACCAATTTTTATGGCTTAAGTCCACTTAAGGTCGTAACCAAGTCCCCAGTGGAGTCACCAAGCTATCACGACCCTCCCTTAAAGAAAGGGTTTTGGAGGTTTGGACTACTAAGTTAATCAAGTTGAATTAACAAACCTAACTCGAGCTCTTCCAAGCTATACCAAATTGCAACTTAGGTAAGTCATTACTAAAAAAATGTCTAACTTGGAGTCACCACTAATCATTTTTGGGTGGGCATGTTAGATACCCAATTGAGTTGAGGGAGGATCAACTCAATCCTACGGAACCAGAGATTCTAGACTCGGGAACTTGCTTACGTTAATATTTCTATTAACGCCATTTCGGTACCTAATTGGTTGGTAGTTTTCTAAATGTCCATACAATCTTGATAGCATTTTACAATTCTAAAATCAAAGCCATTTTTGTAGGTGAGCATGCAACATGTTTTTTGTGATTTTCCATTTAAAGATCTAGGCTAATTCTATTCTAAGAAGGAAATTAACAAGCAAAGTATTGAAAAGCGATGCATAAAGTAAACACCCAAGTAATTTAAAGCAAGCTATTCTAAGTGCGATAAAGTAAAACTCGCAACTCATCAGGTATTAATAATTACAAACTTTACATGAGTTTAGAAAGGGACCGGAAGGGACATCGATTGATTGCCGTCGCCAACGGATGGGAAGGGTCTCGCATAGAGGACCGCCTTGCCGGGACGTTAATGTTCAAATTGTAACATGCAATGCCTAATATTCATCTAACAATCAATTTCATATGATGACAACCAAGTGGCCTCGAGATTGGCCTTTGAATACATGCACATCAGGAATCCCTACCCAAATGAGTTATTAGGATGAATTAATATGATTAGTGGATTAGATTTTCACTTGCGAAAGTGACGTAAAGAGTTAATACCACTAATCCCTAAAGTTCAAACTAACAGTTACCCAATGAACTACCCGCCAATCACACATTGAATTCTAATCCATACATCTAGCAAAGACAATCACAAGCTCATAAACATGCAACATGGCATAAGATTCAAGCTAAGCTAACAAGTAAGCTCGTGATATTGTGCAAACATGGGTAGCACACCCACCTTGCATACAAATTGGATTCCATAATCAACGGACTCATTACTCTAGCAAACGAGATTCAGTCATGGCCAAAACACATATCATTAGAAAGCCTGGGAAATGAGGTTTCAAACTCAAGAAGGGAATTTCGGCCAATTTGGTCCTAAAGGATTCGATAATTTAGCAAACAGACTCGTAGGTCCAAAAAAAAAAAGAATCCAGTTTTTCCCTGGAACTTTGAAGGCTCCGATAAAATAGTAAATGGTGTTAAAAAATCATGAATGTTCACAGAACACAAGATCAAGATGTTATGATAAACTTTCATGGTTTGGGTTTTTTCAAAAGAGCCCTCCAAGTACGAGATATTATACAATCTTGCCCCGGAGGTCAAGCTTCACCAGTTTTGAAAACAGTTTTGAGTAGCGTACATATTTTGAGAAATTGGCATACCGAATGATGTACCCATGACACCAAACTTTGCAAGATACTAAATAAGACACTAATGAACAACTTTCATGTTTTCGGATTTTACAAAAAGAAACTGCAACCGTGTCATTTTGACAAAATAAAACAGAACATATTGCTGTTATGGAATCTGGAAAATTGACCCAGACCAAAAAAGATCAGTAATGTAGCCATCATTTTGGCCAACCTACCAACTTCGTTTGGCCATGGAAGTTCTTCAAAGAATAGGCATGGATGTGATCAACAACTTTCATGTGAGATGCCCTATGATAGAGATGGGATGCCTCGAAGTTGGGATGTTCCTGCTATGTGATCTGGGATGCCCCGTGGAGTGTTACGGAATGCCTCGGGAGTTTGAGATGCCCTATGAGAGAGATGGGATGCCTTGGGTGGAGTATCGGGATGCCTCAGAGTTGGGATGCCCTTGTTATATGATCTGGGATACCCCGTAGATGCGGGATGCCCCAGGAATAGTCGGGAAGGTGAAAAAAAATGAATATGATAATCGATCACATAAAACGTGATTATGATGCATGTCTCTTAATGAATTAAGGGATGATACTATGAATTAAGGGATGTCATTTGCATGTATTAGTAAGCAATATGATTTATTGTTACTATTGATTTGCCATCGACAAGAAAGGTAATGCATTTTTCATGTACTTGTTATGCATGGGGTTTTATGATGCATGCTGTGTGAAGCCAAGTTGAGTGGTGAGCTGATCTCCTACCTTAGACTTAGAGATTTCATTTACTAGGTTTTGACTTACCCCTTATTTTTTAGAGTTGTAAGATGGATCTCCCACTGCTACCACTTTTGGAGCTTCTATGCTTGTCGATTATGTTCTTAAAGATGTGTTTATGCTAGATGTAGTACTACCATATAGGTCGACGAGGGGTTATCAGAGTAGATTTTCCATCGATATGTCACTTGGTATGTTAACTTTGATGGGAGTTAATTGGACTGTCGAGGGGTTTTAATGGCATCATCAACACGTCGATGGGTGAGGTTGTCAATCAATAGCGGACAGCTTGACCTTTGTGCAGGTAAGCTTTTGGGCGTAGGGATATTGTAGTGGAGATAGGCAACCTTGACCTTTCCTAGGTGTTATGTATTATGATATTTTAGGATGTTGTTTTGTAATATTGAATAAGTGGATACACTTGTATTTTAGAAAAGCTTATGCGATGTTTTGTAAGAGGATGTTGAAAAAAAATGAAAAATTTATTACGCTTCCGTATGCAAACATAAATTATTATTGGTAAGGACAAGTGTACATGTGTGACGTTTTGGGGCGTCCCACTTGGTCTTCATCTTCCTTTGAGTCTATGTCACTCGTGTCATGAATGTTAGATTTTAAGGCAATTGACTTCTTACCTTTTGTTTCATCTTCATCATTTATACATTCAACTTCATATGACATGAGGGTTTTAATGAGCTCGCCAACAATGAGGGGCATGATCCCCTATGTCTCTCGAATGGATGTTTTGATAATATTCAATTCCTTTGACAGTGTTTGCAGAAGCTTGTTTACATTCTCTTAAGCAGAGATTGGCTTCCCTTGATATGCGAGACCATTGATGATTTAAGTGAATCTAGTAAACTTCTATGTCACTAATTCATTTTGCTTCATCTTGAAGGATTCATATTTGCTAATGAGAATGTTTGTCTTTGTTTCCCTGACTCTGTCAGTTCCTTCAAAAGTCACATGTAGTCTATCACATATCTCTTTTGTTGTTTCACATGAAGATACACAATTATATTCAGCAGGGGATAATGCACAGTAAAGAGAATAAAGTGCTTTAGCATCTAAAGTTTCTCATTTGGCCAACTTTGTTGGAGTAATTGTAACTGCTGCATGAGTGTTGTTATTTGTCTCTCTTGTCTCTGAAGATGTAGGTGTAGCAGCTGTTGTTGGAGTAACATTAACTCCATTTTGAACAACGTCCCACATCAGGGGATTTATTGATTTGATGAAAGCATTCATTTTATTTTTTCCAGATGTTGTAGTCTTTCCCAAAAAAGTAGGGAGGTTTGGTGTTGCTCTGTCCTTTGATAATACATAATTTAAGCTTGCTAGCCATAATACATTATTAACTCAGAAGCAATACACTTCAAAACATGAGCACCAGGCTCTAATACCAATTGATGTTGGCTAACGAAAACACCTAGAGGGGGCAAATAGGTGTTTTAAAAAAATCTTGACTAAATATTGCAAAATTTAAGTTTAAAAAAAAATATGATCAAGGGCAAGTAACTTCGAATATAAATATGATTAGATTTTGGTAATATTCAAATTATCGAGTGCAGAGTTTCTATCAAGCAATAAGTAAATATGAGTCGAGAGATAGAAAACTTGCAAGTGCCGAGTTTCTATCTACTCTTCTACACTGAAAGTCTACTGGTTAGATTCCACTAATCAATCAATGAACAGTTATGGTAGCAAGTGCTGCTTGTACCCAATCACTTCTTCTCGAAGTAGATGCTGCTAATACTCAAGCAAATAGAACGCACTATCTCACACCTAAACACAAGCTATGGCTCTGTAAGTACTTCTCTAAATGATTACAATTGAATGCTCATAGAAGACAAATAAGAATATGTAAAGCTCTCTTGAACTTAGGAATTTTGTACTCTTGATCTATCTCTATCTTTGGCGGACTGGTCTTATTTTATACTCCTCAGCATCCAAAACTTCATGCTGGATAATCTTCATGAGGATAAATCTCCAAACTAGCCATTGGACAATTGATGATAAGATTAAGGTAGCCATTGATGTCGAACAATCAGAGATCCCATCGATTTGGTCACCCATACAATCAGATCTTGGTTTTCATAAGTGGAGTTCTTCATCTATGGAAAGAATTTTGCCTTCAGAATGATTGCCAATCAATGAACATATCTTGCGAGATTTGAATATCTTGCTAAGATAGACTTTAAGATTGATGGTAAATCAAAATATTCTAAGGTAGGAATCCATAACAAATCACAAGCTGTAGAGATAAAATATCTCAAAATCATAGTCTCGAAGTTCGTGAGATGATTGTCGTTGTAGGTAGATTAGGTGCTCTACTAATATTCAAATATCGCAATACTCTAGTGATATCCAGTGCTTTGCTAATATTCAAGAGTAAACATTGCTAATATTCATCTTTTGGCTTGTCGATATCCAAGTATAAACCTTGCTAATATCCAGCTTTTGCCTTGCTGACATCCAAGCGTAAACCTTGCTAATAGCTACACATTTACCTTGATTATATTCACATAGTAACCTTGTAGATATTCACATAGTAACCTTGATGCGCAGTCTATTGTGTATTGTTTCTTGGATATGATCAACTACTCTTGCCAAGATAATATGACAACGATATTGATGTTGATTTTCTAGACATAAAACCTTAATGCTTCCAAGTCAACATGAACTTCCCATTCAACGTGAATACTACTTGAAACATAAATACTTTTTGCATTTATCAAGATTGATATAAACCATAGATAACTTTGTCAACTTCAAAATATAAAATGAGGTTTTCTCAACAACATGTTCTAGGCCGTCCTAATGCCAAATCAATCTTTGATTCTAGAATATGTTCTCATGCCGTAGAAATTCTACTAGAGATTATGCATGTTTCAAGGCAATCGTAAATCACTATTTTGAATTGTAAATATGCAATTAGGCTATTATGCTACTAAATATAAATTGTTATGCTGGCTGTGCTATAATGCTTTCTACTATGCTGATGATATATAATCTATGTTGTTTGGAGGGGATATAATGTGGTGGATTTATAGAAATGCTCAATTCAAATACACCCCTTTTTGTGTGAGCCAGTAGTTAGATATTGAAGTAATTTGGGTTCTTATGTAGGATAGACTATGACAATGCGATCAGTGGTCAAAAACCGCAAGACAACGCAGTTCGAACCCATGAATTGAGGCCTTGTGCATAAGATCATTCATATTATGATTTTGGATTTAGTTATGATTTTTTAATCAAATTGTGATTTTGCTTTAGCCTGGCCAAAGGGAAATGTTGTTTCTATATTACCATGTCTGAGTAAAGTTGAATTTTGAATGAAAACGACTCCTCATGTAATGTAGATTGCATATCTCAGATCATTTCATTTTCATATTTTGAATGTGATTTGTAATGTCATGTCGCATGTAGAAATTGCCACGTCATGTCATTTCATTATCTTATTTTGAATATGATTTTCTATGTTATGTTGTATGTGAACATTGTCATGTCTTGTTATTTCATATCTTAGTTTGAATATGATTTCTCATATCATGTTACATGTGAGTATTGTCATATCATGTCACTTCGCCCTCATGATTTGAATCTAAATTGCTATGTGATGTTTGTGTTTGGATTGCCATGTCTTGTCATTTTTCATGTTATATTTTGATTTCAAATTGCCATGTCATGTTTGCATCAGAAATGCCATGTAATTCCATTCTTCATGTCTTGTTTCGATTTCATTTCCCATGTCATGTTTGCATCCAAATCGCCATGTCATGTCATTTTTCATGTTATGTTTGATTGATTTTCCAGATCATGCTTGCATCAGAATTGCCATGTCATGTGATGTCACTTTTCAACTTCGAATTGTCATGTCGTGTTTGCATTGCCATGTCATATTATCTTCATGTCACATTTCAATTTCAAATTGCCATGCCAAGTTTCCACCCAAATTTCCATATCATGTCATCTTCCATGTTATGTTTCACCTTCAAATTGCCATGTCATGTTTGCATCTGAATTGCTATGTAATGCCATTTTCATGTCACGTTTAATTCCAAATTGCCATGCCACCATGTTTGTATCCAAATTGTCATGTCATGTTAATTCCCAATTTTCCATATCATATTTGCATTAGGATTTCTATATCATGTCGTTTTCCAAGCGATGCCGTGTTTACATACAATTTGCCATGTCATTTTCCCATCTAGTTAAATTCCAATTTTATCACGTTTGGATCGCATTCTAATTTTATGTAATGTCATTTCCATGTCACGTATTAATTTCATTCTTGCACGTCACTCGAGTTGACATGACAAATGCATACGTCCCATGTCATCCAAAATGACTTCTCATTTTCATCCGCATCTCATGCATACACACTTTCACAAGCACAAGAAGTCACGCCTCCATATCGAGAAAACGGCCTCGTTAACCAATAACAACATTGAACAAGTGTTCTGGCAACAATTTTGTATTTTAAAATAGAACATCATGTATGTTTATGATATTAAACGATGAATGATCACGGACTTCATTCGAAAAGTGGACTGCGGTATCGAGTGGGCACCGTGGGACGACGCTAATTCGTCCCAAGCACAACCGAACCACTAGATCTAAATTCTCTAATATTTGTTTGACAAGTTTCCAGCACACGTGCACTAGGTAGCTCACCTTCTCATCATTGTCTAGTTGTCCAATTGACTTTGGTGGTGACTTTAGTCTGTGGTTTAAGCTTATGATCATGTTCGCATCTCGTAAGATACCCGAATCTAGGATTTCGAAAAGATCCTACGAACCGAGACGCTACTAGCTGGCGACCTTTGATTTGCAAAATTCGGGCTGCAGCGCTAGTGCGCATTTGGTCTACCCACGAAATAAGAACATGTGCCACTTCATCATTTCTCTCATTTTGATTACTCTGTCTCTCTCACCGACTCCCTCTCTTTTTCTTCTCTCTAGTCTACCCATGACAACGCTCTTTAACACTAAAATCGCTAACTATGAACCTGTTCGAACCAAATATAATTACTTGAGCCATTTTGAACCACCAGCCGAGGCATAAGAACCAGGGGGGGTGCCCTTTTTTTTTTTTTTTGCGGTAATTAGTAACCCGAATAATGAAAATCTACCCGGCTTACATCTATGTTGGCGACGTTTCTCACCGAGAAACCATCCACGGATGGCCCACAGACATCTCTAAAAAGTTTGAGGCTTAATTGAACCAAATAAAAGTAGAGATAATATTGAATAAAAAAACATTCCCTGGGCATTAGTGTCATTTTCCCCCTTTTCTTGATGTGCCTAGCAAGCATTTGTTGGGCGTTGATGCCATGGCTTAGGCATCAGAACAAGAACCAAAGAAGGCTTTTCTCTTTTTGTTCTTCATTTTTCTCTTGCTTTTACGTTTTTTACATGTATCAATTCACGTGTGGATGGGGGAGGAGAACAAGCAAAATGCGTCAGCTGATCAGGCAGTGGCTCGTCTCCTTTCACGGTCTGTAAAAGTAAACTATTAATTGAATTCAAAACTTTGTAGTTTTCTTCTTGGAAGCACTCAATACTTTAAGTAAGGAACTCTGACAATTTTCCTAGAACCCAACGTTTTTTATTTCTCTTTTACCCCACTAAAATTTGCTTTTTCTACATTGGCACCATCCTCACTTTAAATGATGCCCGCTCCCTCCCCTCTTCTCCCACACCAATAAGCTCATCTCGCCATTATCATCACCCTCACCAAACCAAGCTAGAGAGAGAGAGAGAGAGAGAGATTTGGTCAAAAGAAAATGGCCAGAGATCAAGAACAGTTATCATGTAGCCATGCACATCGTTTGGAGGATGAAGAAGAAGAGGAGTACATAGACATGGAGGTGAACATGATGATGAGCACTTCTTCTTCCTCAATCAACCGAAACTCATTCTCCAATACGATCACTGCTACTTCACCGCCACACCAAGCCAGAGAGTTTGAGTTCCAAATGTCCTCATCCACTGCTTGCCCAGCTGATGAGCTCTTCTACAAGGGCAAGCTCCTCCCTCTCCACTTCCCTCCCAGGCTCCAACTGGTCCAAACCCTCACCCATGGCCAAGACCCATGTGAGGAGAAATTCCCCATTTTGCCCTCATCAGCCTCAGCTCCTCCAACAAGAACAAGCACCCCTTTGGGCTCCTGCAACATCTCCCCTGCCCAGTCTTGCAGAGTCAGCTGTGAGCTGAGCCCATCAGATGTTGATGACGATGACAATAGCTTCTTCTTTGAGTGGTCCAATGAGGTCAGAGGCTTCATCAATCATGACCACCCAAAGAAGCACGGCTCACATAATTGGTCCAAGAAGCTTAAGCAGATCAAGCAGTCCTCGCTCTGCCAAAGGATCAAAGCCTCTTCTAGGGCATTCCTCAGGTCCCTGTTCAGCAAGTCTGGGTGTTCAGACGAGTCCTCTGCTAAAGCCTCAGTGGTTGCATGCAATGCAGAGGCAGAGAAGCTCTGCAGAGAGAGAGAATTCAGCAGCAAGTACATGAGAGTAGAGAACAAGAAGAAGAATTGCGTCAATGATGGGTTCAAGATGAAATTAGCATCCGCCATCATGAACGACATTGATGGGGAGTATGTTGAGAGCAACGGTACTGTCCACAGGAAGTCATTTTCAGAGGCAATTCAACGGCATTCCGGGACCAAGTGCACTTCCTCTTCCAGTTCTTCTTCTTCGTCTTCGTCGTCGTCGTCTTTTCCATTCAATCTGAATGGGGTGAATGAGTTTCAGCAACTGAAAAGGAGCAGCAGCGCGAACTCGGAGCTGGAGAGTTGGATCGAAGGAGCGATTGCTCACTGCAAACAGTCTCAACACACGTTTGTCTAGTCTTTTGGGAAGAATCCCTCAAGAGAGAAGTTGGGGTCATGACTCTGTGATAATCGATCCAACAGTGAGCGTTTCGTGTTTGAGTTGAATTTCAACAGCTCTATAGCTTCAGTATACAATGTAATATGTACATGAACTCTCTCTCTTTGAACAGTGGGCAAGTATCAAGTCGAGATGGTTCCCCATATTTGTTGATCCCACATGATTTTCCATCAAAAGCTTGCTTTAAAATTTCACCTATGCCCGATGTACGTAGGCATTGCAGCACACAACTAAGTGAACACGTCGCAATTTGGCATGTGAAAACACACGTATATGCCACTGAATTAATGAACCGATACAGTATTAAGAATGTTAGATGTGAGGGTGACACTCAAATGCAGCTTAATTGCCAACTAGCTTTTGGTACATGGGTATAGAAGAACATACTTCCATTATGATCTAATTTGTTGGATATCCATTATTCACGTCAAGGCAACAAGAAGACATGAGTGCCATGGAAAAAAGAGAGTAGAGAAAACATGAAACTGGAAAAGATACAGAAAAAAAGAAGTGATAGACTATAGTTCTTTTCCAATCGATACGTCGCCGAAAAAAGAAAATTTCTTCAATTGATGCGCTTTCTCGAGTTAGGTCACAACGTAGGTCCGCGGATGCCTTACTTTTGTCGAGACCAGACACGCGGATTTGTACGGTGCGCGAAAACTGATCCACAATACCACCTTAACAACAGTAAAGGCGCACACGAAAAGGCCGTCCAAGCTTTTGTTTTAGCAAAAGTAAAGCATATGCGTGCGGCATCCCTTTTTCTAACCGTGAAGAACTGAACTAGATTCTCTTCTAGCCCACTGCTTGAGCTGAGGCCCCAAGGTCGTAAAAGGAGATGGTATCTTCCAAGCACCGTTAAAGTTTTTGCTGGACAAAAGCTAAGGAAGAGAACTGTGCAGGAAAATGATGAACATCATCAGTTCCGTATATTCTTTTGCTGCTTCTGTGTGTAAAAGTATAAAGTTGGCCAAAAGAGTCTGCGGGTGTGCGGTTGTTGAAGGGGTCAGAATGCACCTGATTCCCTTTTCCGGGGAAGAAAATCAGGTAGAAGACATTGGCAAGGATTCCAAAAAGGTAAATTATATGGAACAGTGTAATCTGGGTATTACACCACCCATCGTCGATATCGATAGTTATAGTTTCGGGGAGATAAAAGCAAGTAAAACCCAAGCTTGGCTAAATGGTCCAAATTTCTGGACCCGACACAGCGGATCTTATTATCAAATCACAACTTCTCTCCAAAGTAATTTGGTCGTCACTCGCGCATCTGTATGAATGGAGCTGTTTGCAACTCGTGCGGTTCAGGAGCTGAGAATGACCAAACTGTAGCTCGACTAATGTGAGCCCATTAGTACATGTGGACAGTTGGGCAGACATTTGGGAAAGAAAGAGTAATGCATGGAGAGAGAGAGAGAGAGAGAGAGAATAGAAACCAGTTCACTTCTCCAGTTGCGGGATGGCAACCAACTAATCGACAATACGAAGCACATATCCGAAAGACTTGGATACAATTCCAGAGCTATAGTCTTCAGAAACTCAGATAAAGAAGATAGAAGAACGATCTCTCGAGCACATTATCCCCATGTTGTCGTTCTTGATTTTGACTAGACTTCAAACTAAGGGAAGCATGTCTACTAGATTTTTGACATCATTAGATAAAGATCACTGTACAGACGAGTTTTCGTGCGTCACATGAGAGTACGGACAAAAGCAAAATATTTCCCTCTTTGGACAAACAAAGGGGAACATCTACTTGCTTTTTTCCCAGCAAGATTGTGGCCTGCAGACGTATCTAAATTCCCAACAGGTACCCAAGAATCGGCCTTCAATTGATGTATAAGATCTTTTAGTAGAACTGATCTAATCAAAGACTCTGTGCGTGAGTATACCATTAGCATTTGCAGGACAAAGATTGATTGAACGGACTTTTGTTGAGGAAAAAAGAAGCAGATTTAGTGCATAACGGTGTTTTGAACAGATTGCTGCTTATGGAAGATCAAGAAAATGGATCTGCACAACCTTGTACAGTGAAACATGACACAGGTGGCACTGCTGGGGACCGGTCAGCAACTGGAGCATGTGGGCAATGTCAGGAAAAGATTCATTCATGGCATCTAACGATAACTTTTTCCCTGCAGATATATTGGGAAAAAAAAAAAAAAGAGCTTCTGCAAGTAAATTGTCACATCCACACACTTTATTCTGGTGCCAATGTGATAGCTCTGTAAAGTAGAAGCCAGTAGAAAGCTAATCAAAGAAAATATTTCCTGTATTTACTATTTCAGTAAATTCTCTCTCTCTCTCTCTCTCTCTCTCTGTATGCATTGGTTTCTGGGCACTACATTGAAGCATTGACGAATCAACAGGGAAGAGCCAATGAACCATTTTCTATTGCATGTCACCAGTAAAGTTTCTCTCTGCACATTGTGTAATTATGTTGTTGAAATCTGCAGCTGCTGAATCCAGATATAGGTAGGGTTATTCGGCAAACAGTAGTTGCTGAATATGCTAAAAAATTCAGCCTAAAGGCAAATATAATGTAGACTTGGAATGCCATAAGCTCCAATCTGGAATTACAGATGATCTAAAGTGTGCATATTACAAATCAGCATTCCAGACATCAAAATTCAACGATGAAACTGGACTTTAAACACAAGGCCCCCACTTTGTGTGGCTGAGCTCAATAGCAATCCGAACCATAACAAAACCATATCAAGAGAGGCCAAGCGAATTTTCACTAAAATTTCTCAATTGGAATCATAAGGAAACAATTTCCTGAAACAATTACAAATCTGGACATTCATTGCCCCCTTGCTAGAAAGTTAATCAACTGGTAATTACCACCCCTCCCAGGAGAGACATCATGAAGTATTTTCAAGAATCTTATGTGAGCTTTGCACGTGCATAAGAGGAACTAGGTGACCATGCATTAGAAGTAGGAACTGTCACTATATGGGGGAATAAGTAGTGCGTCCAATTTGTACCCTGCTAGAGGAAAACCCAGACTCTGTCATTGTTATCATCATCTCATGCAGGCATGTAATATAGCGTTGGTTACTTGCAATCTCCATTGATATAATCATTTACACCCACAAAACCGTATGCTTTTTAACACAATCATCAGCTACACACTAGGATTTGATTGATCAACAAGTTAATTAAATGCTGGAATTGGATCATCGTTTTCACACCATATAGCAGTGAAGTGGAGCTTCATTCTTTGCTATAAATGAGTCCCTCATCTAGTATTTGGGAAAACAGTGCCAGAGAGATTCCTTGTAGTAAACCATAGTTGTGAAAAATGGATTAAATAAATAAGGCAAGTGGTTTGAGACTTTGAGTTGGTCCTTAGTTGACTTGTTCTTCAGGCAGAAAGAACCATGATATTTACATCATGTGGAAGAAAGAGGAAAACATTGAGGTCCTTGACACAATGAGCCATAGAAGCTCTCCTTCTTGATTAGACTTCAACTCGTGGTATGTGATAGTCTAATATTTTATTGTCAGATGTGGTAGATCACAAATAATATCACCAACGTAGTTCTAAAGAAGTACTCTCCTAGTCTGACTGGAAAAATTACCATCTCAACTAGATGTAGATGTATAGGCAGGGCTCTGTGATGTGATGGAAGCTAATATCCAGATTCTTGGTTAGTTAATAGACATGCAATTATGCATTTCCAAAATGTATCGGAGTGTCGAATAACTGCAAGTACAGAAAATGTGAAAAAATTGTATATATCCAAGGATGATTCATTCTTTTAAAAAACACAGGAAAGGCCAGAAAGAGGGTGGATGGGTAATCTTAGCATAACTATAATTCATATATTGGACTCTTTATAAATTAATACGATATTTGTCTTTGCATTCCATTCACTAACGGGACGTTCTCCATAACAACACTTGGGAAAACAAAAATATACTGTGAGTGGAAGCATGTCTAGAAACGGTATGAACATAGCAGTTACTCATCTGGTGCCTTCAACCAATCAAAAAGAAGAAGTAAAATCCCGGAGATGAAGACCCTTGTGCAGCCATTGTTTTTCTGGTAGCACTTTGTCATCCTCATGCTATATTTACAGTGAAAAACTCTTGATCCTTATAGAAGATGGCTCCAGCTTTGGTTTCAGACACTAACATCAGATAGCATATATGGGCTTTACTTCTGAATCAGTTTCTGAATGATGGTCCGAGCGTGTTCCACTTCGTGAGTACTTCTCTCTCTTTCTCACTTTTCGGATTCGTTTATGTTTTAACACGAAGTATGTCATTGTACCAAGAACTCCAGCCATTGTCATTCCACCTATAACTGTCACAAGAATTGCAGCCCACTTATCATGTCGACCGACGACAATGTATGACGAGGATATAAACGCCACGGTAGTGCATACAGAGGCTAACCACATCAACTTGTTGATAACGTGAACAACCTTCCTCTCGGATTTTGTCTCTCCTCTGACGAGAGTGATCTGTACTACCACAACCGCCAAAGAAGTGAAGAGTGCAACAGCATTCGAGATGAAGAAAACCTTGAATGATAGAGTACTGACTACAGCAGCCATCCCACTGTCATCATCACCACCAGGAACAGTGAAAATTGCTGCAAAAGCTACTGTTGCAAAGAGTACAGCAACCACGGTGACTGAGTTGGTTGCATTGTTGATTCCTACCCGATGAAGCCTTCGAAGCTCCTTTGCAATTCCATCCACATTCTTGTTAGTCTTGCGTGTCTGTTCAAGCTGGGAATGAACATCTTTCTTGATCTCTCTAACAGTTCTTCTGATAAGCTCATCTCGTGGTTGGTTCAGTTCGTTGGCTCTGATACCACCAAATCTACTTAAGCATTCTTTTATCTCTGTACTCTCCTCCGAGAGGGCGAGACCCTCGGCTATATCTAGGGCCGTTTTATGGTCTCTGGTTAACGCATTTACGTTTGTATCAGGGAGGCAAAGCAGCTCGTTTACAATCTGCAATAAGTATTATAACAATGTACTTTTTCTTAAAGTATGAACAAAAGAAGACAAAATCTGAAAGCAGATGAAGAAAGAAATAAATGGGCATATACTGAGAGCTTAGCTATTAGGAAATGGGCTCACGATAATATATCTATCATATCTATTAACACTCTCCCACGAATGTAAGCTGCATTTTACATGTGGAAGATAGAATGCGAATGTAATCACATCAACAAGGACAAGAGACTACGAAAACAATAACACAACAACTAACAAAAAAACAAGATATTGTCAAGATTCGACTCTTGACTTGCGCTTCGATATTAAACGAGTCAACCGTTTTTCCCAAAAGTTTAAGCTAGTAGGAAACATGCCCACAATGTCTAAAATATTTTTTAAAGTCGGGAATTAAAGGTTGAAACTCCAAAACAAATGCAATTACAGCAATTTGATCAAGTTTAGGCCAATCTAAAACCAAATTTCTTTCAAGTAAAGACTACCTTTGCAAGTTGAGCAAGTCTTTAGCTATATTTGAAATTATATGGTCTACTGCTGACACTAATATAACGAGGCAATACAAAACGCAGACAATGAGTGTAAAACCAGATTTTGGTACCATCAATTAGTCAGTCATTACCTGAGCTCGCTTTTTCCGGGTGGCAACATGTAAAGCTGTATTTCCAAATCTATCTGGAAGCATCACTATAGCTGCATCTGCCTCAAGAAGCAACTTCACCACTTCACAGCTGACCCCTTTTACAGCCATGTGCAGTGCAGTTTGTCCTTTCTTATCAGTTCTTCTTGCTAGCTGTGGATCCTTGTCCAGCAACACTTTTACAATGTCAACATGCCCCTGGCGGGCTGACAAGTGCAAGGCATTCTTCCCGTTTGATTTGGAAATCTCTAGCAAACTACAATCTTTAGACAGCAGTTCATTAACTACTGCTATATGCCCTCTCGCAGCTGCAGATACAAGGGGAGTTGCATTTGATGGACCAATTGTCTTGCTCAACTCTGGGTCATATTCCAATAGCAACTGGACAATTGCTGCATAAAAGTGGTCATTTTGCGAAAGATTAGGGTTCTTGATCTACTTTGCTTTTAAGGAGCAGAAAGTTGGTAATAAACACAAAAGCACTTTCTTCACCAAACATTTAGATAGTATTATTTTGCGAGCACTCCACACGGATTTAAGTCTCCATTTCCATTAACAGGGAACTGCATCCTACAGAATCCATTTAGTTCACTGAATATAGTCAGGTTTTGTTGTCATCATTGAGCAGCATTTCCATGGACTGTGTTTACTTTATCTGTTCCCCGTAAAAGCTCCACACTCCAACTCCACGTAGTTGCTCATAAAATATGGATTTCACACTTATACCTTTTATAGCACAGGGAATCATTCCACCTTACAGCTATATAATGCTTATGTTAACTAGTCAAGTGGTCCTGCAGGGGGAAAAATGTCTCAGAAATCAAAAGCTTTCTCTATTCATCATTGGAACATTGCAATTTCCATAAATCAAATTATCAAATACTCAAACAATCGAAAAGCATAGCTAGGTATTGCCACCAACCATCCATGATATGCCAGGTTGACTTGATGTTGTGTTTTGTATGATGGAAGACATCACAAACAAGCATGACACATTTACCACAAAAGGCTTTCTCCGAGGAAGATGATAATTAAGTACAAAATTCAAAGATTACCTTGGTGACCTTTACTAGCAGCAATATGCAGCGGATCAAAACCAGATGCATTTTTCATACTAATCCCCTCCTTAGTTGAGTATTTCAGCAGCTCCTCCACTATAGCCAGGTGGCCCTTCTCGGCTGCGGCAAAGAGTGCGGTTTCTCCCAACTCATTGACCTCATTGACCACTGCAGACCTTATCTGTGCCACTTCGGCATCGAAATCTGCCCCACTGAGTGTTCCCATCATCTGGGCATCAATTTCACCCAAAATCTGCGTGACGGCATCCAAGTCACCCCGCTGTGCAGCCAAGTGCAGCTCGGTATCATTGTGGCGACCAGTCACCTGCTTCACATATTTCTTTTTACCGGCCTGATCAATCCGCTTCCCAGAGTTGGACAAAACCAGAGCCTTCCCAGAATTCGATACTACTAGAGCCTTCCCGGAATTGGATAAGACCAGGGTCGGTGTTGCTGTCGCCGAAGCTGAAGCTGAAGGAGATGGTGGTATAGGCGAAGTTTCAGGGATGGTGAGGGGTTTAAGGTTGAGCCTCGAAACCAACCCCTTCTCCAAGTCCCTCTCCAGTTCTTCACAAATCAGCCATAATCATCAGGAAGAGAATTTACATATTGTTAAAGTAAAGTGCAACCAGCTAAATCAATTAATTGGTAGTACTCAACTATGGCTAATAAAGTTGAAATCCAATTTAACCGAGAAAATTGAACGTTTTGAAGCAAATTGCTCTGTCATCAAGTGCCATTCTCAGCTCGCTCGCTGTCAAGGGCGAAAGAACGGCAAAATCTCAAGGCTCGATCGAAAAATGAGCTTGTGTATCGTCTCCGATGTGTCGGATTACCCAAATGCCGAACAGGACTCAAGCAAGAGATCCAAAAGAGAGATACGACGATTGACCACATTTTGCCACGAAAGAAAAACATGACCACAAATACATAACTAATATCCTCGTTCCGTAGATCTAACCAACGTCACCTAGTCGCGACCAATGGATCCGAACGAAACAGACAGCGAATATGAATGATCACCGACTGATCCACCGATCGTACATGAGGATGAACATCATGAGAATCATACCTTCGTGAATTTCGGACTCCATCGGATAATGACGAGGAGGACGTAGTTAATCATGGATCGAAATGCCGCAACATTTCTTCTTCGTGGTGGTGGAGAGGAGGAGGAGAGGCGTCGGTGGTGGCGGTGGTGGTGGTGGGGAGAGATCGGGCTCGGAGAGAAGCAGGGCCGAAGAAGAGGCGAAGGCTCAACGAAAACGGTGACATCTCTCTTTCTCTCTCTTCTCTTCCTTTCCTTTTGCGCTTGCCGTTGAGATTCCCTTTTGAAAATTTAAATAACGAATAAATAAATAAGTGAATAAATTAATAAATCAGAACGCACTTTGAATTAATATCATGAAAAACTCTAAACTGATATATCTGTGATAAATTTACTTCAAATTAATTTTTTGACTACCAAAATCTCATAAGTGGTATACCTGTGACAAATTTACCTTCCTTAATTTTCATTAAATTAGATTAATACCACGAAAAATCCTAAACTTTCTGTAACAAATGGAGGGTAAAAATTCCTCAAACTGGTATACCTGTCACATGTCACGTGTTATCTAACTTAGCAATTTGACAATAAAATTTAACGAAAGGTAAATTTGTCACAAATGTGTATCGATTTAAAGTTTTTTGTGATCAAAAAATTAATTTTGAGTTAATTCGTTACGAGTGTACTGATTTAGTATTTTTCGTGATATTCACCATTTGAAAATTTAAGCAAAGAATAAAAAAAAAAGTGAATAATCTAATAAATCAAAACGCGCTAAGTAAATCAATCACATGGTGTTGGGCTGGGACGTCGTTGGCTTGGCGCCACCGCGTCCAGAGATACAATAGCCACCGTGGCGGTGGGGCCTGGCCACCCGTCAGGCTAGGTTTTTATGTTCGGTTTGAACTTGGTCAATATAGAATGTCATACAGGTCGCAATCGGAAGTTAATATCAGTTGAGAACGAGGCATCACAGCAGTTTTAGTCTATCTCAATTACCATTTATTGTTTGGTAAATACAAGAAGATGGTTCCCTTTACCCCTTCTAAACGCTCGTTCTCTTGCACGTTGTACTGAAGAGTGTAATTTGTGACACGACATGATAACGCAATTCAAATACCATACGGATGCTCAAAAGAAAAAAAAAAAAAAAAGAATACCATACGAATTTAGCGGTTGGGTTAAAACTAATTGGGTTCAAGTCAATTTCGTGGCAACCACGAGCACAATTTGTAATGGTGTCGTGTTCATATTCGAGTTCATGTCCAATCTAGCAATCACGAAATTGATTTGTATAACTAGTTTAAATCAATTGTTGGTATTGACACGATCTGTATATGATCCGTTTAGACACGATTAACTAAACCATTGTTTTTTTCATGCTATTCACTACTAAAATTCTAAAACGATAGTAGTACATTTACTATGAATAAGTTTGATTTGAATTCATGATATTCCTTTTAAGAGTTATTGCAACTTGTCATTAGTGTCTATGGAAATTGAGAATATTTGGCATCAGGTTCATGTTGACGTGTTGATTTCGAGTTAGCAGGTTGATATTATGTCAAGGCGGATCATGCAATTGTGTCAACTCGTTGACGAATTTTTTAATCGTGTTACGCGGATTGTATCGTGCTTGGGTCACATAAGTAAGCACAATTAACTAATCGTGTCTTGTTTGGATTGACTTGATTTGTTATATACTCCTATGTCGACATAACAAAAAAAAGACTCGCGAATACAAATTGTCACCATCAGAATTCTCTCTCCCTCCCTACCTTTTTCTCTCGTGAAAAGCCCCCCTTCCTAAACCCTAGCTACCATAGAGGGAGATCTCTCTCCCCCTCCCCCCTTTCTCCCTCTCCCTTCCCTTTCCTTAATTTCTATTTCTCTGCTATTGTCTTTCTAATTCTCTCTAGTTTGTTTTGGAAGTTTGTGTGTGAATAAATATTTGCAGCTGATCTTGGGTGAATGTAGAGACCAATTTGGCCATTCGTCCAGTCATCAATCACCCAAGATGATGTTTTTGACATAGTTCTACAATCTCTCCGAGATTAGACCGCTCTTCTCTCCCGATTTAGATTTAGGTCTAGATATATGAGGTTTTACTCTCCTGAACTAGATCTATTTCTAGATTTTAAAGTTCTTTATAGGTATTTGATCTGTATTCTTTCAACATATTGATATTGGTGTCACTACTCGGCGATGGTGATAAGGACATCAAACCTAGATGTGCACCTCAAGCCATTGCAATTGGAATCAGAGATCTCGATATATGCTCATCACTAATTCTAGTGATTGGCTGTCGAATGTTTATGGTTATAGATCCATTCTTAAGGAAAGAGAGTATGCTAGTCGCACATTGTGCTTTATTATTTGCTTATTGACATTTGTTTTGTTCTACGTTTATTTGGAATTTGCTAAGTTTGAAAGCCTTCTATGTACCTTTCGAGGATTATTCTGATTAATGAATAGAAGCCTTCTTTCGACCAAAAAAAAAAAAAACAAATTGTCACCTTTATGTTAAAAGTTAAACATGAAACATTAGGAAAATTGTTTACTTTTCACTCTTATGCAGTCATGCCTATTTTTAATCAAATTCTTCTACTTTTAGTTTGTCTTATAGGGTCCTTTATGGCTGCGTTTGATTCTCCAGATTTCCAGTCATGATAGTTCCAGATAGGATATAATAAAAAATTCAGGGATTCAATCATATCTTATCTGTTGTTTGGTGAATTACAGATTTAAAGTCAAATATCTTTTAGTAAAATTGAGGCATTATATCAAGCACGTGGTGAGCATTCGTCTTTATCTTCTTTCCCTTCACCGTCCTCCCCTCTCCACCGCTTCTCCTCCACCTTCAAGTCCCCCACCCCTCCTCTCGCCTTTGCCTCCTCCTCCGCCAAGTTGTCGTCATCACCCCTAGACTCCTTCGCCAACTACTTGTTTTTTTAATCTTGGCTATATTCCATTTATCATGTCCTGGACAACTACCAAAGACAGATTATGATAAAACATATCATTTCCTAACTTTTATCCAGACGATTAAACGCAACCTATATGTATAAAATTTCTAATCGAGTCCTCTTGCATGAAATCTGGCGAGTTGTAGCTAACGTGACTGCTTCATGGAAGAAAGTTTGACATTCATGGAAAATTAAAACCTCTCTCCCTTCGCAAGCTTGCGCATGTTGGAAAGTAATTACGACCATCGCCAACCTCAAAGGTCTACAACAGTCACGACCTCCATTAAAGTCCACATCGAGGTCTCCGAGCTTCTTGCATGTTGGAAGGCTATTGCGAGTGAGTGAAAGCGATGAAATAACTTAAAGGGAAAATTCCAAATAAAGGTCTAAAGTGCTTTCATTTTCTCAAATAATGGCATAAAGTAGACTTTGTTTTAAATAAGGGTCTGAAATGCCTTTATTTTCTCAAATAAAGGCATAAAATGGATTTTATTTCAAATAAGGGTTTGAAGTGGCTATGTAAGTCTCAAATAAGGACATGATCTCACAAGCTAGTTAAGGGCATTTTCGTCATTTACTTTTCTTTTTCCTTTCCCTTTCCTTTCTTTTCCCATTTCTTTTTTTTTTCTCCCTCGTCGGTCACTGGGCAAGGACCTAGCGACCCTTGCTAGGCGAGGTTCACCTATCCTAGGCCCTTGTCGGCCAAGAGTGAGGCAACCCTCACGCAAATCTAGCGAGGGCTTAGGTGAGGCAACCCTCGCATGTGGCCGGCATAGAGAAAAAAAAAAGAAACGGGAAAAAAGAAAAGAAAAAGAAAAAAAAAGAAAAGGACGAAAATGCCTTTGACCAGTTGGTGAGATCAGGCCTCTCTTTGAGATTAATTTGACCACTTCAGGCGTTTATTTGGAACAAGATCCACTCTAGGTATTTATTTGAAATAAGGCCAACTTGAAGTCTCTATTTTAGAAAATGATGGCATTTCAGGTCTTTATTTAGAATTTTCTCTAACTTAAAAACTCAAAGGAAAAAAATGTATAGATTTAACGTTCAGGTTTTAACGAGTAAGAAATCGGAAGTTATGTGGGAAAATTTTAAAACTTTTAGAGTATAGGTTTTTAACATGCGAGAGGTGAGAGTTCGTGGGGGTAAAGTGAAAAGATTTTTAAGTTTAGGATTTAATGTATAAGAGGGTGATGGTTCATCAGATTAAAAATAAAATTTTCCCCAAATAAAATTTTGGCAGTGCGAAAGAGGTGGTGGTTGTTGGTGGCGAAGGCTGATGACGAACTTAAGTTGAGGTTCTAGGTGAGTTATAATGGCTGGTCGGTTTGAGGCTAGGCTTCTTCTAGAATAAATAATATGGAGAGGGTAATTTAGTCATTTCAGCGACGTTGATTGTCTTTTAAAGATCCGATACGTAATTAGTACTTTCCCCCCAAAAAAAAATAACATAAAAAAGAAAGACCCCGTTGAATGCGTCATCTCCAGCAAGGTTTTCATGTCTTCCAGGTCTTGAGTGACAAAGCACCACCGATCCACCAACCCACACCGCTCCCCCCACCCCCCCTCGTGCACGTCCATGTACACACAAAACATGTGCCAATAAGCTTGACAACGAGAAGTTGGCGATACTCTGCATGTCTGCTGACAAGCTCATCACGCGTCCCTTTCTATTCCGATGCTGTTGCTCGCTTAATATGGCGAATTCCCTATTCAAAATTATATGAATGAATGACTAACTTGATATACATAGTAAAGCGATCGTTGGTCCGATTGATTTTGATAATTAGAAAATCCTCACGTATCTGTTATTTCTACCCAATTTTGCACGTCCACCCATGTTTGGTCGAACGCACATTAGTCGTTCTAATGGTCACACTTGATTAAGACAATTATTTGTACGTAGACATCGGGGAGTCGTAGGTGATTACTTATGAAGTCATATTGCAAACCAAGTTTTAGGCACTTTTATGATCTTGTTTTGCTATCCAATTCTTAATCACTTGTATGGTTGAGAGATTACTACTGTAAGGCTGCGTTTGGTCGTCCGAATTTTTTGTCTGGATAGGGATTGAATAGAATAGGATAAGAAATCCTGAGATTTTGTCATATCCTATCTACTATTTGGTGAACATCGGATTTAAAGCCGGATATACAACTTGACATCTTGGGGATGAATAAGTTAATGTTACTTTTTTAATTTTTCTTTCCTCAAAATAGCTACCAATGAGGCTTCGGTAGCAAAGGCTCGATACCATGGCCAGCGACGGCGAGCAGCGAGGAGGTTGGGGCAAGAATTCTTGTCAAAGGTGGGTGGTGGCGATGGGCGGTTGGCGATGGTGGTGGAGGGCAGTGGTGGCAACGAGGAGGTTAGGGCGGTCGGCCAACAGTGGTGGCCGGCGGCCGACAATGGCGACAGCTAGCCGATAATGGCGACGGCTGGCCGCCAGTGGCGGCAGGGGTGGGTGGCAACAGAGGGCAGCGACAAGGAGATTGGGGGAGAGAATTCTGGATAGAGGCAGTCGGCCGGCAGTGGCAACGGGCGGTCGACGATGGCTGTGGGGGTAGGCGACGACAACGGGCAGCAGCGGAGGCAACGGCAAGGAGGTTGGGGAGAGAGAGAAAGGAAAGTGAAATTTTATCCCACATTATCCCACCCCTCCCCTAAGATAATTTTATCCCCCCTATATTCCCTCTATATCCCCCTTTATCCTATTTTGGACATTTACCAAACACATGATATGATATAACATATCATATCCTGCCTTTTATCCTAACGACCAAACGCAGCCTAAGAGAGGCGATCATCTTTACAACCAAGTGGTGCTTGGAGAGTTGTCTTCTTATCAACCAACCTTTGTACTTGAATTTGACTAGTGAATTAGGTGAAACTCTCAAACAAGTCACTGAGTGCAGTCAACACTGATTCAGTTGAACCACCATAAATCAATTGAGCATTTCTTTACCCCTACTTTCTTTAGTTATCTTAGCATATTAAGGCCAATAGTTTGATGGTCTTACCATAACCCAATATTGGGAAACTGTCCAATTAGTCCTAAACCTATTGTACGGATGTCAATTCAATCCTAACATATTGCCACATCAACAATTTTCAACGAAAATAAGCCGAAATGACTATGTTGAAATTTTGTGCTAAGGTTGTGGAATAATTACCAAAATTAAAAAAAATTAAGAGTGAATTGGCATCAATACAATATACTGAGGATTGATTGGACAATTCCCCAACCTGAACCCTCTCCCCCTCCCACTGCCCTAAAAAAAATTGCCTTGGTGTAGGGAACAAATGTGATATTCTAAATTCCCATTACCCGTTAATGAACATGATTAAGCATTGATTGATGTGGAATTGAATTGATTTGTGCTATTAAAGTTATGAATTGTTATGGTCACTAAAGTTTTGTGACATTAGAGAAATTGAGAATTTCATTATCATAAGTTATTTAAATATGTGACATTAGTGAAATGATCACATATGTGAGTTGTGGAACTCGACGCCTAGTTCTCACCATGATCAAAACTTTAGAGCCACATTTAATGCCCTAATTCTTATAATTTTCGAAAATTATAGGGTAAACTCCATGAAATTGGACATGTGTCTATAATTCTTTCAATGTAGCAAGATATATATGTGTAAATGAGAGACCATCATTTATCCCTTCTCTCTCTATGGCCGGCCACCACTCCTCACCATCATTACCATACTTTTCTTCCATTTTTACCCCTCAAGCATGCATGAAAGGTGTCTCTTGGCATGAGACAAGCGTCATGGGACTAAGAACACTTGTCAAAGTGCATGTAACCCCTCACCATCATTACCATACTTTTCTTTCATTTTTACCCCTCAAGCTTGCATGAAAGGTGTCTCTTGGCATGAGACAAGCATCGTGGGACTAAGAACACTTGTCAAAGTGCATGCAAAGAGATGGTAGAAACCCAATTTCAGAAGCAAACCCTCATTTCTCTCTCCCTCTCTCACACTCGACCGAACTCTCTCTCCCTCTCCCTCTCCCTCTTCCTTAAAACTTTCTTCTCATTTTCCTCTCAAACTCAAGCAAGATTGAAGCTTTTTGTTTCATTTTCAAGCCTAGACAAGTGAAATTTCTAATGGCTGCTCAATGTGATCTTCTCATGTCTTGGTTTAGAGATGGTTTTAGACTTGTGGCTTGTGAATTGTGGCTCTTGTAGGCGAGATAGGGGAAGGAGTGTTCTTGATTTTGTGGATTGTGATTTGAGTTAGAGTTGTCCATGCATGTGTAGTTTTCGGGTTGCTCGTGTAGAAAAGATGGTGTCGCACATTGGTGATGTCTTTCTAGTTCAAATTTGTGAGTTGCATGTTGAATTAGCGAAAATACAAGCTGAAGATTACCGTCGTATGTTGTAAATGGTGGTTAGTGAGCTGAAAATTACTTAGACATGTTAAAATTTTCAATATGCTTGCTAAAGGTTGTGGTATTGGTAAAGCTATATGCTGGAAATTTTGTTTGTATGCTACAATTGTTAGATAGTAAGCTGGAATTGAGTTACATGTGCTGAAATTGATCATCTGTCTGCTAGAAGTTGCAGTTGTGGTGAGATAATGTGCTGGAAATTACTGTAATGTGGTGATAGTGTGCTAGAACTTTCGGTGCTTGCTGGAAATGGTGATTCCAAGTTGAGATTGCTGATGTCATCTGGCATATTGCATTAGAACATGCTTGCATGTGATATCCCTAAATTTTGACCAATGTACTAAAATTAAATTCGATGGATTTTAACCATGAATTCTAATTTGATGAAGAATATTAGACGTGTCGTTATCGATATTTCAAAGTTTATCAATAAACCCTAAATTTTCGGATAAGTGACGGTAAGTCGAAAATTGAGAACTAAAGAGACGTTATGGACTTGGCATGAATCAACGGGCCTACTTCCTATGAAATTCGGCCACCAAGAAGCCATATAAGAAGAAATTACCGTTTTGTTTCCAAAAGCCCATTTTTGGCCCAAATAAAGAGCCCATTGGATATCTAGCCTATTATGCCCATTAAAATTCAAGCCCAAGCCGCGTGAGTAGTGCCAAGCCCACGTGAATAGTGCAAGCCCGTATGAATAGTGCTAAGGGTGGAAATTACTATTATACCCCTTTTAGAAACTTGGACTTTAATAGGCAAATTAATGGATATGAGACAAGCTTAATTAAAAGCTTGGACAAGTGGTCTTCTCTCTCTCTCTCCCCCTCTTGGCCGCCCACTCCTTGTCCCTCTCTCTCTCTCTCTCTCTCTCTCTCTCTCTCTCTTCTTTCCTTGCATTATTGGTCTTGGATTATAAGCCAAAGTTAATAAAATTGTGGGTTGCATTAATGAGGGACAATAATGCAACTTGGTGAAAAAGTAGCAAGACAACTCTCTCTTCTTTCTCACTTTCACTCACTCACTTCTCTCTTGCTCACTTGCACTCTCTCCCTTTCATTCCCTCTCTTGGATTCGGCCACCATCACCACTGCCACTCACTTTGTTGCTCACCTTACCGCCGCCGTTCATCACCATGCTGAGCTTGAGCCACGCCCCTTGTCGCCGTTCAGATCATCGTTGCCGCAATTCAAGCCGTGCCGTGCCAAGCTAAGCCACCGTCGTACTAAGTCATCGCTCGCCGTGTCATCGAAGCCAAACTATCCGTACCACCACCACCACCGTGCCGCTCCCTTGCTACGCCGTGTTGCTGTTTGTCGCCATTCATCGCCGCCGTCGTTAAACTAGTGAGTTAACTCCCTAATCCTTTATTAGGTTGTTAATTGCGCTTAGTGTTAGATTAAGTGAATTTTAGAGTTAACTATGGTTGGTTTAGGTGATAAGTTATCATGAAATGATAAGTGGAAGTGATCGATTATCAAGGAAATGTGATAAGCTACCATCAAATGGATGATAAGCTATCGGTAAGTAAGTGATAAGCTATCCGCTTTTGAGTGATAAGCTATCATCAAATGGGTGATAAGCTATCGAGGATTAGGTGATAAGCTATCGAAAAATGGACGATAAGCTATCATCAAATAGGCAATAAGTTATCGAGGTTCAATTGATAAGTTATTAATTAGTATGTTTTGTGTTTGTGATATGTGATATTTCAATAGATGCTTTGGTATGATTTAAGGTGAAGATTGCCTTGAAAATGTAATTGTTTTATGAACTATTATTTCTTAGTTGAAAATAACGTAATTTTTAACATATAAAAGGTGATTGGTGTGGTGTCTTGCTTAGATACTAAGTTTTAGGTATTGGAATAATCTAAGAGGTTTGAAAAATTAAGTACGTGAAGTTTGACGAGAAAAGCATGTCTGTGTGATCATTTGTGATTACTTTATTGCATTTTTACATGTGAAAATGGCAATAAGTTTGACATATGAGCACAAATCATGGCATGAGTACGTGGCATGGGTACATTGGTTGAAAGAAAGAAGAAACGAGAATTGTATGCATGTGTGCTTGTCTAATCACAAAGTGTACAGACCCTCAATAGTGGTTGGGGATGATACCCGATTTTATCGATGATATTATCGGACGCTCGGTGGGAGTTCGGATGACGGGTTGCGATAGAGGCCGAACCAATTCTCCTTTATGGAATGCTGTCTACTTGCGCGGGAGGTCAAGGTGGGGCCGCACCTTGATCGACCAAGAGGAGACGTTGCTATGCCCGATGGGGCGGGACAATACTTGGTCATGTCAAAAGGCTGCCAACCTTTGGATTGTGCCGTAGCCTAAAGAGGTCGAGAACCGCCAACCTTCGAATTGTGCCTGCCCGAGAGCAGGCCTAATCACGAGGCATAAAATTGGAACACGGTTGGATGCATAGCGCATGAGAATCAGTGATATACGTTCTGATTACGTGCCTTGGGTGATTGTGTGGTTCATAGAATGCTATAATTGATAACATGCAGGGCATGTGCAAGTGCCAAGGCGAGGTAAGAATGCCTGTGATTTGTTAGTTGGTTGGTATTAAGTTGAGTTACTCGAACGTGATATAGATGAAGTAGACCGAGAATTGCTCGCTATTGATCCGTCATCAATAATAAGTTGCATGTTTAGGCTATGCTCTAAGCGAATCAGCACCCTACATGAGACTTAGGTTACTGACTTACTGAGATTTTATCTCACTCGTTGTTGTTAGCCACTTTTCAAGACCGGAAAATAGAAGGTCAACAGGTGCGATTTAAGGTGCCATCGCGTAGAGAAGTTTAAGTTAACTCGACCCCCAGTAACTTTTTAGTGGTCTTGATAGGAAGCGCTCCATAATGAGGGCTTGTATGTATAAACTTCCTAGGGTTAACAAGTTTATAAATAAAGCGTGCTTTGGTAGTGATTATTTTTCTATTTTTCCTGCTATCCCTGTTGCCGTGACTATTTGGGTGAATATTTATCGTTTCCACATGCGTTAATCAAAAGAGAAAATGAACTGGTCGACAACGCGTCCTGGGACGTCGCATTCAAATGATCCAAGAGAATTGATAGGGATCGTCGCTTACTCGAGAGCCGGGGCGTGACATCCCCGTCCTGAATTGGTATCAGAGCATGATCATAAATTTGGAGTGATAAGGTGTGCTGGGATTTTGAGATAGTTAGTTAGGAAAACACCCCATGCTTGTGATCGTTGATTGCTTATTGACACTAACACATGTGTTGTTTTGACTGTTCTATGATGTAAGTGAAGTCTCTAGTTTCTAGGTTTATTGATCTCCTTATTGATTCGATTTTAGGCTGGTGTAGTGGAAGTTCACGACTGGTTTTCTTAATGATGGATCCATGTACAAATGATGTAGTTCATGGTCGGTGAATTGATTGAGGAATCTGTGAAGATAGAATGTGATTTAGACTTAAATTGTGGTTGAAGGCTCTCGGTTTTTATGAGTTTTGGAACTCGTTGAGGTGAAGTTCTTGGCTGATTTGTGGATGATGAAATCATAAGAGTATATTGTAGTTCTAGGCTTAAATTGTTGAGAATTCATTAGGAATATGTTGGTGGACATTAAAATGTTGTAGTTAGTTCATGGATTAAACGAATTCTAGAAATAGTATTCTTGAGTTTGCCTTAAATTAGGGAGACCGTGGAGATAGGACATAATTTTAAGTTTGGATTTTCGAGAAATCGTGGGAATCACCACATGGAGTATGGAAGTGCTGATATGGACTTTTGATTTGGCTGATTTTGAGGTTGCTCAGGTATTCTGAATTTAGAGAAACCGTCAACCTCATTTGGTTCTTTGAACTTAGTTTAGTTGGATTAACACTTAAGGTAGGTTTTGTTGTTGGATTACATGCTGATTTGGTGAAGCTGTATTCTTGCCCTAGGTAGTTTGGTCGAAAGATGTGTTACATGATGAACTTTGATGGATGAATCACCTATGGAGTTTTGTGGTATAGTGGTAGGATGGATTTCAAGAACGTGAGGAATAGTTGAGGAATATTGAATTTGCCTTATTAAGAGTCAGATCATCTTAGGAACAATGGATTTAGTTTTCGGATGGATGATTAGTGAGTTACGGGTTCGGATGGTGCTAGATTAGAGGAGTCGGGAAGTGATGTTGATCTTGCATTGTAATTTCGATTCTGTCCATTGTTGGATGGATAAATGTAAATCGAATAACATGCTAAATTGATGTGGTTCGGTAAGGAAAATGTGTGGAATAAGTATATGGCACGTGGCATTGGATATACATGTGATTGTATATATCAGATAAATGCCTGAAGTGTATAAAAAGGAGTGAATTAAGTGTCATTCATGTCATGTTATGTGAAAAACATCTTGATTGAGATGAGGCATGTGGCTTATGATTGTCATTGTTATTAGTTGCATAGGTTAGGGCAAACCGTGAGGCTCGATATGAGACGAGTCAAGCGGGACTCCCTTCATAGGTGTGTGGTTTGGGGACGAACCAAGCGAATGCTGGTGGACCTGTAACAACCTGGTCCAATGAGGGCGAAGAGTAATCGCCGAAGCGAGAGGGCTCGGACAATGTGCGACTCCTGGCAAGCTTCTAAGATGGCGAAGGGGACAGGAATGAACCAAACCACACATTGAAAAAGGCGGGTATAGGTGTTAAAATGCATAGAATGAGTGTTGAATTCGTTAATGTTGTGTTGGTAGTGTTGAATTCCTTAATGTTGTGTTGGCAATGTATGACTTTGATGTCATTATCGGAATGAATTGGCTCATCAAGCAACGAGCTACGATGGATTGCTATCATAGAGCAATCAAGTTTAACCCGTTAGAAAAGGTTAGTTTCGAGTTCGTTGGAAACAGAGGGTCCCTCTCGATTCCCTTGATTTCGTCGCTTGAGGTGACAACCTTATTGGATAATAGTTGCTAGGGTTATTTAGCAATCACGGTCAATACATTGGTTGAAAAACAAAAAATGGAGGACATCACCATAGTACAAGATTTTTCTACTATCTTTCCAAAAGAATTGCCTAGATTACTCCCAGAAAGGGAAATAGAATTTGTGATTGAATTGGCCCTTGGAACGAAGTCGATTCCAAAAGCACTATACCGCAAGGCATTGTCAAAACTAAAGGAATCAAAGGTGCAGAGGTAAGGATTGCTGAATAAAGGATTCATTCGCCCTAGTGCATTGCCTTAGGGAGCACTAGTTTCATTTGTAAGAAAGAAGGATGGATCATTGCGTCCTTGCATCGATTATAGGCAACTCAATCAAGTGACAGTCAAGAACAAGTACCTATTGCCAAGGATAGACGATTTGTTTGACCAATTTCAAAGAGTTTCGGTATTTTCCAAGATAGACCTAAGGATGGGCTATCACCAGTTGAGAATCAAGAAGGAAGATATACCAAAGACGGTATTTTGCACACGTTATGGTCATTGTGAGTTTACGGTAATACTGTTTGGTCTAACAAATGCTCCTGTTGCTTTTATGGATCTAATGAACCATGTGTTCAAGGAGTATTTGGATCGGTCCGTGATCGTGTTCATTGATGATATTTTGGTGTATTCAAGAAGCCCAGAAGAATATGAACAACACTTGAGGACAATTCTGCAGACCATTTGAGAGCATAAATTGTATGCTAAGTTCAGTAAGTGCGAGTTTTGATTAGCTCGTGTAGTTTTTCTTGGACATGTAATCTCTATCGAAGGAATTTTTGTAGATCCGACCAAGATTGAAACAGTTATAGATCGGCCAAGGCCAATAACTGTAACTGAGATTCGAAGTTTCTTAGGATTGGCAGGCTACTATAGATGATTCGTAGAAAGATTTTCTGCGATAGCTATGCCTTTAACACGATTGCTAAAGAAGGACAAGAAGTTTGAATGGACAAATAAGTGCGAGCGTAGCTTTCAAGAGTTTAAGCACAAACTAACTACGGCTTCAGTCTTGACAATACCGTCTGGTCTAGGAGGTTATGAGATCTATAGTGATGCATCATTTAAGGGATTGTGCTGCGTTTTAATGCAATATGGAAGAGTGGTTGCATACGCGTCCCATCAGTTAATACCTCATTAATTGAACTACCCGATGCATGATTTGGAATTAGCAACAATCGTCTTTGCCCTCAAGATTTGGAGACATTATCTATGCGGAGAAAAGTTCCAAATTTACACTGACCATCAAAGTCTCAAGTACCTATTCTCTCAAAATGAGTTGAACATGAGACAACGACGTTGGATGGAGCTTCTCAAGGATTACGATTGCGACATTCTGTACCATCCTGGTAAAGCCAACAAGGTGGCTGATGCGCTTAGTCGAAAGTCAACAATTGTGCAAATGATGGTTCAAGAATGGCTTCTTCTCGAGGAAGTGCAAGATTCAGACTTTAAATTTAAGGAAAGCCATCTATCGAGTCCCATGGCTACTCTAAAGATAGAACCAAAAGTGCAGGCAAAAATTAAAGCCTTGCAATCGACAGATCCTACAATCCAAAAGATTCGGCGAAGAGGAAAGTTGATTTTTAAGTAGCTGATGACAGAATATTGAAATTCTGCAAACAATTATGCGTGCCCAATGATACAGGGCTTAAGGAAGAACTTTTATCAGAAGCCCATCGTAGTAGCTACAACATTCATCAGGGCAGAACAAAGATGTATCAGAATTTGAGGCAATATTATTGGTGGATTAGCATGAAGGCTGATATCGCTAGGCACGTGGCTAAGTGCTTAATGTGCCAATAAGTGAAGGCACAACATTGCAAGCCTAGTGGACTGCTACAACCTCTCGAGATCCCAGAATGAAAATGGGAATATATCACAATGGATTTTATGATGGGATTACCAAGGAGTTAACGAGGTAACGATTCCATTTGGGTGGTGGTTGATAGACTCCCGAAGTTCGCACACTTTATTGCCATACGAAAGGATTTCGCATTAGATAGATATGCTGACTTGTATGTGCGACAAATTGTTCGTCTTCATGGAGTACCAGTGATGATCACTTCAGATCGAGATCCAACTTCACTGCAACATTTTGGAAAAGCTTGCAGACTGCCTTATGAACGAAGCTGCAATATAGCACTGTCTATCATCCGTAGACGGATGGCTAGTCAGAGAGAACAATTCAAACACTCGAGGATATGTTACGAGCATGTGTTTTGGATTTTAAGGAAAGTTGGAAGGAACAACTTCATCTTGTTGAGTTCACCTACAACAACAGCTATCAATAGAGCATCAAAATTGCACCATTTGAAGCATTGTGTGATAGGGCCTGCAGGACTCTAGTTTGCTAGGATAAAATTGGTGAACGAAAGATCACGGGTCTTAAGTTGGTACAACAGTCATTGGATACTATCAAGGTTATTAGAGAAAAACTTAAGACAGCCCAAAGCCGCCAGAAAAGTTATGTAGACAAGCGGCGTAGACCATTGGAATTCCAGATTTGTGATCATGAATTCCTCAAGGTGTCATCAATGCAAGGTACTTCACAATTCAGCAAGAAAGGAAAACTAAGTCTGAGGTATGTTGGACCTTTTGAAATCTTAGAACGGATTGGGATTTTGGCCTATCGCCTCGTGTTGCCACCAAGACTTGCTCAAGTACATGATATCTTTCATGTATCTATGTTGAGAAAGTATGAACTTGACCCAGCTCACATGCTTAATTTTGAGGAAATAGAAGTGGACGATCGAGTGTCGTTCGTGGAACCACCAGTGAGGATAGAGGACAAAAAAGAGCAAGTGCTACGAAATAAGACGATTCCCTTTGTTAAGGTGATTTGGCAACATCATAGAACAGATGGAGCAACGTGGGAAAACGAAGAGATAATGAAGCGCCAATATCCTTATCTTTTCGAGGATGTCATGTAATGATTTAAATTTCGAGGATGAAATTTCTATAAAGAGGAAAGAGTTGTGATATCCATAAATTTTGACCAATGTACTAAAATTGAATTCAATAGATTTTAACCACGAATTCTAATCCGATGAAGAATATTGCACGTTTCATTATCAATATTTCAAAATTTATCGGTAAACCCTAAATTTTTGGATAAATGACGGTAAGCCAAAAATTGAGAATCAAAGAGATGTTACGGACTTGACATGAACCAACAGGCCTACTTCCTATGAAATTTGGCCACCAAGAAGCCCTATAAGAAAAAATTACCGTTTTGCTCCCGAAAGCCTATTTTTGACCCAAATAAAAAGCCAATTGGATATCTAGCTCATTAGACCCATTAAAATTCAAGCCCAAGCTGCGTGAATAGTGCCAAGCTCACGTGAATAGTGCAAGCCCGTATGAATAGTGCCAAGGGTGGAAATTACCATTATATCCCTTCTAGAAACTTGGACTTTAAGAGGTAAATTAATGGATATGAGACAAGCTTAATTAAAAGCTTGGATAAGTGGTCTTCTCTCTCTCTCTCCCCCCCCCCTCTTGGCCACCCACTCCTTGTCCCTCTCTCTCTCTCTCTCTCTCTCTCTTCTTTCCTTACATTATTGGTCTTGGATTATAAGTCAAAGTTGATAAAATTGTGGATTGCATTAACGAGGGACAATAATGCAACTTGGTGAACAAGTAGCAAAACAACTCTCTCTTCTTTCTCACTTTCATTCACTCACTTCTCTCTTGCTCACTTGCACTCTCTCCCTTTCTTTCCCTCTCTTGGATTCAGCCATCATCACCGTCGCCTCTCACTTTGCCGCTCACCTTACCGCCGCCGTTCATCACCATGCCAAGCTTGAGCCATGCCCCTTATCGCCGTTCAAATGGTCATTGCCGCCGTTCAAGCTGCGCAGTGTCCAGCCAAGCCACCACCGTACCAAGCTATCATTCGCCGTGTCACCGAAGCCAAACCGTCCATGCCATCGCCACCGCCGTGCTGCACCCTTGCCATGCCGTGTTGTCGTTCATTGCCGTTTGTTGTCACCGTCGTTAAACTAGTGAGTTCACTCCCTAATCCTTGGTTAGGTTGTTAATTATGCTTAGGGTTAGATTAAGTGAAGTTTAGAGTTAACTATGGTTGGTTTAGGTGATAAGTTATCATGAAATAATAAATGGAAGTGATAGGTTATCAAGAAAATGTGATAAGCTATCATCAAATGGATGATAAGCTATCGGTAAGTAAGTGATAAGCTATCACCAAATGGGTGATAAACTATCCGCTTTTGAGTGATAAACTATCATCAAATGGGTGATAATCTATCGAGGATTAGGTGATAAGCCATTGAAAAATGGACGATAAGTTATCGTCAAATAGGCGATAAGTTATCGAGGTTCAATTGATAAGTTATTAATTAGTATGCTTTGTGCTTGTGATATGTGATATTTCTATATATGCTTTGGTATGCTTTAAGGTAAAAATTGCCTTGGAAAGGTAATTGTTTTATGAACTGTTATTTCTTAGTTGAAAATAATGTAATTTTTAACATATAAAAGGTGATTGGTGTGGTGTCGTGCTTAGATATTAAGTTTTAGGTGTTTGAATAATCTAAGAGGCTTGAAAAATAAAGCACATGAAGTTTGACGATAAAAGCATGTCTGTGTGATTATTTTATTGCATTTTTACGTGTGAAAATGGCAATAAGTTTGACATATGAGCATGAATCATAGCACGAGCACGTAGCATGGGTACATTGGCTAAAAGAAAGAAGAAATGAGAATTGTATGCATGCATACTCATGTGATCACAAAATGTATGGACCCTCAATGGTGATTGGGGACGATGCTCAATTTTATCGATGATATTATCGGATGCCCGGTGGGGTTTGAGTGATGGATTGCGGTAGAGGTCGAACCGATTTTCCTTTATGAAATGTCGTTTGCCTATGGGGAGGTCGAGGTGGGGCCGCACCTTGATCGACCAAGAGGAGACGTTGTCGTGCTCGATGGGGCGAGATGATGCCCAGTCATGCCGGAAGATTGCCAACCTTTGAATTGTGCCGTGGCCTAGAGAGGTCGAGAACCGCCAACCTTCGGGTTGTGCCGTGCTCGAGAGCAGACGTAATCACTAGACATAAAATTGGAATATGCTTGGATACATAGCGCATGAGAATCGATGATATACGTTATGATTATGTGCCTTGGGTGATTGTGTGGTTCATAGAATGCTATAACTAATAACATGCAGGACATGTGCCAATGTGAGGTAAGAATGCATGTGATTTATTTGTTGTTTGGTATTGAGTTGTGTCACTTGAACTTGATATAGATGAAGTAGAGCGAGAATTGCTCGCTATTGATCCGTCATCGATAATAAGTTGCATATTTAAGGTATGCTCTAGGTGAATCAGCACCCTACACGAGGCTTAGGTTGTTGACTTACTGAGATTTTATCTCACTCGTTGTTGTTAATCGCTTTTTAGGACTGTAGAATGGAAGGTCGACATGTGCGGTTCAGGTGCCCTCGCATAGAGAAGTTTAAGTTAACCCTACCCTGGTACCTTTTTGGTGGTCTCGATAGGAAGCGCCCCATAGTGAGAGCTTGTATGTATAAACTTCATAGGGTTAACAAGTTTATTAAAAAAGCGTGCTTTGGTAGTGATTGTATTTCTGTTATTCCTGATATCCCTATTGTTGTGACTGTTTGGGTGAATATTTATCGTTTCCGCATGCGTTAATCAAAAGAGAAAATGGACGAATTGACAGGGATCGTCGTGTGCTTGAGGTTCGGGGCGTGACATTGCAAGTGTGTGAAATTAAGAAATGTGAAAAGATGTCTATCGATTAGTGGACCGATGATGCCCCAAGTGTTTAGGATACCCCTGCTGTGTGGTCGTGGGATGCCTCGATCAGAGAACCGTGATACCTCGGAGTGAGATGCCCAAGTGAGTAAATCTTGGAAGTCTGGTTAGTGGACCACAAGTGACCCGTGTGGGCCATATAGAGAACCGACGGATACCGCGATATCAAGAGTGGAAAAGATTGAGAATAACTAATGAAACAAGGCTTATAAGTTTGCGTGAGAACGTGTGACTGCATAGCATGCCTTGGTTGCAAGTTACATCTATATCTTTTAAATGCTTGACTCATATATGTGATAGTCCTTACTTGTATGTCTTGATTTATTGTCTAACCTTGTTGGGAAAACTATTAGTGTTCTTGAGTTATTGTTAATCAAATGTGTCAAGTATATAAATATGATTGCATTGTTAGAACCGTTATTAGAAGTTGCTTGTCTTGAACGTACCTTTTTATCAAGAAGTGAGTAGATAGTGTAGTGTAGAGTTTAGATGTTTCTCTTGCTAGGCATTGCTCACTCTTGTTTTTCAGATTTTTAGCATGGATATCCCGTTGCTAGCTCGCTATGGAGCACTTCTCCGTTTCGAGAGTTCGCTAGAGGACGTGACCTTTTCAGGGTCAAACTTGCTTTATACTCGTCATGTGTCTACTTTGTGGATTAATGTGGGGCGTATGCCATTGGTGCCATATCGCTTTGTAGCTTGGTATATTAACCTTAATGGAGAACTGTTGGGACCCTTGCGTTTTATGGATGACACCAGTAGCGATAATAACGATCCGGATGAGTGTAGAGACTCGGAGTAGTAGATGGCGTGGCAGTGTTGATGCACATAGATGTATATAGTGTCTATATATAGTTAGACATGCTTTTGGATATAGTACGCCAGTTGTTAGAGGGGATAGGCACTTTTTTGACCTGTCCCAGGCGTAAGTGGTATTGTCCTTGATGTACGTAATGCAGTCTTTTGGCGTACATGATGTTGGTGATATAAGATGCATATATGTGTAAATAACTCCTATATGTGGTTATGAAATGAAGATGGTATGTTTATGTATATGGATTTTGCATATTCGCCTTAGATATATTCGTTTTGTATCTTGTAATAACTTTTGCTTGTGCTAATTAAGATTGTGAAGAAGAATAAAGAAGCACGAGTTAGGAAGTAGTGTGCTTGGGGCATCACAGCTCTTGTTTTGGTATCAGAGCATAGATTTACCTTGGAGTGATAAGGTGCGCTAGTGACTGGAATTGATAGGGTGAACGCGCAAATTAAGACACAAAACACTTGTGTTTGTGAATGTTATGTAATGAGAAACAAGTAACTTCTGTTACTTATGAGATTCAAGTAACATGTGTTACTTATTAGTTAGTAATGTTTGGTCACTTCAAATGACTAGTGACTGATGTGCAGAAGTTTTGTAACACAAGTGAGAGATCGGGTGGATCTTTAGGAGCGAAACCTCGAATAGAGGGAATTCTTCAGGCACTTGCTAATATAGGAGCCATGATGGAGAGACAAGCCTAACAGCGAGCAGGTGGTGAACGCCGTATGCAAGGATTAATTAATGGTTTTTGAAACTGAAACCATCCAAATTTGCTGGAATGGGAGATCTAGAAGATGCAGAACAGTGGATTGATGGGATGGAGAAGATATTTAATATGTTGGATTGTAATGATGCTGAAAAGATGACCCTAGCCGAATACCAACTCAAAGGAAATGCTAAGCATCGGTGGACGGCATCAAAGGAAATAGTGTTTCTAGTTGGAATGGCAGTGACTTGGGGAGGTTTCGTTAGGGCATTTTATGGAAAGCATACTTCGACTATGCCCAAGATAAGAAAATAACAGAATTCATTCAACTGAATCAGAACAATATGATAGTGGACCAATATGAAGTGAAATTTTCAAAACTTTCGAGATTTGCTCCTAGATTGATTGAGGACAAGGAAGATAAAGCTAAGAGATTTCTAAATGGTCTAAAGGCTTATATTAGAGGACAATTTGTGCCTTTGAACTTGAAGGACTACAATGAGCTATATAAACGTGCCCAACTTGTGGAACAGGTGTTGATAAGGAAAGGAATGGAGACGGTATATTAGGCATGGCCAAATTGCCCAGTCGTGCAAAATAACTTCTGTCGTGCTAAGAGGCCAATTCAAATGGGAAGGTGACCATTTACTTCCAACAAGCAATATCAAACTGGAAGTTTGGGAAGGACATGGAACAACTAATCGATCGAGCGAATGCAATACTCAAACAATGTTTGTCGCGCGTTTGGGCGACAACATGGTAATACGCCATGTCAAGATTAGAGGAGATGTTTCGGATGCGATCAGCTAGGACACATGATCAAGGACTGTCCTCAAAAAGGGCAACAGCAATGCATTATGCCAGTACCACAGCCGCAACAAAGAGGAATAGCACCACAAGGAAACTTGCAAAAGCCACCGGCTCAAGGAAGGACACCTCGATTTTTTTTCATGGACGCCATTTGGCAAAACCTAGAGCCACATGTCATGGCCGACCCTTCCCCCAACCAAATTACATGCAAGTGGACTAAAGAGAAAGAAAAACAGTCATCTCTTCCTCTCTCCTTCATTTCCTCGATCGAGAGACCACCTATCTCACTCTCTCCCTCAAATTTTTTTTTTATTTTGCTCTCAAGTTCCTCTCTCTCTCTCTCTCTCTCTCGCTTGAAGTGTGCTCACCGATAGACTCAAGACAGAACCGAAGCTCGACGTCGCTCATTAAGTGTTGAGGCAAGTGAAATATTGTATTTTCTACCCTTCTTGATCTGTTAGAGTCACGATTTGGGTTAGATTTCTATGTAGACTTCTCAGTTTGGTTGGAAATGAGAGGTACCGTAGCTTAGCTTGAGTTGCTTGGCTGAAATTGTTAAAAATATGATCTGAAATAGCACAAGTATGGCCGCGATTGAACCTTGTGTTCGCTGAATACGGCGCGCAAAAGAAGTGGTTAATATTGGTGATGCCGTGACTTAAACTTGTGTTCTTGAGGCTGGCAATGTGTCGATTTCACTTTAGATAGTTGATGCGCTGATTGATTTCTGATATTAGCTTCGGTTTTTGTGTGGAAGTGAAGCCCGTGGCTTGTGTCATAAATTCTGGCTTAATTTTAGTTGAATAAGTGTAAAGTGGTTCGTGTACATGTAGAAAGTAGTAATATGATGCTTCGACTAAATTGCTTTGTTCCTGTATCATGCCTGTGTCATATTGGTCTTGGAGATGGATTGATTTTGGAGTCAGTTATAGGAAATCGCGTGGAATTCATATTGAATAAGCATGAGTATGACTAGGTGGCATGGTACTTGTTACTTGCATACATATGCATCGGTGAAAAATGTTAATCAGTGAGGACCATCAGTTGACAAACAGATAATGCCCCGAGGAGTGGGATGCCTGAGGTCGACAAACCTCGAATACCGTGGCCAGCAAACCGCGATGCCTCGGAGTGAGATGCCTAAGGCTGGTAAACCTCGAAAGTCCAGCTAGTAAACCGAAGGTGATGATGATTACGGGCCGGTCGGCAAACCAACGAAACCGTACAATGAGAGCGATCTCATGAGGGATTCATTAGACATACATATGCATCACTTTATGCAACCTCTATACCATCAATGTATGTTCTTGTTTCATCCATTAGGCTTATATCGTTGATATAAATTATCTATCATTTGACGTTATACTTTCATCATTATGTTATCACTGGTTATGTGTCTAGGATTCCTTGACTGTGATACTTGTTCCTTAATTGTGATACTTGTGGATCGATTAGTGTAGAACTTGTTTATTTAATTTGATGGGTTTTAGCTCACTGTTGTTAAATTTTTTAGAGCATTAGCATTATGGCCGCGATACTTGCTATCCCAATCACCCGTTACGGAGCACCAATAGATTTTGAGTGGAACCTACAGAACTTTACCGACCTCGCTTTTCCTAATACGGTGTTTCTCATATATATAGCTGTACAATGGGTTGATATAGGTTTACCATTAGGGTTGATTTCGTATCGCTTTATCACGATTTATGCGAGGGCTGGTGGGCGATTCATTAGTCTGCTTCCATTTCCGTCCGACAGCCACAGCAGTAGTAGCAATGACGATGAGAGTAATAGGGAGTAGGGTTAGCGGGCGAGCGACCCTTAAAATGTATAGGTAGGGATCATTTTTGGAAACGGGCATGTGACTCGTAGGATGTGGAGAAGGCCGCTTTTGGATATGGGCTGAGACAAGTAGCGGAATGTGTCTTAGTTACCTTGGCCTCCTAGTTGTTTATAATGGCGTATTTTGATCATGAAACGTTATGTATAGAAGTATGTTATCAATGAAATAGAAATAGCCCATAAGAGGCCTTTTATCAATACCACTTATTTGTTGTTTCTATTTCGATTGATTATGTTTTGACTTCCACATGCACCACAAATTAAAGATTAAAAGAATAGCGTTAGTAAGTGACGACCTAAGACGTCACAATAAATTTTAAAAAAGTGTCCACTTGAGAGCCATAACAGCCATAACTTTCAATCGATCACTGAAGTACCAAATTTTTTTAAAAAAGTTTATCCAAGTGCCGAAAATTTGACGTGACATAGCACTTGTGATGAACATTTTTTAAAAGTTATGACACTCAAATGATCGTTTCAAAAGTTATATGGCACTCAAGTGATCGGAGAAAAATTTATGGTACTGAAGTGAGCGTCGTACTAAGTTATGACACTTAAGTGAGCGACGTATGAAAGTTATAGTACTTGTTATATCATTTTCCTCCTAATTACCACTATAAAAGGTCACTTGGTCCTCATAATAATTAGAGGTTGGCAAAAATTAGGTTAAAGAACTTAGAGAAAAACACAAAAGAGAGGAAAAAGAAAGAGAGAATAAGCTCTCAGTTGAGACCATTCGCGGCTGTGCCTCCCCTTTCTTCTAACGTTGACACTGCCTGCCTCACCAACGGTCGTGCTTCCACCTGCTACACATTGACGCCGTCGCACAAGCCAACGCCCTCACAACTGCATTTGCTGCACTGATGATGACCATCTTGTTGTGATCTTCTCCAACGACGAAACAACCATGATTGCTGCTCCCTATTATGGCACCACAGTCTAGTCACGAGTCCTAAATGCGCCTTTACACCACTTTTCGTGCCTTTCCACACCTTTAGCTGCTTCATCAATGATCCGTCGCTGCTTTTCCTTGTTGAGAGTCCTTGACCACAATACATGCACCTCAACCAACTCATGATTAGGCCGAGCCTTGTTGTGCCTTGTCATCAAGCCCTCATTAAGCCAAAGAGCACCTGCAAATCCCTTCATAGCTTGTAACGTTTCTATTTTGTAGGTGTTTTGAAGCTTTCCCGACGATCCCAAACCTAGCAGCTAATTCCTGATTAACCGATCTGATCAACCACCATAATTGCGGCCTCTTGGTCTCCACCATGACCGAGCCTTCGTCGATCCTTGGTTGAGATATCACCACGCTTGCCGTCGTGAATCTCCCTACCTTCGGTTCGATTCGGAAACGAAATCTCCAAATTAGGTAATAATCCAATCTGAATTTGAATATTTGATTTTATTGCCTAATTTGAACATATCATGATCTAACTTTAATTTTTGGAGATCTTAGGCATATCCAAATTAGGAAAAATTCCTAATTCATAATGTGCGCATAATTGGTAACTCAATCTCTAGGCATTGAGATAGGGTTATGGATTGCATGGAAAACCGGTAACTTGATCTTCAAGAATTAATGTGATATCCCTAATTTTTTACCAATGTACTAAAATTGAATTCGATGGATTTTAATCCCGAATTCTATTCCGATGAAGAGTATTGGACGTTACGAAATCAAGATATCAAAGTTTATCGGTAAACCCTAAATTTTCGGATAAGTGTCGATAAGCTGAAAATTGAGAACGAAAGAGACGTTATGAACTTGGCATGAATCAATGGGCCTACTTCCTATGAAATTCGGCCACCAAGAGGCTTTATAAGAGGAAATTACCGTTTTGCCCCGAAAGCCCATTTTTAGCCTAAATAAAGAGCCAATTGGATATCTAGCCCATTAAGCCCTTTAAATTCAAGTCCAAGCCCTCATAAATAGTGATAAGCCCACGTGAATAGTGCAAGCCCATATGAATAGTCTCGAGAGTGAAAATTACCATTTTACCCTTTCTAGAAACTTGGACTTTAGGGAACACATTTAATGGTTTAAGACAAACTTCATTAAAGTTTTGGCAAGTGGTCTTCTTCCTTCCCCCCCTTTGGCCGCCCATACCCCTTCCCCTCTCTTTCTCTCTTTCTTCCTTCTTTCCTCAATTATTTGGTCTAAAGTTGTCTTAATTTCAAGAGCAAGATTGGATAAAATTTTGTGATTGCATTAGTGCAACTTCGTAAAGAAGTTAAGCAAGACAACCCTTTCTTTCTTTCTCATTCTCACTCTCTCACACCCTCTCCTCTCCTCTCTCTTCCTCTCTCTCTTTTTCTTCTCATTTTCTCTCTTTCACCACCACCGTTCGTCATCGTGCTAAGCTTGAGCCGCATCCTTGCTGCCATGTAGCCGCGCCGTGCCTTCACCACCGAGCTATCCATCACTGTCGTTCGCTGCGCCGTGCCAAGTCCAAGCTAAACCATCCGTGCCGTCGCCACCACCGTGCTGCACCCTTGCCGAGCCATGTGGCCATTCGTCGCCGCCGCGGCCACCGTTAAACTAGTGAGTTAACTCCCCAAACCTTGGTTAGATTGTTAATTGCGCTTAGGGTTAGATTAAATAAGGTTTATAGTTAACTATGATTGGATTAGTTGATAGGCTATCATGATAAGTTATCATGAAATGATAAGTGATGGTGATATGTTATCAAGGAAAAGTGATAAGCTATCATCGAAAGGATGATAAGCTATTGGTAATTAGGTGATAAACTATTATCAAAGGGGTGATAAGCTATCGGTACTTAAGTGATAAGCTATCGGAAAATAGACGATAAGCTATTATCAAATAGGCGATAAGTTATCGAGGTTCAATTGATAAGTTATTAATTAGTATACTTTGTGCTTGTGATATGTAATATTTCCATATATGCTTTGGTATAATTTAAGGTGAGGATTGCCTTAGAAAAGTAATTGTTTTATGAACTATTGTTTCTTAGTTGAAAATAGTGTAATTTTTAACATATAAAAGGTGATTGATGTGGTGTCGTGCTTAGATACTAAGTTTTAGGTGTTGGAATAATCTATGATGCTTGAAAAATGAAGCACGTGAAGTTTGATGGGATAAGCATATCTGTGTGATCACGTGTGGTTTATTTATTACATTTTTACTTGTGAAAATGGCAATAAGTTTGACGTGTGAGCACGAATCATGGCATAAGCATGTAGCATGGGTGCATTAGCTAAAAGAAAGAAGAAATGAGATTTGTATGCATAATTGGTGTGCTCGTGTGATCACAAAGTGTACGGACCCTTAATAGTGATTGGGGACGATGCCCGATTTTATCGATGATATTATCAGACACCCGGCGGGGGTTTGGATGACAGATCGTGGTAGAGGCCAAACCAATTCTCCTTTATTGAATGCCATTTGCCTGCGGAGGAGGTCGGGATGGGGCCTCACCTCAATCAACTAGAAGGAGACGTTGCTGTGCCCGATGGGGCGCGACGATGCCCAGTCATGCCGAAAGACCGCCAACCTTCGAGTTGTGCCATAGCCCAGAGAGGTCGAGAACCACCAACCTTCAGTTGTACAGTGCCCAAGAGCGGGCGTAATCACTAGACATAAAATTGGAACATGCTTGGATGCATTGCGCATGAGATATGGTGATATGTGTTCTGATTGTGTGCCTTATTTGATTGCATTGTTTATAGAATGCTATAACTAATATCATGCAGGGTATGTGCTAAGGTGAGGTAAAAATGCTTGCGATTTGTCTGTTGAGTGAGTAGAGTTGCCCGAACCTGTTATAAATTAAGTAGGGCGAGAATTGCTCATTATTGATCTGTCATTGACATTAAGCTGCATGTTTAGGGTATGCTCTAGATGAATCGGCATCCTACACGAGGCTTAGGTTGTTAACTTACCGAGATTTTATCTCACTCGTTGTTGTTAACCGCTTTTCAGACCTGTAGTATGAATACGAGAATTGTACGGTTCGGGGTTCCTACAGACCAAAGCCTCGTGATAATGCCATACCTAGTCCCTAGTGCAGACTACAGTTATGAGCTTCACGTTACGACGATATGGGTCGACGAAAGGTTGAGGCAAGTGATACCTCACCGTTTTAAGGCGGGGTTCGTTCACCACGATTATGCCCTATTTGGTCCTTTGAGAGGTTTTGATGGACCGGGTGGAGGTAGAGGTCCGGGCGAAGAAGTTTGGGATCCTATGGACATAGAGGTTCCTGACAGTGTTGTTGAAGATCCAAAGTCTGACCCTGATGCAGAGAGCGATCCCGAGCCTCCTCCCGAGTACTGCCTCTAGGTTGGGCTTAGAGGATCGACTTTTTGGTGTAACCTCGTAATAGTGGAGATAAGTTAACCTCGACCCCCGTATCTTTTTTATGGTCTTCATAGGAAGTGGCCCGAAGCGAGGGCTTATACATATAACTTCATAAGGTTAACAAATACATAAATAAAGTATGAGTTTTGCCAATGATGTTAGTTCTATTGTTTTTCCTACTATCTATGTTGGCGTGTTTGTTCGAGTGTTTATTAATCATTTTCTCTTACTCGACGACGTGTCCTGAGACGTCGCATTTTTAATGACCCAAGAGAAGTAATAGGATCGTCGCGCGCTCGAGGGTCGAGGTATGACAATTAAGATCAGAGTGTCGTTTTTATTTGTTTCTAAATTTGAATTGAGTGAATATTAGAGCTTATCTTTTTGCAATTTGAGTTTATCTTGTTTGATTAATTTCTTATTTGAAAAAATACAAAAAAGATTGCATCTCAAAATAGATTAGGATAGATTTCTAGATAGCATTGCCTATTTACATAATATTCAATAGTATAAGATAAGTTTCCAAATTAAAATAGGATTTAATATAATTATTTCCTAGTTTGAGTTGGATAATATCTTACTTTAGATAATGTCCTTTAAATTATTAATTTCAAACTTAAATAAATAAATAAAAATAACATGTGCATTGCATATAGATTTAGTTGCATCATGTTTGCATTATGCCATGTTATCTTTGCCACGTCACGCCATGTCATATGCCATGTCACCATGCTATGTCACTATGCCATGTCATCATGCTTGCCATATCATTATTACCACATCATTATGCCATTGGCATCTAGCCACATCATCACATTTGCTATGTCATTTTGCCATGTGACCATGCCATGTCATTTATGCCAAGTGCCATGTCATCAAAACCACATCATCTTGCCACGTCATGCCATGCCATATGCTATGTCATCAATGGGGAGAAGGACATTAGAAGTGCCATAACTTTTGTACGGAGATTACTTGAATGTCATAACTCTTTTTTTTGCTCACTTGAGTAGCATAACTTTTTAAAAATGCTCACTTAAGTACCATCGGCACTGAAAATCTGACGTGAACGTCGAAAATCATACGTGAACGTCGGAAGGACTATTTTTAATAATTTTTTGAATTTTTTTTATTTTACTTTTTTTGTCTATTCTTTTTTGCCTTTTCTTTTCTATGCTGGCAAGGGTCACTGGTGACCCTCACCGGCTATGAAGGCTTCGCCTAGACTGGGGGAGGGCTGCCTCACACACGGTTGGTGAGGCCGCAAAGGCCTCGAGCAAACCTTTCGTGGCCTCACCGGCCGCGAGTGAGGCGACCTCACCTAGATTCGAGGAGGGCCTTCGCTAGCCTGCTTGCACTCGCTTGCAATCAGTGAGGCCATCATAGCCTTGTTGGCCACAGGCAAGGTGCCCTCACTCAAATCTAGCGAGGGCTTTCGCCAATGGCCGCAAGCAAGCAAGGTCAGCGAGGGTTGCCAGTGACCCTCCTCAACCTTGGAAAAAAAAAAGGCAAAAAAAAGTAAAATAAAAAAATAATCATTAAAAAATAATTTAAAAAATAGTCCTTTCGGCGTCCACGTATGATTTCCGGCGTCCACGTCGGATTTCCGACGTCGATGACACTCAAGTAAGCGTTTTCAAAAAGTTATGGCACTCAAGTGATCTCCGTACAAAACTAATGGCACTCATGGTGTCATGTCATTTAGTGATTGGATGTTTAGGGTCATTTTACTTAGAAAGTGTGTCATGTTAGAATAGTTTACATAAATTTTTTGCCATCATTAGAATTAGGTAATTTAAATTGCATGTCATGTGTCATGTTAAATTAGTATATTTAAGTTTACATTACATGCATCGCATATAGTTTAGTTGTCATTTTAAAATGAAGAGAAAGCCCAAACAAAGAGAGTAAATTAGAGTTACATAGAAAATTATGGTTAGGCTAGGTTTAGTATACTTATTATTTTGCTTAATTAATTTGTGGCGTTTGAGTTTTTAGTTTCTAGCAATTTATTTATTTATTGCTTTTGATTATTGAGTGTTATTTTAATGATTACGCATCCGCTTGATCCCCCTCACATGTTGGTGGCTAGGTTTATAATTAATCCAAGTTGGTTGCCGAAATATTTATGAAATAAAAGAGAAAAGATACCGAAAAGGCATTAGCATAATCAAGCGTAATCAAGTTCTGAATCCATAAATCTCTGGTTTATAGAAGTAAAGTGTGAGATATGCTCTCAAACTTTACTTAGGTTTCTTATCAACCCACCAAAAATTAATTAATGGCAACTCCTAAATTAGTTCATTTGCATGTTAAAATTGAACCAAAAGTTGCAATTGGTATGAGTTTGAGAGAGCTCACGCTAAGCAAAAACTCAATAATTCATTAGCCAATCCCTTGGGGGGTTCAACTAGGAAAGGTCACGACAATGGTGTGATAGATATTGGGATAAACTACCGCTTAAACTTTGTAGAGGATACTCTATCACCATGGATTGCGATTGAGAAAGAAATCTGGGTAAAACAGGTTGGGAAAGGTTTAGGGTTTATGGGGTTGAGGGGTTCTGGATTCTCTATCGTCATGGGGACAAGGAGAAACTCTTCCAATGAAGAGAGTTATGTCTTTCTTACTTTAAACATGATACATGAAGATGTTCCTAGAGTTTGACTAGTTTTTTTTTTTTTCTGAACTACTCAAAAAAAAAAGAAAAGCTTTAAACAGTACAGGTGCTTGAGATGGCATCATCTAGAAATTGCGAGAAATTGAATTGGAAAAGTCTAAAATACTCCTATACTATGTTTATGTTTACGTGTACTTGATTAATACGATCATGGATAATGTGGGTCTGGTCCTCCTGGACAAGCCGGATCGAGGCACTTCGTGAGATTTTGTAACACCCGTGCCCATCTCTATTTCCCGGCGAGAGCGCTACTAGTGCCACTGTGCAGCAAATCAACTGAAAATATTCCTTTCCCCGTTCTGTTGCAGCAAGGAGCACCCGATCCTCACTCCTCTCTTCTCCTTCTGCTTCGTCAATTCAGAGAACAAAAGGCAAGGCACGATCAACGAGAAACCACCGACAACAATCTCAGCAGCAGCAGCAGCAACAGTTTCTTTCCTATTACACTTTTTACAGGGACAAATTCCAACGACATAACGCCAAAATCTCCAAGACTTCAGTTTCAACGGAGCAATCAATTCCGTCCAATAACGCACCCCCGTGCTACCCGACAGAATGGGCAACGCCCATGGCCATCGCAGCAAGCACCGCCACGACACCCGCCCGTCGAACGTCCCTTTCCCCAATAAATTCGTCCCTCAACCACCCCATATCCCCCATAATCGCAACAGCGCTCCTTCAGATCCATCCTCGACCCGAGACGGCCGCGTCATGGGGTCTTTGCCGTACGCCCACGTCGACTCCACCCTTCGCAGCCTCGCCGGCCAAGCGGAGGGGTTCGGCCGCTCCGCCGTCGGCGGCCTCCACGGCACTCTCTACCGCGTCACCACTTTGGCCGGTCAGTCTCGCGCCTCGTCTCAAACTTCGGTGCTCGAGCTGAATCGAATATGGCTTGTTTTTCTTTTATTTTATTTATTTTTTTCCCGTTTAGTGTTGCTTTCAAATGATCGTCATGGGTTTTCTCCGGTTATTGGTATCTTCTGCTGAAAGGGTTTCCTCGGTGTGACAAAAAGAAAATGGCATTGGGAACGGCTGGAGTGGGAAATATGTTGAAGAAAACTTGGGAATTTTTTGCTAGGATTAGAAAAGGCATTGTTCTCATTGGGTCGACATGTTCTATATGGTAACATGCTCATTGTCGATTAGTACTTTGTGAGTTGATTAATTCTCTGGCTGATGCATGAATGTACGTCTGGTGAATGCGATAAAATGCTTGAAAGTTTGGTCTCTTTACATTTCATATGTCTGTCCTCCCTGCTAAAATTAATCCAATGTAGACGATGTTGGCTCATACACCAGGTGTTAAGGTCCTGTAATGCCTACATTTGAGTTTAGCCATGGGATAATGCATCTTAGGACCTATTGTGTCACATTATTTCCGTAAATCCCTTTGGTGCATGCCTGTTTGTCTACATGAGAGAGGTTATATTTCGCTTTGGTTGTTGCAGACGATGGTCCAGGATCGCTTCGTGATGGGTGCCGCAGAAAAGAACCCCTTTGGATAGTTTTTGAAGCATCGGGCACCATTCATCTCTCATCTTATTTAAACGTGTCTTCCTATAAGACCATTGATGGCCGTGGCCAAAGGATAAAAATCACTGGGAAAGGTTTGAGGTTGAAGGAATCTGAACATGTCATCATTTGCAATCTAGAGTTCGAAGGCGGTAGAGGACCGGATGTCGATGGCATTCAAATAAAGCCCAATTCAAAACACATATGGATTGACCGCTGCAGCCTCCGTGATTATGAGGATGGCCTTATAGATATCACAAGGCAGAGCACAGATATCACCATTTCTAGGTGAGTAACTTTCTCCATCTTGGACAAGTTTTATAATTAATCTGATCTCAATGTATTTGATTATTTGTATTCAGGTGTCACTTTTCAGCTCATGACAAGACAATGCTCATTGGAGCAGATCCCTCCCATGTTGAGGACAGATGTATAAGGGTGACCATTCACCATTGTTTTTTTGATGGAACTCGACAACGGCATCCCCGAGTAAGGTTTGCGAAAGTACATCTGTACAACAATTACACCAGAAATTGGGGCATATATGCTGTTTGTGCCAGTGTAGAATCACAGGTGATAATAATAGCCCATGGAATCTCTATTTCATGCTTATTTGAACATATGTTGTCTTTTGGTATTGGCAGCCTGGTTTACTGCATAACTAACAATGTTTTGTTCATAACTTCTCTTCATTTTGCAACCAGATATTCTCCCATTGCAATATCTATGAAGCTGGACAGAAGAAGCTGGCATTCAAATATCTCACAGAAAAGGCAAGTGCTTATACTTTCTTTTTCACTGTGAAGTGAAGTGCAACTAGTAGTCAATTGTCAGAGTGTTTGTACTGCAAGTGTTAGAAATTTCTTGCTTGTGAATACTCATAATTCTTCTCTTGGGAATACTGGAGAATGGTGATACGTCAGTATGAATGGTTTGGGAATAGTTTCTCCCATCCTGGAGATCGTTTCTCCTTGCTCTTCATGTAGAGTCATTATTAATCTCCAGAGCAGGAGCAAAATGGCTATTTGTTGTACAGAGTTGGTAGTTGTAAGAGTAAACCTTGCTCTACTTTGTGCTAGTTAATCAACAAGTTTCTGGAATTCATTAGCCTGTTACATGACCTTGGCCTCGTTAAGCATTGCGGCTAGTTATATGTGGAGGGGAAAATGTTGAAGTAGTTAGGCAATCAGATTAAGTACAGTTACGTTGACGAGAATTAGTTTATTGTTAGCTCAAACATCTCTATTCATCTATGATTTTTTTTTAGCAGAAAAAAGTCGTTACTTTAAGAATAGCTAACATAACTAAGCGAACAGTGGATCCCAAATGCAAAAGAAATAAAGGTTGATGACTGAAATGAGAGTTGACTGTGGATTGGACTGAAGATTCATTATAGTAGGAGTACGTTCATAGTTCAGGTGACTTGCTTGTGTGGCATACATTTATACTATAATTGAAGAGGAAGAAGGAGAAAGGGCAGGTAGTCTAGTACAATGCCAATCTCGAGCTTACTGAGCTTCCATACATTGAATTAGACAAGGTTCTAACTCTTTATTTAACACGGTTGATAGCGAATTCAATGTATTGTTTAGCTATGGTAAAGCTACGTTGCAAAGGGTCCATTTAAGGGTTCTCTGCTACATCTTAGCATGTTAGCTTCAAATTATTTTGGGTGTTTTTCTGAAGATATGGCACTCATATCTCTTGATTTTATGCACTTAATATGTAGACCAGTCAATTATTCAAAGCAAAAGTAAAAAAAGATTGCATTACAAGTAGTTCTATCTTGGTAGAAGGGAAAGCATTGGGTATCAATTTCTAAAACTACCCCTTTGCACCAAGTAAATTGGTTCTAAGATGAAAAATGAGGAGTTTTTCTGTTTTCCCTATACAAAGTAAGTACTCAAGGAAGACTTCTAAATGTCATTTGTAGCTTGTCAAATCACCATCTTAGCGGCTAGTGCTAATAATTGTATTGGAGGGTCGTCATGATTACGTATGAGTATCGAGTTCATCATGATTGATAGGGGCAATGACACTTTGAAGCATGCCTTGAATTTTTGTTCTGACGATGTTCGACTGCCACGTTGGCAACCTATGGATGCACATATGAGATTTTGGAGAATGGATCTTGTGGAGAGAGATAAATTCTCTATAAACCTGTTCAAAGGATCAAAATAAAAAAAGATAAAGAACTTCGTGGGAACAACTGCATAGAAATCAGGATGAGTACATGTTAAAAGATATACCAGTAGACTTGGCATCACATATGGCTTAGGTGTGTTCACTTTTCCTGTCTTTGAGTTAAAGGACTAAAATCCCTTGCATGAAAAAACAAAGATTAAACTCATGGCTTCCATAGATGGCTTTGAAAGAATATATTTCTCAGAGAATTCTATCATAATTACATTTTGCAGAAAAATTGATGACATTTTATGGTTTTTGAAGAGTCTACCTACTGCCTCACGATAAATACGTTGCTTACTTGTGCATCGCTTGCAATTAACATTCCATGTCCTAGTAGCATAATGGACCAAGTCGCAGGCTATCTTCTATCTGTTTCTAATTTAGGACTTAATATCATTACTGGATTGTCTACTTATTTTGGTTACTGATAAGAGATCATATCGTATTCCTGTGACTAGCTATGTGTCTGAGACTTGTGATCTCACTTTTCTATAGGCTGCTGACAAGGAAGTGGCAGGCACTGGTCACATAACATCTGAAGGAGACTTGTTCATAGTGGGAACTCAATCAGGTCTAATGACTGGTAAAGCCGAACACTGCATGTTTCATCCTAGCGAACACTATCCCACATGGACGGTGGAACCTCCCACTGATTCACTCAAGCAGGTTCTACAACATTGCACAGGATGGCAGAGTGTGCCTCTGCCGGTTGATCATGGAGTCGCTGCGTAGCGTGGCACAAAATCAGTACCTCACCGTTTTTTCTGTCTTATAAATAGCTGTGGTCCTTTTTTCACACCGTTGTATAAGTTCAGGTCTAAATTGCAGAAAGAACTTTCTTCCCGCATATACTTGTAGCAATGATGTAATTGTCGACTGGGGATCAAAATAAAAGGATGGTGTCAAAGTATATGTAGGCCTTGATAATGATACAAGCTGTTCCATTTCGGATTCACCAATCGATCTACTTCGGTTTAGTGGAGTAGAATGAAGGGTTTCAAGCAAGTAACATCAGCATCACAGACCAAACGAAGTGTCGTCGTCGATACGATGAATTGTCACGTGTGGCTGTTTTCTTCTTTCCTTCTTTCTTCTCTCTTCTTTTTGACAGAATGCAAGAGCAATAAAACATCTATTGACCGGCATGGGAAAGTGATGAACATCAATACTTTGGTGCAATGGAAATTGCTGAGATACCCTTGCGTCAAAGTCCAGATGTCATTAGTGGTGTTCTTGACTCGATGCATCTAGAAGGGGTACTAGTTAAGTCTTCTAAAGTTTGGTCATTTATACTTAGAAAATTTGTTTGAGTGGCTACATACTTGCTCGAGACTTGATTTAATATATTCAAGTTGCAAACACTGCGAATTTCAAAACATGCATGTAACGGCGAATCTAATAGAATCCCCGAAATTTTCCATTCATTCAAGTGATTGCAATCTTGTATTTCTCCCACCATTTAAACTAGAAGCTGGTGTTATTTGACTTGCTGATGTATGAAAATTTGACAAGGGGAAACTTTCATGTGATCGTTTTGATGTGGAGTTGATTTCCAATGTCGATGTCCAATTTTTCAAACACTGACGAGGGATTCAAGGACAAAAAGTATAAGATCCCATGTCTACATCAATTGCCTATAACTTACGGCTTGTAAGAAGTCTTGCTTAATGTTGCTTTCATGGTAGCATCATCTAACTTGAGATGAATCTCGTGTGTCACAAAACAAACACAAATGACTAGAAATGTTATAGTCTAGACTCATGTCTATGGATCGGTTGTGATCAGAATGGGTGGGATCCATATAAAACTCGTATGATCAACGGTAATGATGGATCCGGTCCATGTGGACTCTGAACCAGGCAAATTTTCTCTAGATGACTGTGTTGATGCGGGTGCAAGCATGATGTATCATTTTTCTTGGGTTAGGTTTCATCGCATGATCCCCAATCATTGGAGCTTTAGTCCTTGTTTGGCAATACACAAATCCATAGTTGTCATACGATCGCCATTTTAAATATTTCTGGGACCATAAATATCCAGAACAATTGGAGCAAAAACAAGTATTTTATAAAAGTTTAGTATGGTGTGCTTTGCCGTTTTTCTCTTTTGCTTCTAAACTGGAATAGTAAAAGGAAAAATTAGCAGGAAAAGTGGAACTTTGGCAAGGTGAAATGAGTACCACCATCATAGCCTTTTCTCGTAATTCTAGTCTGGATTCAGATCTATTGGATCGAGTACATCCTAACCGTTCATTTTGTGGGTCTTTTATGGACCACAATGTGAGCTCGCAAAATGGACGATCCGATGGACTTAGTACAGTGAAAGAATGGAAGATTACTGGCCATCGTATTGACCCTGTCAATTGCATCTTTATTAGTGACCTCCATATTCGATTTTTTTATTTTTTTATTTTTTTTACAATCCAAGCATATGCATAAAGAACCGATTACCTAAAGATCGATGGAACATCTTACGAAACTCATCAACAATGTACATGCAACTGATGGAATTCAAATTTTGTGTAATAAGAAACTTCCATGAACGTTCATTGAGGGTGTCGGGCGGAGCTAGGATCGCCTCATCCCGCCCCGCCTTACCATCCTTAAGCTGATCAACCTCATAGATGAATAATTTATGAGCATTTGCAAATCTCGTTGACAGTTATTTTGCACAAGAGAAATGCTTATATGATTGCTCTTAATCTATTGTGAGAATAATAGTCTGTTTTGGACCGCAAAAAAAATAACAAATCACAAATAATTTGAAATTATTGTGGAATCCACTCCTTTAAGAATTTTATGGCTTATAATATGTTGTTACTCTCATAGTAATGTAAAGACTATTATACTAACAAAACCCTTTGCAAAATCATTGTCTATGTAGCACCGACACGCGACATGACATGCTATACGACATGACACAACACGCCAACACGTCATTTCTAAAAAAATAAAAAATTCCGACATGTTAGGACACGTATATTAAATATATATTTATATATACATGATAAATTAACATTTTTATAATTATTTCAATTAAATTAATTTGATTTAAATTCATAAATAAATAACAAAAAAAATAGCCTAGAATGAATTTACACTAAGCATCATATCAGCATTACCAAAAAATTTCGAATTAGCAATTTGTTATGATGAAAATTGGAAAAGAAAAAAGAAAAAAAAGGAAAATGAGAAACCCTCAACACCCTCAATAAATGTTCATGGAAGTTTCTTATTACACCAAATTTGAGTATCTGCAAATCTCATTGACAGTTATTTTACACAAGAAAAATGCTTATATGACTACTCTTAATCTACTGTAAAAATAATAGTCTATTTTAAATCACCAAAAAAAAAACAATTAACAAATAATTTGAAATTATTGTGGAATCTATTCTTTCAAGAATTTATTGCTCACAATATGTTATTACTCTCACAATAGCACAAAGACTATTATATTAACAAAACCTTTTACACGAACATTGATACACGATATGACACGACGACACGTCATTTCTAAAAAAATAAAGAATTATGACATGTTATGACACGTATATTAAATATATATTTATATGCATGTGATAAATTATCAATTTTTCAAATTAATCTAATTTAAATTCATAAATGAAAAATAAAAAATAGCCTAAAATGAATTTACACTAAGCGTCATATCAACATTACCGAAGAATTTCGAATTAGGAATTTGTTATGATGAAAATTGCAAAAGAAAACAAACAACACAAAAAGGGAAACCCCCCCTCCCCCCTAACTCTGCTCCCACTCCCCCTCCCCCCTCTCCCTCCCTCTCGACAGGCGATCGAGCTTGCTCTCTCTCTTTCGACAAATCGCTCCGCGTCCATCGCTTTGCCTCCGTCACTCTACCTCCGCTTCGTCGTTGCCTCAGCCACTGCCAAATCGTTGCTCATTTTTCTTTTTCTCTCTGAAACCTTTTTCGACTCTACTCTCCTCCATAGCTAGATTTGCGTGTCGGGAGCATGTCAAGAATGTTGACCGCGTGTCCGACGCGTGTCGATTGTGTATCAGACACGACTTGGAGGGCAGCAAAGCATGCTGGTGCTACATAGATCGTTGTCAATTAAAAACGGAATCTCTACGTATTTTATTCAACATATTTGCTATGGAAAATAAAAAAAGTAAAATGTTTCTTCTCAACGAGAACGAGATAATGGTCGGTGCCGATGCGACGACGTTGAGGAGGACATCGATGACGTGCTCCCCACCTCGCCGCCCGTCCCGTAGAACAGCTCTGACAGGTAATTTTCCAGATCCTTAGGGGCATATCGGACAAAAAGCCCCGCGTTCCTCTCCTCCCCGATCGCGAGCCTGTGCGCGTCATAGAACTCCCTGTACGCTTCCCCTAACCTTCCCCCAACAGAACCCAAAATCTCTTCCCGGAGCTTCGGATCGGGTACGACGCTCTCGCTCTGCTTCCGGTACGCCTCCTCGAAACTCGTGTTGAACCGCCTGAACCGCTCCTGCGCCTGCGCCGTCGACGCCGCTGCCGGTGAGCTCTCCGGCAACGACGCAAACACCTGGCCCCACGCCAGCCGCTCGTAGTTCCCGGTGAACTGCTTCAGCTTCCTCTCGTGCTTCGCGATCCACTCCTCTCCCAGCAGGTACTGCAGATTGGACGCTCGGACCTTCGAGACGACGTGTTGGTGGTTGTTTGCGAGGAAGAGATAGGACGTCGCCACGTCCTTGTACCGCTTCGCCTTGCCGTCCAGCTTGCAGAGAAGGACGAGGATCAGCCACGCCAGCCGGAGCGAGATCGCCGGAGCATCGTCGGACTCCGGCGCCTCGTCGAAGTAAGACTTCGGCAGCGACGACTTCGACGGCCGCGGCCAGTCGGCGAATACGTCGCCGACGATGCTCCCGTAGTCCGCGAGGAGGGTGAGGTAGTTCATCGAGCGCACCGTCAGGGTGTGGACGCCGCCGCCAGCGACCGGCGGCGACGACTTCGGCGAGTCCTTCTGGACGGCTGCCTCGAAGTCGGAGAGCATAGCGCGAGCCGACTCCCCGAGTCGGGCCAGCGAGGTGAGCGCCTGCGACCGGACGGCGGAAGTCGACTCGAAGGCGAAGATGGACTCGATCTCCGGCCAGTTCTCAGAGACCGCCAAGTACATGTCGAGGAGGCGAAACATCTTCTCCTCTGACGACCTCTTGCTCCTCGCAACGAGCTCAGGGAATCCGAATAGGAGCATCGCCCCGTCCCTTGAGATCTCCGCGAAGCAGGACTCGCGGATCGAGTCGGACGCCGCGAACACGTGGTCGCAGAGGATCCTCTCGCCGGTGAAGAGGCTCCGGATCGCAATCTTCACCGCCTCGAGCCAGTTCTTGACCTTCATCTCGAGCACGGCCCAGTCCATCTTGGTGACCTGTGAAGTGCTCAGTCGCTCCACGCCTAGCCGGTAAATCCCCTCGTCCACGATCGATTTCCGGATGATATTGTAAATGGCGACACACTCCTTTCCATAGCCGGAGGCGATCATGCACTCGGCGATGGACCGGAGGTCCGACATCGCGGCCGTGGAGGCCTCCTCCACCTCGGTGATGGAGTCCCGTGCAGCGCACGCGTCGTCGTTGCCGTCGTCGCTGTAGTCGGAGATGCTCGAGCGCGCGGAGGCGCGGGACGACCGGGCCGAAACCGACTCGGGATCAAGGTGTGCCCGGTTCAGGGACAGTATCTGGTAGAACTCCTTCTGGAGCCTCTTCATGGCGATCTCCATCAGGAACTGAGCATGGACCAGCCTCTCGTTGGAGGCGGAGCTCGCGGATGCCCAAGCGTGCATCGACTTTTGGAGGTTGCTGACGCAGGTGATGAACTGGGCAGCCTCGCGCTTGCTCTCGTAGAAGAGCGAGGTCACGCGCGCGTAGGTCGAGGTGTCGGGATTCCACTTCATGATCAGGAGGGCAGCGGACTCGATGACCTTGTCGGCCTCGGCGGCGGCTGGCCCGGGCAGGGCGGGGCGGGCTAGGGCGCCCCGCGAGGGGGAGGCGAAGGAGGGAGTCTTGGGATTGAAGCAGATGCTCCTCATTCCTTTCCTCGGCATAGTGTCTCGAATGGTTTCTGCTTTGAAGAAGAAGGAGGAGGAGGAGGGAGAGGTCGACGTTTCTTGGAGAGAAAGGGAAGGAAGAGGGTCACAAAATGTGTTTGAAAGTTGGAGTGGGAGGGGTTTATATAGGGAGGAGAGACGGAGGGCGGAGAACGCCGTTGCTTGTGAAAAGTAGGAACGTGGGGTTTGACTTTTGGACTTTGTTGGAGCATGGAGTCAATGCATATGGAGCACATGGCGCCCTCTAGGCCTCTAGCTCGGTTTCGTGTCCTGTGAGGACCCCGCCGAAGACAGTTGTTTTGGATCCCCTCCCATTTCGTTTCCTTCTGATGCCTTTTGGGTTCCCCGATTGGGGCACGGTTGGCCCGCCCGAAGGTTATTTATTTATTAGTTTTTTTTTTCATCTCAATGAAGACGGTATATAATACATTCGAAACTTAATGTATTAGTCTATTAACAATATTTATAATTTGATTGGACATAGCTACACTTCGCCAGCCAACTGAGGCAAACCCACACTGTCCCCCCTGATCATAAATGCCCTTTTTGTACCGCCACAAATGTCTCGTCATGTTGCTTGAATTGTAGGCAAAAGTTTATAGAAACCGTTTGCTCTCTTTGATCTCAAACAACTCCCCTGACATCTCTGCGTCATCTCTAGCTTGGCGCCACTTCAAGGGGCTCGTCCGACTTGCGGATTTGCCAAACAATTTGGTGCCACGTATCGTGTAAACGGCCTTTTTGACACCATGAGCATCGACCTGGAATAGGAATGTCCTCCAGACAACGGACGTTCTTCTTCGTGAAGCCACCACCACAATTGCTTGGAGGTTTTCTTTTGAGATAGGGGTTTCCTCCGAGGTTGCATCTTGATGGGAACTAACATGTAGCGTTCGCCCCCTACAATTCCTCCCAATTATAGGGCTTTGTGCATTGTCGTTGTCGAATTGGACGTGTTGTTAGGGCAGAGCCGACACTTAGATATTGTTGTTGTAGAATTCACTAAAAGTTCAAACGAGTTTGCCAGGTTGAGTCTGAATTGAGTTGGATAATAGAATGCGATGGTTGTTGTTGTTGTTATTGTTGTTCACTATTGTGATAGTTAGTTTGCGATTAAATCGTTATAAGGAGATGGGAAAATTATGAAATCCACAAAAGTTTTTAGAGAGCAAGTGTTAGGAAGTGGTTATGTAAGTGAGAACTGAAAAATGGAGAAAGTGAGAGGTGCGAACCAATTTTTAGAGATATTTTTTTTAGCCAACGGTTAGTGGCCATTTCTTGTTGGAGGCATTGGGCTCCAAAAACAAAAAAAAACAAAAAAAGGGCCTCGTTCCAAATTCCAATAGCGACAATGACCGGCACAACTTGTTAGTCTAATCGGGGGAAATTGTCCAAAAAGTCCTAATCATATTATACGACGGCCAATTCAGTTTTAAACTTTTCAAATTAGTCCTAAACCTTTTAATAACTTGTCAATTTAGTCCTAAACCTTTCAATTGTACCAATTTAGTCCTTAACATTTTGAGAATTTACTAATTTAGTCACAAACCTTTTAATAATTTGCCAATTTAGTCATTTCGGCCAATTTAGCCAGAAACTCCTTACGTAAACAATTTGTTTATTCTTTTCAAAATTATTCTAATTTTTTAATTAATTTTTTTTTTCTTTTTTTTCGACCTCAAGCGAGGCTCACTCTCGCTAGCCAATGGCGAGGCTCGACCCTTGCCAGATCTGGCGAGGTCGACCTCGTCAGCCATCGTCGAGGCCCTCCAACTGGCTAGAGGAAGAAGGAAAGGAAAAAAAGAAGAAGAGAATAGCAGAAAAAATGTTCAAAAAAATTATAAAGAATTTCAAAAAATTAAAAGTATAAAAAATTATCCACATTAGCGTCAGTCATACCACGTAGGACAGCCAACATTAGCTACAATCACATCAGCGATTTTCAGCCAAAGTTAGCCAGAAGGACTAAATTGGCAATTTTGTTAAAGGTTTAGGACTAAATTGATAAAATTAAAAAGTTTAGGACTGAATTACCCGCCATACAATAAATTTAAGATTTTTTGGACAATTTTCCCTTCTAATAGGCATGTGCCCCAAAGTGTAGGGCTGGCAACTGGCCTGGTCACCAGCCCTATTTGTGATTTAACTTCTTATGGTCAAATCACGAGAAAACTGGTTCTTTGTGAATACTTAAGTTTGTTGTGACTCAGCTTTGATTGTAATGGAGAGATTTTAGGTTTGAGTGCGGGAGCTGCCTAAGAAATCAGCTAACTACAAAATCCGGGGGTTGTGTTCTTAAGTTTTGTTAAGTGTGAGACACGATGTGTTATTTTAGATCGAGACAACTCTTATGTTCAAGTCGCGAGAAAAATAGTCCTTCATGGATTTTTTAGTTTGCTGTAACTCGGCTTCGATTGAAATCGACAGTTTAGAGCAGGAAGCTGCCGAAGAAATCATCCAACTGCAAATAAATGGGTTGTGATCTTGAGTTTTAGTAAGTCTGAGATATAATGTTTTATTTTAAATAGAGATAACTTCTTATGGTCAAGTCACAAGAAAACGGTCCTTTATGAAATTTTTAGTGCGCTATGACTCGACTTTGATTGAAATGGAGAGATTTTAGTTGTAATTGGGGAAGTAGCCTAAGGGATCAGCTAACAGCAAAATAAGTAAAGAAACAAATAAAAGCACTCGGCAAGGAATTGACTTAAATGGTAAGAGAGCTTGATCATCTTCATGTGGTCTTGTATTCAAGTCTTGATGGGAGCAATTCAGAAGTCAAATTTTGAATGCACCAGACCGAAGTGTGGAAGTGCGTTCTTAAGATCACTTGGGAAGATTGACTTATTGATATGCGCGAAAACTAACTTGAACAGCTGAACTAAAATCTGAATAGATAAAAGCAATCTTATGATAGGTAATTTAGTTCATATGTGATGATGGAATCAACAAAATTGAGGTCCATATGTCAATGTGTAAGAAGGCATGAGAGAGTTTAGTTAATTGAGCTATTATTTTGTCTATATCGGTGTGAAAATAACCTCTCTCTTTTTTTTTTTTCAATTTTATGGGCGCTATTATTAAGGAGTGAAAATTTAGAGATCACTAGTCATATAATAAGTTCATTTTAAGCTTTCACTGTAACAGTTGATGTTAATTTTCTTTTATTTAAAGAAAATTGGATTAAAAAAAAGTCGCATTATTTTTCCGAAACAGCAACTCTTGTTTGATCTTAATAATTTTTTTCAGTCAAAGCTTTAGCTGTTAAATCGGACCTACAACTATGACCAAAAAAAAAAAAAATTTGGGACCTACAACAATAGGAAACACACTTGCCCAAAAAGTTTAATAGGTTGACATTTATCGTCCGTTATTTAACGACCCACTATAGATCCGACAAAGCTTTAGCTATATTAAAATAGGATGTATCACAAAATGGGCAATACACTTGCACAAAACTTGATAGGAAACAGTCCAAATTCGACCAAAAACAAAAACAAAAAACTTTAACAGTCCAATATTTAGCAAACCATATCTTTTTGGGTGATTGATTTCCTGGTGGATAGACTGCAGACCAAGAATCTGGAACGTACCCAGCTAGAGTAGATTGTTGATTTTTGGTATGAGGAAACTAATTAAGTTCCCTTAGCTTAAAATTGAACCGGTCGGCTTCAAAATCGACAAGAGAACCAGACATAACTTTAAATAATATAACTACTATTTTATGAAAAAAGAATATGTAATGTAAATAATCTTTGGCATAGTGGTTAACACATTAGTGGTATCACATCCTTTATAGGTTTGCAATCCATCCCTGTAATATCTATATTCTTATACAAGCTAAAAAAATAGCTAAAAATCGACCCTCGACGGGTCAAGGCCGGCACCCCAACTATTTTCCTAAGAACCTGCCGGTGCTGACGTAAAGCGGTCTAGAACCAATCAAGCAAGGCCGGTTCTATTCGATATTCAGATTGCACCCGCTTGATCGCTCTTCGCTTCTAAGCAGCCTAAGAATATGGCAAGCAAACGATCCAAATTTTAGAATCTCCGTGTGTGTCAAGAAGAGAGTCCTTGATGGAAAAATCGATTCTCCTGCATGTAATCAATGTAGTAGCTTCACGCGGCGAACCTTTCCTAGTCAAGGATGAACTCAAGCGGCGCCTAATGAGATGGAATAACGGGCAAGTCGTTCTTGAACGAATCCTTCCAGAAAAATTATATGGAAAATCGTGATATCTTTACTGACCATACCATGCCCCATTTGGCTCATGCATCCATTTTCTCGAGTGAAACATACAAATCACTTCGGGCAACAATTGATTTAGAGCCATTAAATTTACATTTGAGAGGTTTAGGTTTTTCTATTTGCCATGAGTAAATTTTCTTTCAAGTATACTTTTAGTTTTTTCAATAGCTTTGTAGCTTTATTTTTTTCCAATCTCTACCGCTTTTTAGCAAGAAAAAAAAAATCATCATGAGTAGCAAGCATATATTTATGCTTCATCAATTGTTGTCAATAATGAAAACAATTTTTCATTGACTAAAAATTTCAAGCGGTACAATTAACCGTTTTTATGAAAACCATTCCAAATCATCCATTTTTCACAAAACAAAAGAAGCCCCAATGTCTAAATACTATGTCCATAGAACATAGAAAAAAACAAGATACAAATGACGCGTAAGCACGGTATCAATCGAATTCCCATATATGGAAATGGTCTTCGCCTCTCGCTTTCAAAGCAAGATGTTTGAAACGAGAGATTAACGGAAGTTTGTCCTTTCATAAATTTCAGCGATGGCGGATGTCTAGACTTGTTCTCTTTATTTTAATTTTAATATATTTTAATGCTTTATGAGGCAAGAACGTCAGCGAATAGATCATGGAAAATGGGAAAAAAAAGAAGGGTCAATTTAGCGGCTCCGCGACATCACACTCGGACTGCAAAATCAGCGATGACGAAACTCTTTTGCTTTTGCGCGTTTAATCTTCCCTCGTTTTACACAAATAAGGCAAGCTGAATAGGGAAGAGCTTACTTGTCTCGCAACTTGCTGTCCGAATTTTCTTCACAGTGTTTACACGGATCATGGCTTGGAGAGCAGTCCTCAAGATAAATTTTCAATCGTGCGCGTGAAGATAAGTTGTTGTTTATACTTAAAAGATGGTACGAGTAAGGGCGCAAATGATAACTATTCTATTTATCTGTTTTTCTATTTTTCTGTTCCAGGGAACATATTTGGAACAGAACGTTTGGTAGCACAATTTCATTTTTTTAAATTTTCGGGATATATTTTTAGCCTAGAGTTAGGTTCGAAACAAAAATGAGAAGTAGAAATTTTCTACTTTTCTGTTTCTAGAACAGAAACAAAAATAAAAACTTTTTTCTCTCTCTCCTTTCTCTTCACAACTCGCTTTGCTCTCTCTCTTCTATTTTTTTGTTCTCGGGAACATGTTTGGAACAGAACGTTTGGTAGCGCAATTTCATTTTTTTTTAATTTTCGGGACATATTTTTAGCCTAGAGTTAGGTTTGAAACAAAAATAAGAAGTAGAAATTTTTTACTTTTTTATTTCTAGAATAGAAACATAAATAATTTTTTTTCTCTGTCCCCTCTCTTCACGACTCGCTTTGCTCACTCTCTTCTGTCCTCGATCGCCAAGTGCTGGCCATCGACCACTGCTGCCACCGGTTATCAAACGAATTTATGTTTTGGGAACATGAATTTTGTGTCGTTATCAAACGCATTTTTCTACTAAGAAATTCATCTAGGGAATAAAATTAGAAAAATCTATTTTTGGCTAGAAATTGTTCTTGGAAAGAAAATGGTTATCATTTGCACCCTAAAACGATCATCATCACAGCAATGTCTCAGGAGGATATGGGCTGACACCAAGCCCAATATAAAGAGTGAGGGAATATGCCGAACCAACCCTAACGAGTTTCGCTCCTAGCCTACCAAGTTAAAACTCTCTAAAGCATCCCAATCAGACAAGAATAACCAAACATCTTATCACCTGTCCTAAGTCATTCTTGCGTATAGCAATGCTAAAGCAAACTGAACCTATAACAAAAATCCATAATAATGACATTTGTTAGTAAATTTAGAAAGAAAAAGTACATTTACTATTCATAAATATGAAAGGACAAAATTATGCATCTGCGAGAATTAGATTGATGCAGAAGTATCATTTTCTATCAAACAACTCTCAAGCTCAACTTAGGTCTCCTCGATTGGTTCAGCCCAATCCTTACTATCACAAGCAAATGCCAATTTCGACTACAAGTTGATTTGATGGGTTCAAGATTGAAGATGTCGATTCAATAGACTAGTTATCAATCAACTACCAATATACTGATTTACAAGTTTGTTGTCAACTTTGAGGTTGCTAATTGACTACCTAGCAACTAGAGGCTGTTTGGTTGATTTCCATGACTGTTGGTTGATCTTCCGAGGTGGCTATTCGACTTCCAAGGCTGGTGAATGAATTTGGCGAGTCTAATCCTAAATTACTATCCTTTTGGTCTTAGTAAAATACAGGTCTTAGTAAAATACATTTAGTCCTAGTTATTATACATTTTAATTGTGTAATCAGTTTCAAGTCTTAGGTTTTATCAGTATTCAGTGCGACGACGATTTTAAGAGTCATAATTAGGTAACCATCCATCGTCATTGTGGTTTATTAGAATTCCTATAGTCATTTTTGCTTGCTTAGAAGAGTCCCTCTATGAATAGAGGCGCAATCTCATTTTATACACACTAGATTTGAATTTGATGAGTAAATGAGATTTTCCTCAAGTGAGTGAATATCTATCTTCGATGCTTTATCCAATTCTATTGATGGTGAATCAAAAGTTCTTTATTCTTGGCTGGTGATGTTCATTTATGTCTTGGTGGTGAACTTTATTTAACTCGAAATCCTTTTCCCTGGTGGGTGGTTTGGTCCTTTATGCCTATGTGGTGAATTTCATTTAAGGGTTATTTGTCCTTGGCTGGTGGTGTGTTTCTTTATGCATTTGTGATGACCTTCATCTATCCCACTTTCATTTTCCATTCATACACGTTCATTTAAAACATTTTCCATCAACCGTTTCCATCAAACACTATTCCGTACATTTAGCTCGGAAAAACGAATTTTCCTAATCTCTCTATGCATTAAAAGTACACGTCATGACATCATTTGTAGCATATGCACGTGGACCAGCGACAATTCCAAATCAACTTGGAACCCCTTCCAATTAACCTCGAACCAAAGCCAATGTATCTGGAGTCTCTAAATTGACCGTTTGCCGCTGTCAGCCCGTGACTTCCAACGTGGAAAAGACCTGGGACATTTTCAACACAATGACAAAAGAATTGCACTATTAAAATTTTGGATTGATGTAGAAGTATATAGATATGGAATCGCGAGAGGGCTTTTTAGAAATTTTTATTTTGGTCTACGATTGTATTTCTTTGTCGTGAGACGTGCTTTATAAACGGGTCAAGCTTTACTATATAATTCTATTCACTTCAAATCGCCATGTGGTCCTATTCGACGGCTTAATCCACACGCTGCGACAGATTACTGGTACAACGTCGTCTTACCGAAAGCTGCAATGGTCAGGTCTCCAATATATCACCATTTCCTATAGAAAAATACCTAACTACGAAGGTCTCCATGGTTTCTACTGGGACAACTGGTCAGTTTTTACCTTTGAATGCACAATGAACACTCTCACCTTGTCTCGCCAGTAAAAGGAGAGGCTCCTCTTGCGCTCTACTAGTCAACGGAAAACCTGAATGCATCAAGTCCATGTGGTGAAGGGTTCATTTCCCTGTTTTTTTTATTAATGATTTTTGGGGTGAAGCCTTCTTGAAAGCAATTCGGGAGTAGAATTCTGCATGCATCGGGTCCATGTGAGGAAATGTGTCCTTAAGATCACTCAAAGAGATGAACTAGTCGAGGTGCACAACAACTGATTCGAACACAACATTTCTACTAAAGAGAAAATTTTAAAGTTCAAACTTTAAGTGGTTAATATTAGTTATTTTCTTAACATTGTGGATGCATAAGCTCTACGTCTTTTTCTTGCATATCAAGGAATGATTGCCTTAGATAAATACTTGATTCCACTACGTTGACGGTTTCTTCGACTCCACCACATTTATGGTTACTTCTTTGATGATTACATCCGAGATTGTCGACTCTACTTTGTTGTCAATTTCTTCAAGCTGTCGATTCATCAAGTTATCGATTCTTCAAATTGTCGATAATTCTATGCATAAATTAACAAACTATGGTCTCATCGACAAGGTCTATCACATATCGATAATAACCAAAAGTGGTTATTTTTTTGTGCAAACACAATCGGATATTAATAACCCAACATCCTGCCACTTATCCTCAATTATTCTTGTGTAGAGCAATGTTCAAGTAAAGTAAACCTGTCACTAGTCCACAATAATCACATTTGTTGGTAAATTCAGGAAATTATATAAAGGAAAAGTAAATTTACTTATCATAAATATAAAAGGACAAAATTATGGATCTACACGAACTAGATGACCGAGAATCCATGTCGCACTTAAAATATACGTCATGACACCTTTCCTAGCAAGAATTCCAAATCAACATGGAACCTTCTTAAATCAAAGCCAATGTATATGGAGTCTATAAATTGACCGCTTGCAGCTGTGAGCCTGTGACTTCTAATGTGGATGGAATAGACCTGAGAAGATGGTGTTACTAGACCTCTTGTCTATTGTGCGCGGACAAGAAGTTGCTACGTCCTTGTAACTACTAAACCACTAAGGGCCGGTTTGGTAACAATTCTGTTTTCGAAAACAATTTCTGAGCAAAAGTAATTTTTTCAAATTATGTTCCTGGGAACAAAGAAGTAGATTTTTTTTTTAGTTTTTGTTTTTGTTTAAATCTGTTCCTGAGAACAATTCTGTGCCAAACAAATTTTTATTCTTTTTATATTCCCGAGAACAATAAATAGGAATCAGAGAAACATAAGCATTGCCAAACAGGCCCCAAGAGAGTCGTGAGTCATCAACAACATAATGACTTAAGAATTGCACATTTAAAATTGATAATTGACGAAGAAGTGTTAGAATATGAAATCGCGAGAGGGCGGGCCTACAATTGCATTTCTTCGTCGTAAGACATGTGCTTAATAAATGGGTCAAGCTTTACTATAAATTCTATTCACTTCAAATCCTCATGTGGTCCTGTTTGATGGCTTAATCCACACGCTGTGACAGATTACTCAAAGAACGTCGTCTTACCGAATACTACAATGGTCTGGTCCCCCATGCATCATCAACTGGTCAGTTATTACCCTTGAGTGCACGGTGCACACTCTCACCTGGCCTGGCCAGTCTAAAGAGAGGCTCCATTTGCGTTATACTTTGGTAATTTTGATTCGACATATTAATTGAATTTTTCCTTTAAGAAAAAGAATCGTTTAAGAGTCCCAAATGGACGAGATTTACGTATTATGTTGAAATATCTAGATACTCTCTAATTAGATAGTAACTTGTAGGAATTTAACCGGCGATTTGATCATATTGCCCCATGGGAAGTCGTTCAATCGCTTTAGAAAGATTAATACCTAGATGGTGAAGGAGTTTGCTCCTTCCTTGAGATTTTGGTGCGAAGCCTTTACGTCAGGTCAATGTGGAGAGCCAATAAGATCACCAGGAGAGGTGGACTAGTCGAGGTGCACGAAGCTGGTTTGGACATCACATGACTGTTTAAGTAAAAAAGTAAAGCTCAACATTAAGTTATTAATGTTATTTATTTTCTTTACGTTATGGATGCATAAGATCTATTGGTCTTCTTTTGTATTACAAGGAATACTTGCCTTACATAAATACTTGACTTTCAATAACTGCGCCGATCTCATGGATCATCAAGTAAGAAGTGAGTCAAAAATTGGGGGCGTGAGAAAATATGGAAATTTTTTACATAGAGGTGTGAACAATACAATTATGAGCAATTGAATCTATGCCGAGCGCCTAACTCATACACACATGTCCATATCTTAACTCATGAGAAACACAAGTTAAGGTCTTCTCTATCTCTTTCATTAATGCTTGAATTATTACAACTCAAATAATGTTTTCACATCAATGCATCTTACTTTGTCAATGATGCTCTCTCTCTCTTTCCAATCAAATATCTTCATCTTTTCATCCAAATCATGTCATTTGTCACCCAAATAATAATTGACATTAGATCATGCATGGCATCATGTGTCATAATGTTCTAAGTCTAGTTACTTTATATTATAATTATAACCTTAGTTAATTAACATGAGTTGAAGTTCTTTAAAATAAGTAAAGGAGGAAGAAAGATTCATTTTTCCCTTCTTCTTTTTTTTTGAAGTGCAACTTCATCTTCTTATCTTCAAATGCAATTTCCCTTTCCCTTCCAAAAACAACAAACAAAACTTTCCCTTTAAATTTCAATCAAGCTTCACAGTTTATTCAACTTGAGTCATCTAAACTTTTAATCTCATCTTTTAAGTATTTACAAGGTAAAAGTTCAGGGGCTTCATTTTCTTTTTGTCAAGCTAGTTTTGTTGTTTTCTTAAAGATTAAGAGTGGTTAATATCTGCTTTGGTTTGTTTTGCATTGAAGGTGATTAATGATTTGAGTTGTTCAAGTCTTTTAATCAAGGTAAGTGAAAACTCTAGGGACTAAGTTAGGTTTACTTAGTATTCTTGATTGGTTGGTTGACAATTGTTAATTTTTGTTTCGCTTTTGTTGTCAAGTGTAGG
>BCNH02000001.1:11459029-11488960 GCA_001662345.2 Metrosideros polymorpha var. glaberrima | reverse complement strand
TAATTCGACTAAGTTACCAATTTACTAGCTAAGTCTTGTCGATTAATCACAAGGTTGATTCTTTGAATTGTTGATGTTCACATTGCTAATAATTTGAGTTATCGATGTTCACGTTGTCGATTATTTGAGTTGTCGATGTTCACATTGTCGATTATTTGGATTGTCGATGTTCAAGTTATTGATCTATAAGTATGTTATCGTTGCTTACATGAGAAATAAAAGGAGGTAAGCATCTAATTATCATTACGCGCATATGTGATCATTGAAAGGACAAGGTAATTGTATTTCAAAGGTGATTTGCATGAAAAGGTTTGTACTGTATGTCCATTCTTGAAACAAATGTTGATTTCGTCATGATGCAAGGGAGATCGTATGATTATAATGTTATCATGTGCACCGTTACTATAAAATTAAATATGGAAAGTATTATGAAGATTATTTCCATCGCCCACATATTAGTGGTGACAATGCCACATGAGTTGAGATGCCCCGTGTGTCGGGAAGCCTTGTGAGTCGAGATGTCTCAAGAGTTGAGATTAGATGAGATGATATGCTAATAACATATATGATGTATATCTATGTGTATATATAAATGCATATTTTCACACATGTCTATTAATGAACTAATTGGTGATAATAATGCAACACAATATGTTATGCAATTTGCTTGCATTTGAGTGAATAATCCTATGCAATATTGTTAATAGTTTCCTCGGCATGTCATGATAGGAAAGAGTAGTACATTTATTCATTCAATTATCTCTTATAGTTATTTTGTACTTGTCTTAAACTCACACTATTTTTTGGTACTGGGTTGAGTGGTGTTGACAGCTAAATTTTGACCCACATTTTAGTTTTAATTTAGAAATTACTTTTCAGTAATTTTTAGGAATTAATTTGCACAGGAAATTAGGGACCGACCCCAGTCCCTAGCCAAAAATTAAATTAGTCTCATTTAGCTCTAGAATTATATTTTAGCATGCATAATTATACATTTTTGCATTAAAATCGGATCGGGTGGCAAAATTGAATAGAAATTGGACGCGCGGACTAGGCCAAATTAATTATAAAATTCGGCTAAGCATAGGGGATAGGTGACCGGAATTCTTAGAGCTTTTGCGGCCTAATTTGAGCTTAAATTAGCCCACTTTAATTTTTTATTTGGGAAAAAGCCATTTATTGTAATAAAAAAATCCACAATTAATTAGGAAAAAGGCCGAAATTAAGCCCGAAAGAGAAAATAAGCCTATGGAGAGGTCAAATTTCAACCAAGCCCATCTGGTGGGGTGGCCAAGCCAATTAGGGGCCAAATTGAAAAGAATTTTTAGGATTGGGGCCAATTTGCAAATATCCAAAAGTTCGGGGACTAATTCGTAAATTCCCAAAACTTGAGAAAACCCTCAAGCTTGTCTATATATACCCCTTTATATCTCTAAATCAAAGGGGGACACTTAGAACTTTCTCAAGTAGAAAATTGAGAGGAAAAAAAGAGAAAGAGAGAGAAGGGGGTGCTCGGCGAGACCATCTCGTCGAGTCATCTTCACCGCCACTGTGCGACCACCATAGGTGGTTGTTTACCTCTAGCAACCCATAAATCGAATCTCATATGGCGTACTTTCAAGGCCACTAGAGATCTCATCCAGAGAATCAGCCATTGCGAAGATCAATTCGCAAGAAGGAGGGCCAGTGCAGCCCTTGTTTCTACACAAAAACAGAGGCCAATTCTGGTTGCTGCTGTTCCCTTGCCCTCCGATGCTACTCCGCCAATTTTTGATGACCAAAAACCTTTATTGAAGTGACAGGGAGCCCCTCAATCAAAGTCGCAATAATCTGGGTCGACATTAGAGCCAAAACAGCTCCTATTTGCACCGTCTACCAAGTGTTTGATAAAAGTTTAGAGGGGATCCAAGTTTGAACCATCAGCTCCGTCGCCTCCGATAGCTCTTCGATGACCCTAGCAGCTAGTTGACACCCTCGGTAGCAGCTCTAGCCTCCGGTTCCCATCCAATTCTGCAAAGATTACGATCCGATTCAAATTTGGAAAGTCTATTTCCAAGCAAGGTAAATTTCCTATCATGAGTGGATTTGATATTTTGATTGCTTATTTTGAATATCACATTATCTAATTATATCCTCAAGATGTAGATGATCAAATTAAGGACTATTCCTTAATTTAGCAACTGCATTTATCTTTAATTTCATCTATAAGCCCTTAGATGAATTGTTGATTATCGCAGGTTTTAAATTTGATATATTAATCTATAAGCCCTTACATTAATTATTGAATTTAAAGATAGCTACAAGATATCAAGTTGGTTATATGCTTTCCCTATTTGAATTGTTCGATTGATTTTTTGTTATCTCTATTATTATCTTCGCATGTTTAAAAATCTAAAAAATTTCATGTAGATTAGTTTGCATCTTTTAGGATAGATTGCATCCTTAATTAGAATTTTCAGAATATTTTTTAGATAATTTTCGGAATTATTTTTTAGCTAAATTTAGATTTTTGAGTTCATTTTCCTAGTATAGATAGGATAGAATTTTATGTTATCTTGATTAGAATTTTAGAATATCTTAAGATAGGTTTCCTTGATAGGATAACATTTTGGGATAGGATTAGAACTCTAAGATAGATTTTTCTTATTTTTTTCCTTATTCTTTTATTTTTAGGAATAGGATAGCTTTCTTTCCAAGTTTAAATAAAATAGATTATTTTTCTAAATAGTTAATTTTCATTAAATATTGATTTCGAAAATCATAAGAAATTCATTTGCATATCGTGCATTTCCATGTCATATACCATATTGTTCATGCATGTCATATAGTTTAGTAATGCCATGTCATATTATATATTCTAGGCTCATTTAGCATCATGTTTAGGTGCATTTACATTAGCCTATCATTAGATTAAGTCATGCATTTAGAATAATTTCATGCATTTCATATAGGTTAGTCTTTTTCCTCAAAAATAAAAAATAAAAAAGAGAGAACTTAATTGTTTGGCGTGTTCTCCGTGCCATTTATCATTTGATTTGTGGATTTTTCTTTCATTGATTGCTTACCTGTGTGATAACCTATGCTTAGTACTCTAGGTTAAAATACAATCAAGCTGCCCATCAATGATTTTTCCATAAAAATGAAAGGTATCGAAAGAGCATTAGATAAATGTCTAGCGTAATCAAGTCCCCGAATTCATAATCTTTGGTTTGTAGAAATAAAGTAATCCTCCAATTACTTTATTTAGGTTTTTAATCAACCAAATAATTAGTGGCAACTCCAAATTGAATATCTTTTGCTTGAAAATTAAATGAACCTAAGTTGCAATTAGATAGGATTTGGGAGAGTCCGAGCTAGGTTAGTTGATTTTGGTTAATTAACTTAGTAACCTTTTAACCTAGATTTACTGAAATTTAGGTCGCGACAAGTGGTAAGATGATCTCCTTCCTTAGACTTAGAGATTTTATTTAGGAGGTTTCGGCTCACTTCTTTCTTTTTCAGATTGTAGGATGGATTAGCCTTCATCACTGCGGTTTGGAGTTTCTATGTACTTTGATTGTGAATACAAAAATATGCTTGTACTCGAATCAACAGTAGTACATATTAAGTGTTGTTCCATTTTATGTCTCGACGGTGAGTTTGTTGGACCACTTGGGGGTTTCAATGGTCCCCTTAGTTTCGATGGTGATGGCTTGTCGATGGGCGAGGTTGTCGATCCATAGAGAATAACTTGAACTTTCCACATGCAAGTTTTTGGGCATAGGTGTGGTTTGTCGATGATAGGTGACCTGGGACTTAAGTATTGTATTTGTGCTTTGCTTGGCCACTGTATTAAGCTAGTAACTACTAATGGTTTTATAAAAGATGAAGCATATCTACATGAATTAAACTCGTGCAATTTCTTGTATGGGATGTTGTGAATAATTTATTGTGCTTCCACTTGCTATTTATAATTACAAGTTATAATCGGAAAAGACACATATGACATGTGACAATCTAGAGCATCACAGTTGCAGTTTTGGAGCAATGGGTCGTGTCAAAATTGGGGATTATTGTACAATCATCCCATACCGCCACACCCTTGCCATCCCTCACCTCTGTTCATCTTACTCCTTTCTGTCTCCTTGAGATCTATTTTTTGGATCAACACTGAAGGAGGTCCACGAACTCAGATTCAAGGTCGCGGACCTCAAAATCTGCACTGATGGAGGTCCACGAGGTCACGGACCTTCATCAGCATCATATTTCTGAGGTCATTAACCTTGAATTCTGTGATATCCTCAATCCGACTCCTATCTGAGAGCGTCACAGTTGCAGTTTTGGAGCAATGGGTCATGTCAAAATTGGGGATTATTGTACAATCATCCTATACCGCTAAGCCCTTGCCATCCCTCGCTTCTGTTCATCTTACTCCTCCCTGTCTCCTTGAGATCTATTTTTTGGATCAACACTAAAGAAGGTCTACGAACTCGGATTCAAGGTCGCAGACCTCAAAATCTGCACTGATGGAGGTCCACAAGGTCATGGACCTTCGTTGTCATCATATTTCCAAGGTCATAGACCTTGAATCCTATAACATCCTCAATCCGACCCCTGTCTGAGACGCGGGAAATAGTTTAAGCATCGTTAGACCGTTAATTTTCGGACAAGTAGATGCGGGCCGAGCTCGGAAGCCCAATGGGCCTCACGCTTGCATTAGGCCCCCAAGAGGGCCCATCAAGCCCAAACCCAGGCCATATGAATAGTGTTAATGGTGAAATTACCAAATTACTTTTTCTAGAAACCCTATCCTAAGAGAGATATTTGTGAGAAAGAAGATAAATAGGATTAGAGATTTTTTGTGCCAAACTTGGTGAATAAGTAAATTTGGAGAAGAAGTCTTCTTCTTCTTCTTCTTCTTCTTCTTCTTCTTCTTCTTCTTCTTCTTCTCTCTCTTTCTCTCTCAAGAAAACTTGAGGAAGAAGTTTTCAAGATTTTATTTAAACTCATCCCTTATTCTCTCTCTCTCTCTCTCTCTCTCTCTCTCTCTCTCTCTATCTATCTATTTGGCCACCACCACCACCACCCTCATCACCACCATCGTCCGCCGTTGCATCGCCGTGACACCATCCGTGCCGTCCTCACCACCGACCACCCCTCTTCATCGCTGCTCGTCGTCATTTTTTGTTTATCAAGTGTAGTAAATAGTTCTTCTAAGCTTTGGATAGTGCATTACTCCGTGCAAATCGGACCTAGGTTGAGTATTATATGAGCTTGATCTATGTGTTAATGCTTGTTTTGTTTGGTTTGGCTTGTTCTAGAAAGAGAAAGCTCATATGTGCATTTTGTATGGTTTGCTAATGTAGAGGGTTATGATATTCTTGTCAATTATTGCCATATAATGATAAGTGTTCTTGAGATATGGGTAGGCCATGAAGATTAAAAATGAATGGTATGTGCTCGTATAACAGTTTATTATAAAAGCGGCTATTATTACTCTATAATTATTGATTGTTGAGAAAACAATGTTATATAAGTCATTTTGCTTGTGTGCATATTGACAAGGATGGGTTGTAAGTAAAGTATGTGAATTTTCGCATGTTGGAGAATTGCGGTTGTTCACGTGTGATTATTTTCGTGCATGTTTATGTGTGCGAGATTAAAAAAATTCGAACATATGAGCACTAAACACCCTTGCATTGGCTAAAGTGAAATATAAGAATTGTCTTGAGTGTTTGTTTGCTTGTGTGATCACATAAATAAATTGTCCACCTATACCATTATGGGTATGTTTGATGCCCGAATGATTTGTGACCTAGATGCCCGGATTGTCATGCCATGGCCCTCGAGCGCGCGACCATCCCGAAACATCTTTTCTCTTGGGTTATTAAAAATGCGACATCCTAAGACGCGTCGACGACCCATTCATTTTATCTTTCAATTAACGCATGCGAAAGTGAACAACAACACCCGACAAACACAATAGCAGGGATAGCAAAAAAAAACATAATAACATTCGTCATTACCAAAACAAGCTTTATTTAAAAACTTGTTAACCCTAGGAAGTTTACATATACAAGCCCTTACTATGGGCCAATTCGTATAAGACCACAAAAAGACACAGCGAGGGTTGGGTTAACTTATCTCCTCTATGCGAGGGCACCTTGAACTGAACAGCACAAGTCGACTTTCCATTTTATGGTCCTGAAAAACGGTTAACAACAACGAGTGAGATAAAATCTCAACAAGTTAACAACCTAAGCCTCGTGCAAGGCACTGATTCACCTAGAGCATGCCCTAAACATGCAACCTAATGTCGATGGCAGACCAATAGCGAGCGACTCTTGCTCTACACAACCTATAGTAGGTTCGAACAACTCAACCCAATCAACAGGAAAATAACATGCATTCTTACCTCGCCTCGGCACATACACATGCCATGCATGTTATCAGTTATGACATTCTATAGACAATGCACCAACCAAGGCAATCAGAACGCATATCACCATGTCTCACACATAATGCATTCAAGCGTGGTCCCATTTTATGCCTAGTGATTATGCCCACTCTCGAGCACAGCGCAACTCGAAGGTTGGCAGTTCTCGACCTCTCCGAGCCATGACACAACCCAACGGTTGGCAGTCTTTCTGCATGATCGGGCATCGCCCCAAAATCATCAAGCGCGGCAACGTCTCCTCCTGGTGGATCAAGGTGCGACCCCACCTCGACCTCCCCCACAGGCAGACAGCATTCCTTAAAGGAGAATCGGTTCGGCCTCCATCGCAATCCGTCATTCAACCCCTCCAGGTATCTGATAAATCATCATCATCCCGACCCGATCTGAGACTATGATAAATCAGGCATCATCCTCAATCACTATTGGGGGTCTGTACCCTTTTGTGATCACACGAGCACCTCAATCATGCATGCCAATTCAGTTCTTCTTATTTTTCTAGCCAATGCCATCATGATTTGTGCTCATGCCATGATCGTGCTCATACATCAAATTCATTGCCATTTTCACACATAAAAATGCAATAAATAAACCACACGTGATCACACAAACATGCTTTCCATGCCGGACTTCATGTGCTTCACTTTCCAAGCCTACTAGAATACTCTAAATCATAAAACTCAACATTTAAACACGACACCACACCAAACACCATTTATAATGCCAAAAAAGCATTCTTTTCCACTATAAAATCATTAATCGTGAATCCATTACCTTTCCTAGGCAATCCTCATCTTAAAACCTACCAAACATACATAGAAATAATTAACCCAATCATGGTTAATTAACTCAACCACAGTTAATTAATTTAACCATGGTTAACTAACCCAACTATGGTTAATTAACCCAAACATGATTAACTAACCTAACTAGAGTTAACTAATCTAACCATAGTCATCTAAACCAACCTTAGTTAACTAATCTAACCATAGTCAACTAAACTAACCCTAAGTGCAACTAACAACCTAATCAAGGATTAGGGAGTTAACTCACCATTTAACGGCGACGACGACTACGGCGACGACGATGCGAAGGCGGTGATGGTGGTGGCTCAGCTTGGTGACTTGGACAGCAGAGCTTGGCGCGGCGGTGGCTTGCTCGGCTTGGATGGTGGCGATGACGGACGGCAAGGCTCGGCTCAAGCTTGATGCGGCGACGAACGATGGCAACGGCAATCCTCACAGTGGCAAAAGTGTGGCAAGGGTATGGTATGGCTTGGATGGCACTGCGGCAAGGTAAACGATATGAAACAAGAAGGAAAAAAAAGTGAAAATTGAGGAGAGAGGGGAGACAAACGAATTTTGAGAGAAAGAAGGAGAGAGTGAAAGAGAGAAAGTGAAAATGAGAAGAGAGAGAGAGTTATCTTGCCTTAACTATATCCAAGATTGCATTATTGTCTCACAATTAATGCAATCTTCAAAATATCCAACTTGACTTCTTGAAAATAAAGACAACTTCAAGCTAATAAATTGAGACAAGAAAAGAAAGGGACAAGGAAAGAGCAAGGGGAGGGGGGGAATTCGGTCACTTCTTGGAGGAGAGAGGAAGAGAAGACAACATCAAGCCTTAATGATCTTGTCTTTAGCCCATTAAGAATTGCCTTTAAAGTCCAAGTCTTCTAGAAAGGACAAAATGGTCTTTTCCACCCTCGGCACTATTCATACGAGCTTGGCACTATTCATGTGGGTTTGGGCTTGAATTTTAATGGGCCTAATGGGCTTGATATCCAATGGGTTCTTCGTTTATGCCTAAAATGGGCTTTCGGGGGCAAAACAGTCATTTCCTATTATCGGGCCTCTTGGTGGCCGAATTTAATAGAAAATAGGTCCGTCGGTTCATGCCAACTCCGTAAAGTCTCTTTGGTACTCAATTTTCAGCTTACTGTCCTTTATCTGAAAATTTAAGGTTTACCGATAAACTTTGAAGTATCGATAACGAAAAGTCCAAAACTTTTCATCGAATTGGAATTTGTTATTAAAATCCATCAAATTCTATTTTATTACCTTGATAATGTGAAAACGTCTGAAAATTCGATTATACACTTTTTTCCGAATAAAATCGACAATCGTCCTTTGATTAATCCATAAGTCGAAATTTCGGGATATCACACAGATGATTTGTGACTTGAATGTCATTCGTGAATAGATTTTGAAACGATGCTCTTAATTGAATACCGTTTGTCTTCGAGAGAAGTCAAGATGTTGCCGTGCCCAATGGGGCGGGACAATGCTCGGTTATGTCGGAAGACCACGGACGCGAGTATCGGTTGTGGCCATGAGTGGTCGTAATAATCGAAACGCGTGTAAATGCCTTGCATGGACTGGTAAATAACTGACGGAATCTGTGTGTCTTAGTAAAGATAAAAGCCTTACGTAGATTGGTGAATAATCGACGTAATCTATGTGTCTTAGCTAAGAAGAGATCACGCTAAACTAAAGCAATATGGAACATGAGTCCTTTGCATTTGTATCATCGTTTATGCAGGTCAAGTCTTGGTTTTAATTTGCTTGTCTGCTTTGAGATCCACAAAGTAATTATTTGGTTGTGTTCTTGGCATGTTGAGATGATAAGATTTCCTTTTATAAATATAGATAAAGCCTAGCAATTGCTTTGCTATCGATCTGCCATCGACTTGTTAAGTCATATGTTTGGTGCATTCCCGATGCGAGATATTCTCCTACACGAGGTTTAGAGGTCTTACTTATTGAGTTTACTCATTCGTTATTATCTAACTATTTTCATGTCTCTAGTAATGGACGTTCGTTTTGTCCATTTTAGTGTTCTCGTGGATCAAGAAATGGAGGAAGCCACTTTTTGGAGTTAGCCCTCGTAGATAAAAGGAGCTAAGTTAATCCCGACCCCTCTTTTTTTGGCGAAATTAGAAAAAGGCCCGAGTAACGAGCTTGTAATTAAATTAACTTCTGATGCGAATCGATGATGCATATAAATAAGATGTGTTTTTGTGTATGTATTTTCCATGCTATCCTATTATTATTATTAGATGGGTGATGTAGAATTCACTTTTGCATGTGTTAATTGAAAGATAAAAAAATGGGTCGACGACGCCTCCTCGGATGTCGCAATTAAATGACCAATGCAGGAAAGTCACACGCCTGAACCTTGAGGAAATAGGATCGGTGCATGACAAATCCGATCTTAGGTGACCGCAATAGGGGTCATCACAAAGTCCAATGGTGGCTTCAAGCGCACGAAGGTGACAAGTGATGAATAATCCAAAGGTTTAAGATGATGAGAAGTAGAATGATCAAGAGGATGAAGACGATCCGCGAAAAAGAGAGAAAGGAAGAAGAAAGAGAACAAATAATAAAAAAAGTCTATGAAGCCTCACTTTCTCCCTGACCTTATCTCGCACCTTCTTGATGGTCAGCGACAATAACTTCTCTCCAGTCTTGCCACCTCCAGCAGCTTGTTTTTTAGACAAGAGCTTTTTCAAGTTTCAGAATTCTGCTAAAATCTCTAATTATACCTAGAGATTTTGGGAAGAGAGAGGGATAGGGATGTGCAATTGGACCAGCCCACTCGGAAAATAGGTTTGGGAACTGATTCCTATTTGAACCGGTTCAAGAACTAGTTCCAGTTTTTGGGAACCTGTTTAAACCGATCTGGTTCCTAGTTCCAAATGATGACCCACCCAGAAACTGAACTAGTTTGCTACTAGTTTTTAGCTACGATTAAAAAAAAAAAACCCTAGCTCAATTTATAGAGGCCTCAGTCACTCCTCTCTCTCTCTCTCTCTTCCTCTCATAGCAAGCTAGTGACAATGTTGCATGTGTTTGCAAGGAAAATTAATTACAAGTTTCCACTATTTTATGTTCAGTAGGCCGTGAGATGTTATAGTTAATTGCTAATGGTTAAGGCGAAGACATTGTTGCATGTCGTTTTGTTGGAAACAAATAAAACAGAAAAAGGAACAAAAGAAAGACAGTGTATACCCTATTTACCCTAGAACTGGACTGGAAAAATTGAATAGGTTCCAAAACATGTTTCAGGGCAAACATGGTAGATTCTAAGTTCAAAAAACTGTGAATCAATTATAACATGGTAGATTTCAGGTTACCCTGAAACTAATCACCCCTAGAGGGGATAAAAGATTCAATTTCACCCCAATTCCCGATATCTATTCATTTTCTTCAGATGCGACCTCCCACAACGATGTCCTTTAAAGACCCATTTTTGCTGAATTTTCACCTGTGATTGACGTTGGACGAGTCACCTGCCATGTGGGTTTTTGACATCAACAATTTAACGATGATGTGATAAAAGCTAATTAGTCATGGGTGTATGAATTTGAGATTATTTGTGACATAAAAATTAGTCTTGAGTAAATATGTCACGGATAAATTAGTTTGGGATTTTTGGGGGAAAATTACCAAAAAAATCCTAAACATATTGCATTTGTGCCAATTCAGTTTTAAGCCTTTCAAGTTTTTTAATTTAGTCCTAAATTTTTTAATGATTTACCAATTCAGTCATAATTCTTTCGATTGTTCCAATTTAATCCTAAACATTTTGATAATTTGCCAATTTAATCCTTCCAATCAATCTTGATAGGAATCGTTGACAAGGCGGTCTAATCAATGCTTACTATATAAACCGTCCTATATGGCACGATCGGCGTTGATGCGGATAATTTTTTAAAATTTTAAAATTATTTTATTATTTTTTTCTTCTTTTCCTTTTCCTTTTCCTTTTCCTTTTCCTTTTCCTTTTTTTTTTCCTAACCCTAGACCGGCGAGTTTGCCAGCCAATCTTTACCGGCCACATGCAAAAAGGGCTAGCGACCCTCGCCCTGCCATCCTCGCCAACCAACGGGCGAAGGCCTCGCCCAAACCAGGAGAGGGCGTCATGCCCTTAAACGCCAATAGGCGAGGGTCATGAACCTTGCCCAGACCAGGCGAGGGCCAAAGGAATGAAAAAAGAATGGAAGAAAAGAATAAAAAAGAATAAAAAATTCATAATTTCATATTTTTTTTTAAAAAGAATCATATCGGCACCAGCCGTGCCACGTAGGACAACATGCACTGACTAGATGATTTCTGGCCAATATTAGCCGAAATGACTAAATTGATAAATCGTTAAAAGGTTTAGAATTAAATTAACACAATTGAAAAGTTTAGAACTGAATTGGAAAATCGTCAAAAGGTTTAGGATTAAATTGGTCAAATTAAAAGATTTAGAACTGAATTGACACATATAATAGATTTAGGATTTTTTGATAATTTTTTATCCCACAAAATAATTGCATGCAACGCTCTATCCAACCCACCACATATCGAATCCGTATCTCCCTCCGACCCACCACTTTCATAACTTCGCACTCTCCTTTTATTCCATTTTTCTTTTCTCGCGACTCTCATAATATGAGAAAATTCCCAATTTCTTTGTGGTCTTTTTTCTTGAGAAAAACTCATGTTTCAAACTCGATTGACGAATGGGGCGAAGCGGCAGTCTAACTTGTCATACCAATACCACGTGGACCAGCTTGTGGTCTGCCAAATCAACAAAAGAAACTTCGCAAATCCCCCAATTGTGAAATCAATCACGTTTGCTTGATTGCGTTGTGTGGTCTCCCAATTGAATTGACCATTCGCGGGTCCGACGGTGGATTCTGATGGGTACTGAATGGGACTTGGGTATGCCTTACTTTAACAAAACTCTGCGGCCTGTATTTATTGCATACAAACCAGATCAGCATGTATCGTTAAATTAGATGAATCTAATATAAGACTCATATTATCTAGCGCCCAGATTGAGATAAATTACCTAATTAATCCTAAACTTATTGTACGTATGTCAATTTTGTCATAAACACATTGTACGGCGAATTTAACCAGAATGACTACATTGAAATATCGTGCAAAGATTTAAGACTAAATTGATAAAATTGAAAAATTTTAGACTGAATTGACATCTTTACAATATGTTTAGAATTAATTGGACAATTTTCCTTATTAGACTCACATGTGCTGGTCTGATTTAGGATTTTTTTTCCATTTACGCATATAAGGTCTAATCAGACTATTATGCCGTAAGGCTTGTAGTCATTAAATGCGTCCCATGACACTCTACTTCTTCTTTTCTCAATAATTTCCTATTGGACGGTTTGCATAGATCACCGAATTGAATGGCAAAGATATAAATAAATTAATATGTAAGGATGGGTCGTTTTTCTTGGATGCAACGGGTGACCAGTCAGCTAGCAAAGTCAAATATTTGTTTTTTTGCCAAGTTAGTAAAGTCAATAAGGAACACCGCTTTTCAGACTTGGCGCTAATATTGTAGAAAGGTCCTATTGGCACCAAAATTTGCCATGACTTGTATGAAAAGGCTAACATCGGAGGGAGGTATGTGAGATTGGCGTGATGACAAAAAGATTAACAGTCTGACAGTCTTAGATTTAATCTATATTAGATGTACCATGCTTCAAATTTGGTTCAAAAAATGTATCACATATTTTTAATCTCGATATGAATGTCTTACAATTGACGTGATGGTAAGTAGATGAGAATATATATAATTCGACGTGTAAAAGCAATAAGTCTGGGGGCAACACCTGATTTGACCCGAAAAACATTAAAAAAGTAAAAAGTAAATATCTAATATTATAACATAAGGATGTAAGAATATAATGAATGAAAGTTAGATCTTTGACTTTTGGAAGACTCCACGACAAATAGAGTGCCGTTTCAATCAAGCTGTCATGATTTCAAGTATTCCATTTTATTAGTTCCTATTCAATGGTCTAACCAGTCGAATATTCTATTTTATAAGTCATTTAAATCGAGATATTAGCTTTTAGAATGCTCCAATAGAACTCAATATTGGCATAAGTTTAGCAAATTTGAATTTATTATAAAGGTTCCACAAAAAACTTTAAATTATGCTTACTGTGACACATTTACCCCAAATTTTTTTTGTGACACCAAAAATTCCAAACTTATACCTATGTGACATATTTATCCCAAACTTATACAGCGTAACTCATTTAGCTCAAACTTCTTGTTGTAATACCAAAAACCCCAAACTTGTATCCCAAAAAATTGTTATCACAAAAAAAAAGTTTGAGATTTTTAGTGTCATAAAAAAAGTTTAGGATAAATGTGTTATCTAGGTATAAATTTAGAGTTTTTGGTATCACAAAAAAAGTTTGGTGTTGTGTTACACAGATACAAGTTTATAGTTTTTGGTGTCACAAAAAATAGTTTTGAGTAAATGTGTCACAGTGGGCAAAATTTGGGTTTTTTTTTAAAGTTTTTTTCGTTATTATAATCGTGTCCGTGTTGAAAAATGTATTAATATGTACTTTAATACATTTTTCGTCTCCCTCTTGCTCTCCTTGAGATCTGTTTCTCCAGATCGACCCTGAAGGAGATCCCTGACCTCGGATTGAAGGTCGTGCACCTCAAAATCTATGCTGATGGAGGTCTACCACCTTGGATATGAGGTCACGGACCTCCAATTTCATCGATTTTGAGGTCTGCCGCCTAGAATCCGAGGTCATGGATCTTGAATCCGATGCTAGGTGACTGCGATGGGTCCTCACAGAGTCTGACGGTGACTTCAAGCGCTCGCGAAGACGACGATTAGTAGAACTATCAAGAGGTTGACGATGATCTGCAAAGGAAGAACGAAAGAAAGAAGAAAAAGAAAAAATATATAAAAACTAGAAGAAGAAAAAATGCGCTGTTTCGTTCACGCCAGATTGTTAGTCATGACATCTAGGATCGCCGTTAGAAAATTGGACCGCCACGTCTAAAAATTCAAACGAGACTTGATTGGAAGGACTTGATTGCACTTTTACTCAAGAGTTTAAGACTAAATTGGTTCGGTTAAAAGGTTTAAGATTAAATTTAAATCTGAACAATAAGTTTAAAAACTGGTTTGATAATTCTGCCCAGATTTCATGAGAAGGCATTGAATTGATCTTAAATTGTAAATTCTTGTAATATAAAATATTCCCTTTGACAATTATGAAAATGATGTTCCTTTTATCTTAAATGAAATTGCACCCTTGATTTTAGGAAACACTCTTTCAAGGTAAAAAGAAGAGGTAATGATTCGACTTATGCATCTCCCAGTCTTTTAATAGAATGTAAAATTATATCTCGATGGTCCATTCTCACTAACTAATGGAAGCCTAGATGAAAAAAAATCATATGGATATGAACTTTGAAATCCTATAGCTCCTTTGCGTCCTCGTTGAAAAATTATGTTGATACAAAAGATTTATAAGCCAAGAATAATTAAGTAAATAACCCCATCGTGTCAATGGCACGGGCAACTAACTATGTAAACTGCTTACAATCAAGATTAATGCTAGAAATATGTCCTAACATTAAAGATTCTATTTGTTTCGCGGAAAATAAACATTTTAGAAAATATTTTCCTAATAATAATCGTTTGTATCGCTTGAATAATTAGTCAATGAAAAATATTTTCATTATCAACAATATTTCATGTCTGAACTTTTTCGTAGACGATGAAATTATTTTTCGTTTTTTCATTTTTATAAATAATATAAGCGACATGTGGAGGAAAACGTTTTTCAAATCGTTTAATTTTTGCGAAACAAATGGAGTCCATAACCCCATTTTCTGACTTTGTTTGTTGATTGGGTTTTCTTTAGATTCATCATAATTTAGTAATTATTTCACTGTAAGATATAACTTGTTCCACCGACTAACGGTCAGGTTTTGTAGGTTTTGGTGTGCACACGACATGGTTGTCTCTTTTAGAAACACGCCAAGGTTTTTTATAACTCCTCGAAGGTTCACAACAATAGAGCACGTTTATCACATTTCTAAAATATTGAAGCATTTTTTTTTTTGGCTTATAACATGTGATGTAATTCAAGAGTCTCTAGCACTTAAAAGACTCTGAAGAACGGGAAGGGGTATTGCAATGGTAATGTCACGTGACCCTTTGCTTTTTAATCATGTCATGAGTCCGGGATGCCAACAATTAACAAAACTTACCGCACAAAATTCTTAGTATTTCAATAAAAAAAAACATTTTACGATGATCGCTGTCTTTTATCTATCGTAATGCAGTGTAACGGGTTAACCGGGTTAATTACAATATCCATGTGACGCGTGTCATCACCTTCACAGTGATTGTGCCTTTCATCGATTATTATTTAATTATTATTTCACGATTTTCTTGCGAAAGGATAGTTGCCATGCAAATAAGGATTCAAACATGCGAGTGCTATCATATCCATAATGCGATCCCACATTCAATTTATTATTGACCACATTAATTTTGTTGACATTTTATTGTCCCCATTAAGTTATGTGATAGCTGTCCATTAATCACATTGAATTATGTGATGACTGCCCAATCTCTGATAACTTCTTGATGGAAGGACTTATGTGAAGGGGTGCAAATGGGAGAGTATAAATAGGTCGTCTTACCTCTCATATGAAACACACAATCAATATTGAGAGGGCAATTGACTAGAAGTACTCATTCACTGACCGGTCAAAACTCCGTGAATCTGTTTTTCAATCGAACTTTCTCAATGGCTGGAGGTTAGCAAAGAATTTGCCAAGTTTCCGCACTCAATTCTAATCATACATGAGTTTTGTTCATTCATGTGTAATCGGGATCTTCAATCATTTAGTTTTTAGTTGAAAACACGAACCAAGCGACTGATGCTATGCACACAAGAATTCAAACACGTGAGCTGAAAATGCAAAAGTAAGCAAATCATGTTGTGCAAATACGAATGCGAACATGTGAGCTGAAGACGCAAAGTAAGCGAATGATGCTGTGCGAGTAGGAATTTCAACATGGGAGTAGAAAACGCAAAGAAAGCAAGTGATGCCGTGCAAATAGGAACTAAAACACGTGAGTTGAAATAGGCAAAGCAGGAGAAATACGTTGTGCTGCAAGGAATATAGACATTACCAAGCGAATGATGCTACGCATACTATAATTCAAACATGTGACAGTGTTATAATTACGAAAGTAGGTCAATGTACAAATAATTCTATGCATGCATTGAGTTTTATATGAGCAATCCCACTTCATATGGTAAAAATTCCGAAATCGTGGAATAAATTACGAGCCGAGGGAGTCAATGGTGGCTCCTGCCCTCTAGGTCCAAAATAATCTATATTATAGTTTAAAATATTTGCCCAGAAAATTATGTGGGATTAAGTCATGTCTTGCCTCTCCCAGCCTCTTTCTCAAACCACATCTGTGTGGAATATCCCATTATATATGTCAAGGAATAATGCAAATAAAAATCGGGATATTGACCTAACATTAAAATCTTTTGCACTTGGTGACATGAAGAATCGAACATGTCAGCTCTCAATAATCCACATATTAAGTACGTTCTTTGAATACTAAGCCAACTCCATATGATTTGCGATCATTGAGTTTTGAGTCGTCTATTGTCTAAAATTTTGCAAAGTGGTCATGATTGGGGTAATGTTGATTAATTTTTATGGAAATTTTCATCTTTATCTCAATGAAAACTCATCATCTCACACATTAAACCCTAATTTTTATATCCTTTCAACTTTACGTTATGAACTTTCATTCTCTTACACGTTAAGCCTTAAACTTTACTAACCTGAGCTCTTACCCTCTTACACGTTATGTTCTAAATTTGAACTTCCTTTACTCCCGCTTCGGAAACTTATAGATTGTTTAATTCATTAGCACTATAAAGATTTTTCATTAAAACGCGAATGCCTAAGCTGAAAATGTCAACTACAAAAATTGTTGAGATTTTAGTGTGCAAAATCCATCTATAAGGTCATGTATCATAGTTTGCTCAAAATTCATTGACTCAAGTATTTTAGTAAATGTAGGTCAACTAGGTTGCCCTAGTGGCCAATGGACTCAAGTCATGGGCTCCCTCTTAAATTTGTAATTTGAGCTATGTACTTAAATACATACATACATACATATGCTCTTTGTAGTGAAAACTAAATTAAAGGAAAAATTATACTTTTCATTTGTCACGACTTCTCCTTTGCCTTTCATTGAAGGGGGAAAATGACAAGTTTAGAGATGTTTACCCAAAAATGTGAACTAGGTTCGACTTTCAAGGGGTGGATGTTGGGGCTAACAAACAACCTAGAAATGGGGTTGAATAGATTGAGTGATGAGTTTTAAAAAACTTTTGCGAAATACTAGGAATCGCCACTGAAAATTCTAGGAACAAGAAGACCAGTATGTTCACTGATAATAAAAAAATAAGTAAGAGTGCAGCAAGTAAAAGGGCAGATCACACAGAGATATATAGTGGTTCGGCTTAATAGGAAACCTACGTCCTCTCTCAAACTAACAGCCTTAACAATGGCTAGATTCCATTAGTAATGAGCACTAGAGATTACAACAGGTTAGTGACGTTCCTCAATAAGATAGATCACACTATCAGGATACGTTCACTTACACTCACACTTGTCTCACTACATATATGCTATTATAGTGATAAAACAATTACAGACAATGAGCGGTGATGCTTTCTAGCACTGAGGAGCAAAAGATCGAACATGAAATGTAGAGCTTTCTCTAATGCTTGTTGTTCTCTCTTTCTTTCTATGTATCTCTTTTCTCCCCTTTCTAGACTTGTGTTCTTCTTCGCTTTTTTAAGCCTTCAGCTTCCATCATAGTCATTATCATCATCAACGATACATTTTCAACTAAAGGACCAAAAGGACACCAGCAGTGCAGTCCATACATAAGGACAATAGTACGGCAGCTCCTACACAAGGACACTAGGTGCGTAGAGGACAAGTTGTACGCAGAGGACGCCAATACGATTCTTTTTATTCGTTAAGGGTACAATCGGCAGGGCACACAATGTCTTTTGTATTATGCCAGCTCTCACTGTCTTTGTTTTGTTTTTCTTTGAGGAACCCAACGGTTAACTACTTTAATCTGAACCATCAACAATCATACTTAGGTACAAATATTCACAATTGTCACACCAATTTTATTACTCTTCGCACAATAATCCTGTGCTTTGGTTGACAATTACCAGTGAAGATATCAACCTTAACGAATTGTCAGAATGTCAATAACAATCGTATTACCTTTTATCAGTATCAAAAATACTTATGAACACTATCTTGACTAGTCTTTTCAAGCTGCCATGATATCCCCTCGCGGCACTTGTTCACTTTTTGTCACGTATCAGATTTTTATCTTTGCTGACGGTATAAGATTAATGGTGAGTATCACTTATTTCATCATCTGCACTTATCATTGTAAACATGAAAACTCGAAATAGTTTTTTGATCATCAAAATATCTAAGGGAAGTTTTTCAATAATCTCCCCCCTTTTTATAATGACAAAAACATTATCTCGTAGATGTGAAATAACAGTATGAGTATTTCGAATAGTATGCTCGTAAAGTGAAATAATCTACTGAACAATTGATATATTCATTTCAAGGACATAAGATAAGTATGAGGTGAATATCAGAGAAGAATATCAGTGATAAGATATACATGATGATACACCATTATCAGTCCAAATTTCACATGCGATTTAGTATGTTTGTTTTTCTCTCCCTTTTTGTCATAATAAAAAAGAGTAAAAAAAAAAAACGCAATGAAAAGAGAAACTAACTTCATTGCATCCTAATCAACATGGAGACATTCAAAAACATCAACTGAACAAAGAAAACGTAGAAAGAATAGCCAAAAGAAACATAACAAGATGTGCACAATCATGGTCAAGGTTTGGTTTAGTGTTTTTTGGCTTTCTTTTTGTCTTAGGGGCTCTCTTCAAAGGACATTGATGATGGATAAACATGATTATAGCATCCAAGTAAAAGAAGCGTCAGTTCGATCCTTTTGTGATACTATCCAAGAGCATCAACGATGCTTTCCGTTTTGATCACAGCCTTCATGATCTCTACATTGGACGGTTCATCAATCGAGGAGGACTACCCCTGAGTCATTGTTTTCTTGCGCTTTGGTCAAGGTGCTGGAGGAAGGGATGGTGCAGTTTTTCACTGTTTCAGGACCTCAAAGCCGTTTTTCAACACCTTCTTTCAAATGGAGTTGAAGAATTTCCCTAGTAGCTTGATCATCACCATTACCTATAGGAATGACTTCATTCTTGGCATTGACCCAGCTGTGTTTAGTGATTTTCAAGGACATTTTCTTGATGGTTTCCTTTCCGATTTCCATGTTCAAGATCTTGTCTGCCTTGAGATCATCACTGATGCTAATGCCTTTGAACGTATAATGAGAGTGATCGATGCACCATATGGAAGCTTTCTAGATTTCTTCCTTGCGGTTATGGCCATGTGAAGGATAATCATATGGGCCAAAGAGAAGTTGTGCTCATTAAGAACAGCCCATAGGATTTTGGCTTCGTTGTGCGAAATATCATTGGTGATGCTAGTTTTCGAAGGAAGACACATGATCAGACTTTTATTTAGGATGTTCATTTTCAAATGAAGCTTTTTCAAAGGAATTTTGACATTCAAGGTAGTATTAGTGCCATCACAAATGAAACTTGCAGCTTTAGGAAGTGTAGTGGGAATTTTCACAAATGATTTCACTGGATGATAAATAAGATTAGCAAGTTCACCTACATTTACACTGTAATTGGCCTTTTAAAAGGTAAAAATGAAACTTTCAGAATTAACATAGTGAAAATTCAAGTAAAAATTAGCCACGACGTAAGGATACACTTCCTCTTTTAGAATGCAAAAATAGGTTGGGGAAAGATTTTCAAAGATTTGAGTGAGAAAAATGCCATGATTTTCATGGAAATTGAAATTGACGGTGCGATGAGTGACTGTTTGACGTTCGATAAGTTCCAGAATATGATTTTCATGATTATTTGAAATTAAACCTGGATTGGAGTAGGAAATATCAAGAATAAAACCAGGAAAAAGTTTGAGTTGTGCATACTCGCGGTCATCATCATTATCGTCTTTCTTCTTCTTGACTTGAGTTTTCTTAGTTTCCATGAGAATGTTGAGCTACTCTCTTCGGCAGCAATGCCGATTTCTTTTTCAGTTGTGACAAGAACATCAGTAGTGGTTTTTTCTATTTCAACATCCTCAGCTTGATGTTCTGGTTTTCCCTTTTTAGAGGTTTTAGGGATCTCAAGAATTTCTGGAAAATCAATGATTTGAGAGATAACTGGAGCAAGAGCAGAAATCTCAGTTGGCTAAACTAGAAGCTTTTAACTTCCTCTAAATTCATTAATCAAACCAGTTGAGCGATTATGAGTTGTTCTTTTGATGTTATGCTCAGAGATGCAGACGTGTTAACAGCTTGCTTAGCCTTCGATTGAGGAGTCGTGATGGAAGACGGTACAAGCTAAGGTTGAAGAGCTCTAGTGGAGATGCTATCAGTGAGTGTAGTAGATTCTCCTTGGCTACCGCTTGCTTGAATGCCAATGATTTGCTTAGAGGCGGATGATTCTTTTGCTGATCTCGTTGTCATGCGAGTTTTGGAGGATTTTGTGACGTGCTTCTTCTTGGGAGCCATGGTGAGAGATTGAGAGAGATGCAATTTAGGAAGAAATGGGTAGAAAAAGAGGGATTTTAAGAGGTTAAAAAGAACGTGGGAGAAGGTTATGGAGGTTTCTAGAGATTATGCCTTATAAATAAGTGAACGTGTGATGGTGTGCATTTGTGAAGAGATAAATAAAAGCAATAAATGAAAACATCACGTCGCACAAAAATCGACAGAGAATTTAAATGTTAGATCGGTAAAATTTGTATAGTCTAACGGTTATTTTGGTTCGAAAAAATCGTACCTTTGCCAGTGTACTTACTAGGAGCTGTGTAGATTGATGATTTATTATATGATATCTGCAGTGCTAATACCTTATTTTACTTAGTAGGATTGCAAATTTCGAGTTCATTTTGAATAAATTCAAATGAACTTTTGTCTAGAGGTTTTGTGAAGATATCTACCAATTGGTACTTTGAATCCACAAACTCAATGTTAACATCACCATTACTCATATGCTTTCTAATGAAGTGGTGTCATATTTCAATATGTTTTGCTCTCGAATGTAGTATAGAATTCTTTGTGAGATTGATTGCATTTGTGTTATCACACATTATGACCGACCTTGTGCAATCTTCTGCATAATCACTGAGCTGTTGTTGCATCCAAAGTATTTGAGCACAACAACTTCCTAGTGCCACATATTCAGTCTTGGTAGTAGATAATGCCACGGAATTTTGTTTTTTTTTTAAACCATGAAATGAGCATACTATCCATCATTTGACAAGTACATGTGCTTTTTCTATCTACCTTGCAACTTGCAAAGTCAGCATCTGAATATCCAAGTAAGATAAACTCTGACTCTTTTGGATACCACAATCCTAACTTTGGATAAGTAGCAATGTATTTGATAATACGTTTCACAGCCATAAGATACAATTCTTTTGGATTTAACTGAAAATGAGCACAAATATATACATTGAATAGTATATTTGGTCTAGAGGCAGTTAGGTATAATAGCGATCCAATCATGCTTCTGTACAGCTTAGGATCAATGAACTTACTTGCTTCGTCTTTGTCAATCTTTAGTGAATATAACATGGGTGTATCAACCTTCTTGCAATTTTCAAGACCGAATTTCTTCACTAATTCTTTTGCATACTTTTTCTTGAAAGATAAACGTTCTCTTTCAGCTTTTTGACTTGTAATCCTAAGAAGAAATTTAATTCTCCCATTGAACTCATTTCAAATTCTCTTGTCATCACTTTCTCAAAACCCTTGCACAAATAATCGTTAGTAGAACCAAAAAATAATATCATCCACATAGATTTGTACTATTAGAATATCATTACCACTCCTCTTAGTGAACAATGCAGTATCAATAGTGCCTTTTTAAAGTCATTTTCCTCTAGAAAAGTGCTAAGTTTTTCATACCAAGCTCTAGGTGCTTGTTTCAGACCATACAATGCCTTCTTGAGTTGAAAAACATGGTTTGAAAATTTAAAATCCTCAAAATCAGGAGGCTGTTCAACAAAAAACTTTTTCCTTAATAAAACCATTTAGAAATGTGCTTTTGACATCCATTTGAAACAATTTGAAATCATGATAAAAAGCATAAGAAAGTAATAAGGGAATAGCTTCTAACCTTGCTACGAGTGCATAGGTTTCATCGTAATCAATACCCTCTTTTTTAGAGTAACCCTTGGCAACGAGCCCTAACTTGTTCCGAACAACATTTCTTTTATCATCCAATTTGTTTCTGAATACCGATTTAGTGCCGATTACTGGATTGCTTTGTGGTCTTGGAACAAGTTTCCACACATCATTGATATTAAATTGTTGAAGCTCCTCTTGCATAGTCTCAATACAGGACACATATTGAATAGCATCATCACTTCTCTTAGGTTCGACTTGAGATAATAAGACGAGAGAATTCATAACTTGTCAAAATAATGAACGAGTTTGTATGCCTTCTCCAGTATTGTCGATGATTTGTTCCTTTGGGCGATCTATTTGAAATCTCATGTCCTTTGGTAATTCCTCTTTGGAATTTTCTTGAGGATTGGTCTATTGATTCTGGGGTGTCTGAGTAATTTGCCCTATCTTCATTCACACTTTTGATTCCCATCATATTGTCATTGAACTTCATATTAATTGATTCTTCCATTACATGTGACACTTTGTTGAATACTCTAAAGGCTTTACTTGTGGTTGAGTAGCTGAGAAATATGCATTCATTTGATCTTGATTCAAACTTTTCAATATTGTCATTATTTTTTTTCATGATGTAGCACTTGCAATCATATATGTGGAAGCATGATATATTTGGCTTCCTTCCTTTGTAGATTTCATAAGGGGTTTTATCCAACAATGGGCGCAAGAAAATCCTGTTGATGATATAACATGAAGTGGCAATGGCTTCTATCCAGAAATAAACAGGACTGCTACTTTTGATCATCATAGTTCTTGCCATATTCTATAGATTTTTGTTTTTCCTTTCGGCCACACCATTTTGTTATGGTGTATAGGCAGTTGAGAAGTTGTGTTCAATGCCATTTTCTTCTTTGTAATCAGCAAAGCTTTTGTTTTCAAATTCTCCACCATGATCAGTCCTGATATATGATATGTTGTAGCCTTTCTCATTTTGGATCTTTTGAGCTAGCTTTACAAAGTGATCATAAACTTCATCTTTGTGAACCAAGAACAATACTCAAGTATAGCTGGAGTAGTCATCTACAATCACTAGACATTAGTTGTTTCCACCGAAGCTGATATTTCTAGTTGGTCAAAATAGGTCCATATGGAACAACTGCAAAACTCAGTTAATAGAAACAGTGTTTATGGACTTAAAAAAACTCCTAACTTGTTTACCTAGAAAACAAGCGTTACAAATGTCATTCTTCTCATACCTCATTTTTGGAAGTTCTCTTACAAGTTCTTTTGATGCAATTTTGGAAACATGTTTTAAATTAACATAACCGAGCTTTCTATGCATCAAATCTTGTTTTTCTTGTGATGAAAATAATTAATGAGTATGATCATGATCCAAGTCAAGAAGATAAATGTTTCCATACCTTTTACCTGTGAAGATTTGCGATGAATCTTTTTTATTACCCGTGTAGATACTATCTTTAAAGTTGATCTCGTAACCTTTGTCACAATGTTGATTGATGCTAATAAGATTATGTTTTAGTCCTTCGACTAATGCTATATCGTCAATGATCAAATTTCCAACTTTGATAGTTTCTCTTCCAACTATCCTTCCTTTTTTCTTTTCCTTTGAATGAGACAGTTCTTCCATCAATCTAAGTTAAGTTTAGGAAAGTCTTGGCATCACTAGTCATATGTCTTGAGCATTCGCTGTCCAGATACCACTTTCTAATGGTCTTCTTTTCCTACATACACAAAAGAAGCTTATCTTTTCTTTAGTACCCATAGTCGTTTGGGTCCTTCATTGTTTGTATATCTGAACCTCCAGTTTACCCTTTTTGACTTAGCCTTTTAATTCAAACATTCACATTTAGAATGGCCATTACCACTGTAGCTGGAACAGTCAGGGAATTTCTTGCCAGTAGCTTTAACAAAATGATTGACAAAATGATTCTTATAATCACAAAGAGGAATGTAAGGTTTCTTTTCAATTCTTTCTTTTGTTTTAGGAAAAGGATCCCTCTCAATTTCACCTTCCCCACATCCTAATCTAGACTTCTTATAGTACATGATTTGTATTGAAAGAATATGTTTGAGAGTTTTCAAGCCGAGAGAAAACCTTGCGGTGATTTCAAATATTTCCTTTTCTAAAAACTAGATTTTAGTTTGAACTTCTTTTTCACTTGAAATATGCTCATTTAAATCAGTGTGAAGTTTTTCAATAGAGTTCTTTGGAGAAACATTTTTAGAAGTAAGACTTAAAACTTGCTTTTTAAAATCAGAAATTTTCTTTTAGACATTCTTAAGTTCCTCAAAAATTTCTTTTGTAAACTCTTGCATTTCTTGGTAAGAGAATTCAAAAGATTCTACCTAAGTTTCCTCGTCAAAATCGATGTCTGTCATAAGATATAAATTTGCCTGTTTTGCATTATCTTCACTACTTTCGTAGCCTGTGTCACTCTAAGTTTCTACTTTGATAGCTTGCCTTTTCTTTTCGAACTTCCCTTTCTTCTTCTTCTTCTTCTTCTTCTTCTTCAATAAGGGATAGTCTGGCTTGACATGTCCAGGTTTTCGACATTCATAGTAGATGATTTCCTTTGGCTTTGAATCATCTCTGCTCTTGTAATGTTTCTTCTTTTCTTGTTATTTTATATGCATTTTTCCTTTTCTCATCATGTTCTTGAATCTTTTTGTGAAGAGTACCATATCCTCATCATCATCCTCATATAATGTTTAAGTGTCATCAATCAGCGTTGCTTTGATTTGAAGTGAAAGTAATGATTTTCTTTCCTTTTGAACTCAGATCCTCATTTTGTAATTCCTCTTCATAGAACATGAGTGTTCTTATGAGTTCATCCGTGCTGATAGCTTGGATTTTCATGGTTTCACAAATAGAGGTTTTGACTTGGCTACACTCCTTTGGAAGTGATTTCAAGAGTTTGTTGATCTTTTCAATATCGTTAAAAATCTTCCCTTGTTGAGCCAGACCATTGATTATGGTTGTGAATCTTGTGAACATCTCAATCACACTTTCGTCACTCTTCATCTTAAACATTTCATAATTCCCAAAAGATGGTTCATGTTTATTTTTTTCACACAATCAGTTCCTTCAAATGTCATTTGAAGTCGATCACAAATTTCTGTAGCTGTGGAACATGAGAAATTTTTTTTATACTCAGAAGGGGATAAAGAACAATACAGTAAATGCATTGCTTTAGAATTTAAAGCTCTTCTTCTAAAGGCTTCGTTGTTTTGGTTTCCTCAGTCACCAGCACCATCGGCAGTAAGAGGAGCATTTTGGCCTTCTTGTTCATCTATTTGAGCAGGTGCTTGCATTGGAACAGCAAGTCCATTTTCAATGATTTTCCATAAATATGAATCAGTTGCTTCAAGATATATATTCATGCGATTTTTCCAATAGCTATAGTTTGAGCTGTTAAAGTAGGGAAGCTTGTTGGGAGCATGAGAATCAAGAGCAAAGTAGCTGTTGAGGTTAGCCATAAAAGGATCTTCATGCTCAGAAGTAAAAAAATACTTCAACAAACAAGCAACATCGCTCTGATAGTAATTGTTGGGGCTAATGAAAAACCTAGAATTGGGGTTGAATAGATTGAGTTATGAGTTTTAAAAAACTTTTGCGGAATACTAGGAATCACTATTGAAAATTTTAGGAACAAGAGGATCAGTATGTGTGATGTTGATAATAAAAAATAAGTAAGAGTGCAGCAAGTAAGAGTGCAAATCATATAGAGATATATAGTGGTTTGGCTTAAAGGGAAGCCTACGTCCACTCTCAGACTAACAGCATTAACAACGGCTAGATTCCACTAGTAATGAGCACTGGAGATTATAATAGGCTAGTGATGTTCCTCAATAAGATAGATCATACTATCATGATACATTTACTTGCACTCACGCTTGTCTCATTACACATATGCTATTATAGTGATCAGACAATTACAGACAAGGAGCAGTGATGCTTTCTAGCATTAAGGAGCAAAAGATCGAACGTGAAATACAGAGCTTTCTTTAACACTTATTGTTCTCTCTTTCTTTTTATGTATCTCTTTTCTCCCTTTTTTCTGGACTTGTGCTCTTCTTTGCCTTTTATAAGCCTTCAGCTTCCATCATGGCCATTATTATCATCAACGGTGTATTTTTAGCTAAAAGACCAAAAAGACACTAGTAGCGCAATCCATACACAAGGATAGTAGTACATCAGCTCGTACGCAAGGATGCTAGGATGTGTAGATGACAAGTTGTATGCTAAGGACGCTAGTACGATTCTTCTTATCCATTAAGGGTATAATCAACAGAGCGCACAATGTCCTTTGTACTATGCTAGCTGTCACTATCTTTGTTTTGTCTTTGTCCGAGGAATCTAGCGGTTAACTGCTTTAATCTGAACCATCAACAATCATACTTACAATACAAATATCCACCATTATCACACCAATTTTGTTACTCTTCACACAACAATCTAGTGCTTTCCCGAGTAACTTGGTTGACAATTACTAATGAAGATATCGACCTTAATGAACTGTTAGAATGGCAGTAATAATCTTATTACCTTTCATTAGTATCAAAGATACTTACGAACACTATCTTGACTGGTCCTTCCAAGCTGCCATGATATCTCCTCATGGCACTTGTTCACCTTCTTGTCATAGATCAGGTTCTTGTCTTTGCTAACGGTATAAGATCAATGGTAATTATCACTTGTTTCATCATATGCACTTGTCATTGTAAACATTAGAAGTGCAAAAAGTATCATCGTGCAGATAAGAAGCAAACGTTGTTTGCACCACATAACAAAGATGTGGCTAGCGAGGTAGGGGCAAATACTGATGGTGGTAGTGTCTTAACGACGTGGAAGTCTGATCAAGAACGTTGTAGGCACATACTTGCTCGGATGATCATTATTGATGAACAACTTTTTTCTACGATTGAGTATGTCGATTTTTTTTTTATTTTGTCACCAAATTACAATCTCTCTTTCAACATCTGTCACGAGTTACGATTGCTAGAGATTGTATGAAGTTGTATCTAAGTGAAAGAACTTGTTTGAAAACTTACTTTGGTAAGCTTAATTCTAAGATTGTACTCACAATTAATATGTGGAGTTCTATTCAAAACTTGAACCATTTATGTCTCATTGCACATTTTATTGATGAAAACTGAAAGTTGTATAAAAGAATCATCAATTTTATGGTGATACATAGTCGCAAGGGTAGGGAGATTGGGAAAATGGTGGAGAAATGCATTTATGAGTGGGGAATAGAAAAAAAGGTGTCCACAATAATCGGGATGTGGCCATCGGTTATTTGAAGGAAAAATTTTCAAGAGAAAGGGTTTTTTTTTTTATCTTGAATGGTGATGTTTTACATATGAGGTGCATTGCTCATGTATTAAACTTGATTGTAAGAGATGGATTAAATGAGGTGCGTGATTCTATTGCACGTATTCGAAACGTAGTTAAGTATGTGAGGAGTTCTCTCATGAGAGCTAAAACACTTAATGAGAGGATCACATGCAAGAGTTCATTCTGTCTTGATGTTGCCACTAGATGGAACTCTACTTACCTAATGTTAGACATCGATATAAAGTTCAGAAAAGCTTTGAAAGCATGGAATAAGATGATTTATCTTTTTTAAGGGAGATTGACAATGATTCTCCTCGAAATGAAGATTGAGAAAATGCCATCATTCTTTCTAAATTTTTGAAACAGTTTTATGATGCCACCAAACGGGGTTGGGGAGTTCATATGTTACTTTAAATAATTATTTTAAGGGGATAGCTCTTTTGTATAAATATTTGAATGATGCGCTAAATTCTTTGAACCCTGAGCTTCAAGGTATGGGTATTATAATAAAAGAGAAGTTTTACAAATATTATAGGAGTTATAATAAAGTAAATATGATGATGTTGATTGGGGTTGTGCTGGATCCTACAAAAAAGTTAAATTATGTGAAGTTCTGTTATAGACAAATTTATGATGATGAAGCAAAAATTGATGAGATGCATGATAAGGTGAAGCTGCTTTGAAGCATTTGTATAAATTTTATGAGCAATCATTTATTGGTTCTTCTAGTAAACGAAATTTGGGTGGTTTAAGTGTGAGTACTAGAAATAATGGTTCCAATTCTAATGACAATGAAGGTAACAATGGGTATGACATCCAAGCTCGGCGAAAAATCTTTCTTCACGCAAAGAAAAGAGTGTTTGATGAAAACAAATCTGAGCTTGATCGATATCTTAAAGCTAAAAGTGAAGATGTCCTTAATCTTGACCGTTTGATGTGATGAAAGAGTAATGGGTCAAAATATAAAATCTTATTATTAATGGCTCGGGATGTTTTGTTTATTCTCGTGACTACCATTGCTTCAAAGTCAACTTTTAGTACATTGGATTACGTGCTTGAAAGATTTCAAAGTTCTTCGACTCTGAAAGTGGTTGAGAGTCGTTTGTGTGCCGATTAATGTTGAAGAGTACATCGAAAACAAATGGAGCCTAATAAAGCCGCTGGCGGCTGTGTCTCTATCGCCGTCGCACCAATAGGCTGGAATGAAGCCAAAGCAAAACCAATAGAGGGGTTGGGGTTGACGGTTCGTTGCCCCGAGGGGAGGGGTGCTTACATCAAGGTGGCACCGTCGTACTGCGAAGATTGCAATCAGGAGTGGGTCTCCAACTTTAAAGGGTCTCTATCCAACAAAGATGCTTCAATCTCCATCTACGTTCACACAATCATGCAGATCCTGATTTTATCCTAGCAATACAGATGTTGACCTTTATTAGGACGTAAATGTCCAAGTCCTTAGGACCACAAAAGCTTAATTCAACGTCCCACTTGGATGAACCAAATTATATACGCTTGTCGATTTGCTTGGATCATCACAAAGAAACTCCGATCTCCGTCTGCGGACGCTAGTGATTGCTTGTTCATGCTGTTCTTGATTTTGTCCTAACGTTACAGAAATTCACCATTATTAGATGTCCAAGTACTTAGGACCACAAAAGCTGAATTGAAAGTTCCACTCGGAGGGTCCAAATTATTTACACGAGTTGATTCGGTTGGACCATCGCTATTGAAACGTCACGTGATGTGACTAACCAGCATTACCGATCAATGACATGATGACATTTCTTTGTTGAATAGTTTGTGGCTATACTTGTTTCGTCCGGAGGGATAGTGTGGAAAAGGCCTAGAGCTTTAGGCGCCGTTCGTTTTGTGAAAAAATAACTTTTTAAAAATATTTTTCAAATTTTCTGACATTTGGGGACAGAAAATCAATGAGTAAAAAAAGAAACATTTTCCATTCATAAAA
>BCNH02000001.1:11408956-11458816 GCA_001662345.2 Metrosideros polymorpha var. glaberrima | reverse complement strand
TCGATTTTTTTAAAAAAAGATAAGAAAATTAAAATTTTTGATTGTTTTGGTAATTTTCTCTAGGAAAATATTTTCCTTACTGAATGGCGGAAAATATATTCCAGTTAATTTTCATGTTTTAGCCGAACACCGAAAAATATGATCATTTTTTTGGAAAATGACTTTTCGGAAAATATTTTCCAGAAACTTTACATCTTTCGTGAAACGAACAGAGCCCTAATTTAAATCTCAATTTCAATTGCTACGTCATTGGAGATTTTAATTTAATGAATTACATGACGCATTCTTATCTTGATCTTATTAACAATTTCCTTGTATACTTCATTAGTAAATGTTCGATATTCAAAGCATTGGTTAAATATATTACGAAAAAAGTCATTGCGTTGAGAATAGTAATTTTATGACTATATGCATTCCTAATTTATGAATTTTATCCCCATATACTTTTTTTTGTTGCAAAATCAGGTGCAATTTTAGTCCAATTCATCAGTCCAACCCATAGTGGGCAAGACTTAAGGAGCTCGTGTTTGGGCAGGAGCTAAAATATTTTTGATGAGGAATTGTGTCGCTCATTCTAGGCTTATGGGCCTAAGCTTTTTTAACAGATTGACCAATTGATGAATTTGAGGCTAGGCCTAGTTTATGATCCACTTATTTCTCACCCATCTATCTGTCGTCGGTTTTTCTTTTTCCCAATTATTCTGTAAGTCTGGATAATTGAAAATGGTGCATACCAGGTTATTCCCACCAACTTTAACGGTCCGGATTTTATTTAGTACATATAGCAGGTTGAACCTACTAGGTTCATGCGACAAATTCATAATTATACGTCCAAAAAAGCGTATCATTGGACATTAGGATCTCCACATCAAGTAACCGTTTGTATCTAGCAAGTAGCAACCAAACCCTGAATGAATGTACGATTAATGAATCTTAATTATAACGAATGCTATTGCTACAATTTGAAAATGTTTCACTTTAGTTGCCCGTTGATGGCAAGTATCGTTAATCAGCCACATAGATAAACAGCTTGTGCATGTATTAGTAGTTCAAAGAATTTCATTTGTCAACCAACTCACGTAATATTGATGATCTCTTTTGTATAGCAGTTTGCTACTATCCGAGCCGGTTTTCACCATCAGATTAACTTCATCATGGTCGATCCAATAAGAGGTAGGCCATTTATGTAATTAAGGCTCTGTTCATTTTGTGAAAAATGTGACGTTTTTGGAAAATATTTTTCATATTTTCCGGTGTTTGACTAAAAGTTGAAAATAAACTGGAAAATATATTTCCTTGTTTGGTATGGAAAATGGGATTTGATTTCCCTCTGTGCACTCCTTTTAATAATTTTTCAAAAGTAAAAAATTAAATATTTTTCTTTTTTCCTTCTTCAAATGGCCGTAGGCAATCTTGAGCTCTCCCAAGGTCAGCGAGGCTCGAGCTTGCCGGCGTTAAGCGACACCGAGCTGAGCCTCGTCGGATCTAGCGAGCTTGACCTCACTCAAGGCCGACGATGAGCCTCACCTCACCTTGCCAGATCTAGCAAGGCTCGGCCTCGGGCGAGCTATACCTCGCCGGATCCAATAATGCTAGCCTCACCAGAGGGTTAGCGAGGTAAGGCTCAAGCTTGCTGGCCACTGGTGAGCTTGTTGCTCGTTTGTGGTTGGTGACCAGCAGAGGAAGAAAGAAAAGAAAAGAAAAACGAAAAATCAAAATTATAAAAATCAAAAAGAAAAAAATTAATAATTAATAAAAAAGAAAAGGAATGTGAAAGAGTGTAGAAAGGAAAGAGAATGGAAAATGATTTCCCCTCTCTTCAAAAAGAGGAAATCATTTTCCTTACTCTTGAAGGTATTTTTTTCATTGAGGAAAAATGTTTTTTTTGGCTAGTTTATTTTTCATAAAACAAACGTCAAAAAATTCAAAGAACATTTTTATGAAATTTTTTTTTTGCGAAACGAGCGGAGCCTAAGAGAAGCACACTAGTCCAGGCTTCGTATACTCTTTCTTGCTAGTGTCACGGTGTCCACAATTTGCTTCCCGGAAAATCGACCAAAAACAAAAGGGAGGAAAAACCGTACATTTGCGCTCAAAAGTAGATAGGACCGAACGATGTTGTTACGGTGATTTGTGTTAAATAAAATATGAGCTCGAGTAGCTCCAACAAGGACCGCATAGCGCAGTGGATTAGCGCGTTTGACTTCGGATCAAAAGGTCGTGGGTTCGACTCCCACTGTGGTCGACTCGGTTCAAAGTTTTAAATTGCTTGTTGGTTTTTCTAATTTTAATAATAAGTCCCGATTAGTCTTTTTTATCTTTTTATTTCACACGGTCCGAAACATCAATGGATTAGGGCATTGGTCTGTCTTCTAAATTATGTTAAACATCTACGAAATAACATATTTTTCTCCATAAAGTGCATAGGCAATGTAATAAAATATTAAGAATATTATATTACGAAGCACTAAACGTAATGAAGAGTCTATAATATATAATAGATCGGAGAACAAATCTATAAATGATAATGTACATGTGAGTTTCATCATTAGATTCGTCTATGTCGCTTGCGCGGGCCCTATGTCGCCTGGACCATCGATCTCCGCCGTAGCTTCTCGTCGTCATCAATTGCTTTCTCCGATCCACAACTCTCGGCTATCGATCTTCTCCGCGACTTCGTAACGACGAACCTCCACCACCTGACACTCTTTTGTTCGTGATTATGCACCCCTAGGTTGTCTCCTTCATGGCTAACTCGAGCTCGATTGCAATCATCCACTTCCTTTGTTCGGTAAAGCTCGTGTCGCGCACTTTTTCACAAAGGAAGCTCTTGGTCTTCCACCAATTCCGACAAGAAGATACCCACCAATACCATGGGCTTCGTCGGCTTTGGAATTTTCTCTAATCTAATGGGTCTCTTTAGGTTACGTTCTAATTTTACTATTTTGAGCCTTTTTAGCCTTTACCTTTTGGTTTTGATGTCCACGAGTCTTAAGCTTGATGTGTGCTGTGGTTGGTGGTGGCTCTGTAGCTCTATGGGCTTGGCCCGTGACCAGCACGTCAAGGCAGGCCCGCCATAAAGACCAACTTCCACATTCCACTCTTGTTCCTAAAGAGAAAAATTGACAGGGAGTACTTTTGAGATCAATTAATAAGCAAGTGGAAGAAAGATTTTCTAAGATGCAAATATGTTATGTTAGTGCCGTTTTCTTATAAAATGGATATCCAAAATTTTGTACTTGGATAATCTCTACAAATATAAACAAATTGCCTCCTCCACATGTATCGAATAAGACTTCGCTCACAAGATAGCATATCTAATTATTACTTTGAATAAGAGATAATGTAATTTGATAGAGAATTTGCTGTGCATCCAAACCAAACATATAACCCCTCAATCAATCCCTTGAATTTAATGTCATTCAACCTATATACAAAACGCACTGATAACAATGTAAGATCATCAAAGCTGAATAAGTACGAAAACTTTCTATGTGGCACCATGAGCAAGGAAATGCAAAAGTAGGGCTACTAGGAGTGGGTAAGTTACACAGCACCAATTAGTTATGTACAAGAGGCTAGCAACATGGAAAAACACTGAACACATGTATGATGACATGTCATAATAAGAAAAAACATCTTTAACAAAGAGATTTCCTTGTGGGTATCCAAGGAAAATAGTAATAGTACCATCATAAGTGTTGGCAAAAGAGAACAAAAATAGGAATGCCTTTTACTGCTTTGGATAAAAGTAGATTAGTGATTAGGTGTGTTCAATAATAATATGCACAGAGCAATGAAAATCCAGACAAATGGTAGATAATGGAGATACTCTGAGTATAGAGCACTCAAAGAATTTAAGCATTATGTGTCCATAAAATCAAAAGCAACCCTCAAAGAGAGGGCATCATCCCGAATCCTCATAAGCCGCATTACTCTTAGCAACACGCCATTGAAGTTCTCTTTTATATTTCCTTCTAGAAACTCTTGTACTAGTTATCAATTTCAATAGTATCGAGGTTCCCGTAAGTTATTAGAAGTTACCTTGTAAGTGTACTTCGGTTATCTTTTAAGTATGTTTAAAAGTACTGCTTGAGGGGGTTACAATGTTCAGTATGTTTATCATAAAGGTCATGATCTCTATTGTAACTAGAATAGTTCCTAATGAACTATTGTATTAAACATATGTTCCTTGCATCCTTAATTATAGTTTCATAATTACTAATTGCATCAAATGAAATTATTATACATATGTTTACATCATATATAGTGGATAGAGTGTGTAATAATTTCTGTGAATGATGTTTTATCTTGATGAAGATCAGACAGTCACTAGGAAATGAGGAATCGAATATGTTTGCGGGGGTAATTTTGTTTCTACTAGTGTCTCAAGAGATTAAGCCCCCCAAAAACAAGAGAGAGATCAAAGTACTTCTTTTATCATTAAAGGGAAAATGATACAAATTATTTCTTAATTTTGACTCAATGTACAATATAGTCCATGAGGTTTTAATTTATTCAATGTGATCCTGAACGTTTAGTACATCTTCAATTTAGTCCATGAATTATCTGAAATTTTTTAATGTTGTTCTTGAATTTGAATGAATGGAAGAACAATATCGAACATCTTTATATAATCTAATGACTAAATTGAACACAGACGAAAAGTTTAGGAGTTACACTGAATAAATTAAAAGTTTAAGGACCATATTATACATTGGGCAAAAGTTCAAAAATCCTGATGTCATTATCCCTTTATTATGCTTTTTAGGGACTAGATTGAAAGGATTGAGCAAAAATATAGACAAATGTAAAAATCTGGCATTTGTAAAGACCAAGCTGATAAAACAAAAACAAAAAATTCGCTCCCCCTTCTTCTTCTTCTTCTTCCTCCTCTGCTTCTAATCCCAGATTCCCAGGCAAAACAGCTTCACCTACTTCGTCTTCATCTTCTTCTTCTTCAGACGCCCTTCTCAACTGCCTCTGCAATCCATCGCGACATCCTCTTCCGTCGAAGCTCGGAGCGCTCAGAAATCTCGCGCCCCTCCTCCTAATCAGGGCGACCCGACCACCATGAAACAGCTGCACAAGCAATCGAGCATCAACGTCCGCCGCGACGAGGAGATCGCCGCCTCCAAGTCGTCCCCCTACTCCCCCAAAGCCCTCAAGCACCCTCGATCTCTCCCCCGATCCATCCACTACCTCCTCAGGGAGCAGCGCCTCCTCTTCGTCCTCGTCGGCATCCTCATCGGCTCCACCTTCTTCATCCTCCAGCCCACGCTCTCCCGCCTCGGCCCTGCGGAGCCCCGCGCCTCGATCCCCCGATCGTTCCGTGTCTCCACCGACTTGCCGGAGCGAGATCAGGTCTCGACCGTCGCCCCCAAGTTCGTCCACGGGTTCGGCCGCGTCCCGGCCTCGGTCGCGCGGCGGAGGTTGAGGATCGTCGTGACGGGCGGGGCGGGATTCGTGGGGAGCCATCTCGTGGATAAGCTCATCGCCAGAGGTGACGACGTGATCGTGATCGATAACTTCTTCACGGGGAGGAAGGAGAACGTCGTCCATCATTTTAACAACCCGAGGTTCGAGCTCATTCGACATGATGTTGTGGAGCCGATTCTGTTGGAGGTCGATCAGATCTACCACTTGGCATGCCCTGCCTCTCCTGTTCATTACAAGTATAATCCCATCAAGACTATCATATCCTTGCTCACTTCTTGTCTTGCCATTTGGGGCTCTGTTGCTTATGCGCTTTAATTTTCCCTTGAACTCTCATTTCCTCTGTATTTTGTTATTGATCATTCTTTTAGTTTAACCCAGCAGCTTGTGTCTAGTTTGCTAATTGGCATGATTTATAGAGTTTGATATCCTTAACTGAGATCATACAAGACAAATGTGATGGGAACTCTCAATATGTTGGGTTTGGCAAAGAGAATTGGAGCGAGGTTCTTGCTAACCAGTACAAGTGAGGTCTATGGTGATCCTCTTGAGCATCCTCAGAAGGAAACCTACTGGGGAAATGTCAATCCAATCGGTACTATGCTGGTTCGCATTTTCCTTCTTATTGTTCTGGTGCACTGCCCGTTCATATCTGTCTTATCTGCAAACCAAACCATTTAGGTGTTCGGAGCTGCTACGATGAAGGAAAAAGAACTGCTGAAACATTGGCGATGGATTATCATCGAGGTGCTGGAGTGGAGGTGACTGATTCTAACTCTGAATCTGACATTATAGATGCTATTACTTGCTTTAGTTTCAAATCTATTGGGCATAAAGTAGCTGTTGACTTTTACTAGTACCGGCAAGAATTCCTTTCCCATACGAACCTCTGTATGGATTTAGCTAAGTTACCTTTATGTGCTTTTTCTTTAAACCCATCACATATTCTTTCTGTGATGAGAGAGGCGATCTGAGTACGCCGTATAGTTTTATCTTGTTTTGCACTGCTTCAAGTTCATGTTACCCTTGTTAATGAACTTTCTGGAAATGTCATGGATTAGTTGATTGCTTTTCCCAGTCATAGTCACTGATACTTTGTGCCTATTTTACATGAGCATAAGAAGATAGTTTCTTCAATTTATCAGATTAGGTACTAACCGAGTGCGGACACATTAAGGCTGTTACTATATTCAGTTGCATGTCATTATAGTTGCACTGGAGTTTAGAGTAATATAAGAACTCTGTAGACTTTCTGCAGATCTGATCATTGGCAGCATATTCCAGACAAATATCTAATCAAAATATCTAATTATTGCCAAATTGGCAGAATATACTGGAGAAAATCTGTAACTAACAGCATCAGTCCACCAAGATCTCCATGCTGTCTTGCCCAAGGCCCGATATCCACATATACTAGTGAACAAAGATAAAAGTACAAAGAAAAAGTTCCTCACAGATTATTTTGTGTTTATATGGTGCTTATTAGTAATAGGTAATTTGGTTAATTTTTCTTTCAAACATGCATAGCAACGATAAATAAATACATGACTAGGATAATGAATGTAAAAATTCATGAGCATTCAATAGCTAGAGGGAGAAGTTAAGGTGACTAACCAAAAATACTAGAGGGTAAAACCCTCATATGGTCGCCGAAATGGTTTAACTTTCCTACATCTTGCAGATACAAGGAATATAAGCATATAATGGGGAAATCCTTAAACTTATCAACTACAAGCAAGAAAGTTCTTACTAAAATCCACTTGACGGTTCCCAAAGACCAATGCACACTTCTATAATTAGAAAGACGTGTCATGGCAACTTGTGCGGTCCAAAAGACCAATGAATGCTTCTATAATAAGAAAGATATGTCATGGCAACTTGTGCATTGCAATTGAGATACTTTGAAGCAACAGGCCAAAGAACTTTTGCATTTTCCCAAAGATAATTAATTAATGCAGAAGGTAAAGCCAAGGGAGGAGGAGATGATACTTGACTGACCACATGGAACAACCACATGAGTGCATATTTGACGTTATATTCACAAATGAGATAATTGAACTTTTTCAAAAATATAGCTTATTTTAATGAGGATCATACTCTATATGTCATCAAGAGGAGACACAAAAAATGGTCCGAACATTCAACTACAGAATGTGAGAAGCTGAAATTGAATGCTTGGTCCTGATTCATGATATCTTGGAGATAGTTAAAATCATTATAAATGTCTATAATCATGTATTCCTTAAGGTTGCCTTTCTATCTCGCAGTGCCAATGGGAAGATCTTCATCGTATTGATATAATTGAGGCTAAAGGGCCAATGTGTATGATTTGGTGTATTAAATGCAAATAGACCGATTTAGAAATTTTTCTAGCAAGCTGGGAGATTCGTACTTATATTTCAACCACATTGGTTTTTCATGATAAGTAGGCAGACCATTGTGCATTCAAAGTACAATCTTCATGGTCAAATATGCAAAGCAGCTGTAGTCCATGCCACTTGGGCTTTTGACAGTACTAAGTTGCCTTTTATTAGAATATTTTATCTCTCCTGGCTCTGACCCATGACCCACTACAACTTTTTGATTATCATGGTAAGAAAGAAACAAGAGATTTTTCAAAGGGAAGAGATTACCTTTAATACCATTAGTTACTCAAAATTCATAACTTTAGAATGAATTTTTTTTAATGAGAGCCGGTTGGTAGATGTCAAAAGATTCTAGGTTTTTCTATATATATATATTACTTGTTGGGTCTTGAGGTCCTCCGAGATCTGGAATGCACTTTGTTCCCTCTGTGGACCCTTTTTTTTTGGCCAAAGTTTGCCTAATTATCTAGTTAGAAGAATTAATGGCTGACATAATATGCTGTTATAAAGGAGATATGCGGTTGGCTCCTTTGGGTGCTCTGGTCTTCACATTAGAGACTTTAGGCCTATCACCCTATAGGGAGGCATCCACAAAGTTTTGGCTAAAGTGCTGGCTAGAAGGCTAAATTATGGAAAATCATGTCAACAATCTTTGAACACTTATAAAATGTGTGCCAGATGAAGATGTACTAATAGATAACCGCTAGATTTATTTTCCTTATTAAATTAAAAATCTGGCATCACGTGTCTATTAGGAAAAGAATATTATGTCTCCTTCTTTCCTTTGAATTAGGACATTGGATTTCCTATTCAAGAGTTGCCCATTTAACTTGGAACAGGGTTTAGTGGAGTCCTTAAATAAAATGCACTTCCTATGGAATGTATGATGTGATTCTAACCGAAGATGTGATGCTTATTAAGTTGCGGGTGTGATGCCTGCAGGATTTAACCTTTCTTGGAAAATCTATTATTTCATTCCAATATTTTCGATCAAACCTTTCCCTACAAATATTGATTCCTCAACCTTCACATAGATGCTTTTCATGAGACAGTTCACGAGCATTGTTCCTAGAACAGTGTTTGGAGACTTGATTAGCATCTGATCAGGTCCTACATCACTGAAGGGTGCGATGTAGGGGCTGATTGTGCTTTTTCAGTTTGCTTTTGTAGAAGCTAGACAAATCCTTGATGCTACCTTGATTGCAAATGTAGTTGATTCTAAAACCAAGGTGGCTCTTACGCCATAAGTGATGAAAAATTCTTTATGTTACCTTAAATTGTTGATTTGTTGTCAAAAGATATGGAGTGGAGTGATATGCAGATGCTGGAGGATCAATGGTTCGGTTCTTGCAAATTATGGAGTATTGTAACATATAGTTACAATTGTCACAAGATTGGAGTAGAGTGATATGCAGATTCTGAGGATCAATGGTTTGGTTCTTGCAAATTATGGAGTATTGTAACACATTGGAACAAGAATTTTAACTCTTATGCTCTGATGGCTGTGGTTCACTGGTTGTAGTCTTGTGATTGAACTAAAATTTGATGTTCCATAAAAGAGGAGAGGCATATGATGAAGGTGCAAGTCTTCTAGAAGTTGGGGCCAAGACGAAAGGGGTAGCAATGAAGGATGAAAACTTGGAAAAGCTACATTATAAGCTAATTCCATTGTCGTATACTACAAGTGAGATTTGGGCTGCGTGAATGAGATTATCAGCATCTTCAATCTTAGCCGGGTTGGTTTGGTCCAATTCCGCAATCAGACCTCCGAAATTGGTTTTGCTTTTCTTTTGATAGAGTTTCTATGTCTAGGAGGACAAGCTGCGTTCTAATTGCTGCTCTTTGCCTCCAGATCAATGTTTTTCTTCAGTTTTCTTAATATTCTGAGATCTATTGATGAAAATGTGATACAATGGCAAGTGCAGATGCCCTTCAGAGACGAGCTATACAAATAAGGGTTGGACTTTGCTAAGCCTAGGTCATATTGCTTCTTAAATCACTAGAACTGAGACCGACCTCTTGAGGCCTGTTTTTACTGCAGATCATTGAACAGATGGATTAATCTTGCTACGATTTAAAATTGGCTGAGCGTTTGGGTTTTAAGCTCGACTTTACATAAGTTTCTACATTAAAATGTGGGGCATTTGCTTTTCTTTGCCTGGCTATTTAGGTTTTTTACCCTCCATAATCATAGTGAGGGTATTGTTAGTGTTTCTTATGTCTTGACTGTCACATGGATGTTACTGTGTTCTGCTATTAATTAGATTCTTTCTTGCAGGTGCGCATTGCTCGAATTTTTAACACATATGGCCCTCGAATGTGTTTGGATGATGGGCGTGTTGTCAGCAATTTTGTTGCTCAGGTATCAGGTTTTCAGTCTTCCTCATGCACAACATGTCTGATGATTAGAGGATTACATTTGGATCTTCTCATTTTTGTCATTAATTATACCATGTAACTATGGTTTTCAGGCAATCCGCAAACAACCATTGACAGTTTATGGGGACGGAAAGCAAACACGGAGCTTCCAATATGTCTCTGATTTGGTATGGCTGCTTAATGTTGCGCATATTTATGCTTGAGTTTGCACAACTTCACATTCTCAAAACATTGGAGACTATACAGTGTCCTAAAAATGTTATCATGAGCGAGCATGCTTACTCTGATCAACTTGTGGTCTAGAAGCTAGATTTGCCTGTGAAAGAGTACTTCATAGATGGGTGAAATGGGGTTGTTATAAGATATAGCCACTGTAGAATAACCTGATCCATGTTATGGTTGTTTTCAGTGATTAAAATTTCCTTCTGATGACAGGTTGATGGACTGATGGCTTTAATGGAGGGTGAGCATGTGGGGCCCTTTAATCTTGGCAACCCTGGGGAGTTCACCATGCTTGAACTTGCTGAGGTTCCATTTCTTCGAGATTTCATCTGAAAATTTTAATCACGGTTGCTTTGGAAAAGCCTCAACATTGAATTTCTGTTTCTCCCATGCTATCTTCGGCATTTCTTTCCTTGTCTCTCTTTGTTGTCCCAATAACCTAGTGGGCACGAGCATGCATGGGGATAAAAAGTGTTGTTCATCATGCTTATGTCTTCTACCACACTCTGCATAGGTTGTCAAAGAAACGATTGATCCAAGTGCCACAATAGAATTCAAACCAAATACTGCTGATGATCCGCACAAGAGGAAACCAGATATTAGCAGGGCAAAAGAGCTTCTCAACTGGGAACCAAAGATATCGCTGAGAGATGGACTGCCTCGTATGGTGTCTGATTTCCGGAATCGCATCTTGAACGAGGATGAAGCAAAAGGTTTCTAATCAACATGGATGACCGAAGGAACTTGTATAGCATTAAGAGCATTTTTGTATCTTGTTGATTTTTTTATATAAAATCATGCTTGTCATTTGTCAATTTTGTAGCAATTTTTTTTTTTTGTATCTACGGTGTTCCTACACGTGCTCTATTAAGCACTTCCTAATTCAGAATGCCCTGTTAAAATTACTAATTAAACGTCCCATTCTTTTTGGGGGTATCCAACGTCCAAGATGAATAGTAAATTGGCATTTTCTTTAGCTTAGTATATATGCATCTCGTGTTTCTCTGCCTGCTTTCCGTGGATGCGTTGGAGATTGTTGTTATTTACCAATGCTCCCCTCAAGTTCTTGTGAGGTTGTGGTCTTCAGCCGAGGTTGTGATGCTATTTCCTTTATGTCTCTGACATACTTATATTTTCATAAGGGTTGTCTTAACTCCTGATCCTCTCCTTAGGACAAGATTGGATGGGAGTATAGCTGATGTCTGAGTTGCCAAAGAAAGCAGAGCTCTCCCTCGAATGGCGAATTGGCACATGCCATCTACAAGTTTTATCACGCTAGTCATCACCAATTTCAATGTTATCAGTGCGTTATAAGTTGGGGTACGTACGATGTACTACTTTGATGCTCTGGTCCCAACTGCGTTTGGCATTAACAAAAGAAGTAATATGGGGACGTCTTTCAGATGCTTCCATCTATCTACAGATTCAACTGACTGAGTACTTAACCAATGAAGGTTAAATTGGGCAGTATTGATTCTGTGTTGGGGCTGTATGATGAGAATCAAGCTGAGTTGGTACTGACCATTAAGGAAGGCTCTTGATGAAGAAAGCCATGGAAGCATATGATTAAGTGTAGCAGCAAGGGGAACTCCTGGTTTGGAAACTGGAGGTCACTTATTCAAGTCCAATAGATGGTTACCTGCACAAGCCAAAGATTTGAGACTTCATCAGTTCATTAGACTTGCAAAATGTTCTACGAAGCTCCAGGCAGAGCTGTTAATATGGGTCACAAATGCATATTTTAACTCACATATAGTGAAGTGGGTAATATATGGACCACCTCAAGTTGGAAATATAGGTCGATATGGCATTTAAAGAGAGAAGTTCATGACAAATGGGTTGAAAATTCATCTCTAACAGACCCACTTTCAGAGACCCATTTTCAACCCTTTAGGGCTTATTTGGTAACAATTTTGTTCTCGGGGAACAATTTCTAAGCAGAAATGATTTTTTCTAATTCTGTTCCCAAGAATAAAGAAGTAGCTTTTTTTACTTCTTATTTCTGTTCTAAATCTATTCTCGGGAACAATTTTGTACCAAACAGATTTCTATTATTTTGCTGTTCTCGGGAACAAAAAAACATGAATAAGAGAAAAATGAGCTTTACTAAACAGCCCTTGATAACCCACTTACTAGTTCTAAGGCTGGGATTGACGGCCGCCTGGTTGTGGTTGCTTGCACTAGGGTTGGCGTCCTCGATGTCAGCGTCCTCGGCCCAGTCAAGGTCCTCATCGTCGTCGAGGTCGTTGGGGTCCTCGTATTCGTCATCGTTCTCGATGGCGTCCTTGTGCCGGCGAGAGAGCTGCGCTGCCTCCCGCTCCCGCCTCTTCCACCGGTTGTCGCGCATTCCTGCATAGAGGGAGCTGCGTCCCATTGGGAAGCTGATACAATGTTAGTTTGTTCGATGCTCAGAGGTTGTCTCGCTCATTTTATTGGCGTTTGCTTTCCCCATTTTGCTCGATTTCTCTGAGTATGCTGTCGTCTTTGTTGGGGTTGCTTCTATTATCACCTCAAGATTTGTGATTTTCATGTTTCTCTGTAATTTGCGCGATTTCTTTGCGTCTTTGCATTGCATTGTTTTCGGGCACTTTCGGGGGTTATATATGGTCAAGCAAATTTTTTCTTTGCTGTGCGCTCTGGTTTTGAGTGTTTTGGAGGTATTGAGATTGAAATTCTTGTAAATCTTTTGGTTTGCTCGCGAGTCGTTTGAAAAAATGCCAGCTAGGGCTTTGTCATGGAAATGGCGAATTAGATGGTCTGAAAGGGCGAGAATTGAGCTTGCAGACTATGTTCTTGATATATTGCTTCATGAAATTGTAGCTATATCCTCTGAAAGAGGATTTATAAGTGAGATTGCCAATGGGTGTGTATACATGTGATGACCATAATCAATGTACTCATGAAATATATATATTTTGAAAAATAATAACAATAGTAATTATATTTACTTTGACTATTTAAACTTAATTTTTTCCTAATTTATACAAGAAAAATATAGTTAGGAAATGTAAAGCAAACATAGGGAAAAAAATAAGTAATTGAAACTATATGCATTGTAAATATGGGTTTAAATGTGCTTTAAATGAATGAGTATGAGTTTTCATAGGTGGGATAATTATAGATGTGTTTTAATAATATGGATTAGATCGAGTATGGCCCTATGGATCATTAAATTCATATTGCATGAAAATGGGTCAAAACGGGTTAAATGTGTCAATTTGGATCAAGTCATTTTTTTCGTGACCCAGATCAGATTAGACTCGACCCGACCTAACCCCCCATTTGACGGCCCTAGCTCTAGGTAGCCAGTCTCTACACTCATGTCGCTAGATCATAAAAAATAAAAAAACTTTTGTGTCTCATCAAATGCATCAACGGTACAAATTATATGGCCTAATATCCTAAAAATACTCAAACTTTAGCTTTAGTCCAAATTCTACCATAAACTTTTTTTTGTCCCTTAAAAGACCTCCAATTTTAGGTCCAGTCTCAATCTTACCATAACTTTTTTGTCCCAAAAACCACAACTTTATGTCCAATCTGAATCTATCCTAAACTTTTTGTTGTCTCATAAAAAACCATAAACTTTTACTAGAGTCTCAAATCTTCTCTTGTTAACCCTCCATCCAAAACTTCTCTTGATAATCGATAGATGAAAAGCTCTGAGCGTAAGTTGTTTGAGCGTGAGCTTTTTGACCGTGAGAGATGGAAGACTCTTGAGCACGAGAGATTGAATCCCGAGCGCAAAATCAAAGATCCTCAAGCGAGATGGAAGGAAGACTCTCTTTAAAATAAGATTAATTGAAGAAGGCCAACCACAATTGTTCTAATTTTTACCTAAATTTCGAATCCAAGAAGATGTCATTTGGGTTGACGTGGAATTCATCTCCAAAAGACGTAATCTTGGATGTAAAATTTGGGAAAAAAATTGCGCAATGATGTGGAAATGCCACATCACTAAGGGCAAATTTGGACAAAGTGTTAGATGGAATAAATATGAGACTTAAGTAAAAGTTAGTGATTTTTTATGAGATAAAAACATGTTGAGAGTAGAATTGGGATTTGACCAAAAGTTAAGGGTTTTTTATGAGACAAATAAAAGTTCAGGGTAGAATTGAGATTTAAGCTAAAAAGTTAAGGGTTTTTTAGGGTATTAGACCTCAAATTATAGGGGGCTAGAATACGAGGACTGAAAAATAATTGCTCTAAAATCTAAAGTCATGGGTAGGGCTGAGCATAATGGACCGCTCAAATTAGGAACCGCTCGGATCGGACTGAATCAGCTGGTTTGGTCCAGTTCCCAAGGGCTTTGGTTCGGTTCCCCGTCCCCCAAGAACTGAACTGACCGAACGTCCAGACTGAATCGAATAATATATATGTTTTTTTTTTATTTTCCTAAACCTAAACTTTTGCTTTATGTTTCCTTAGTCATGTTTTAGCGACAACGCGATGCAATTAATGAGAGGTGGTCCAGTGAATATGTCGTTAACGAGAAAAATTTAACGACAAATCACAAAAAAAAAAAATTGCAACTGGTCCAATGATTAGACCGCTTGGGAACCGGACCGTACCGGTCGGTTTGGTTCCCAATTCTGAAAATTGGTAAGAGAATTGGATCAACCCGGATCAATGCATACCCTAGTCATGGGTGTCTCCTTGCAGACTTTAAAGAGTAAGGCTCTGTAACTGCATGCACATGCAATTTGGATCATCTGCCCTGTACGTTCGTGTAGGGGTGGGGTCTGTGTGACTGCCTGCTATTTAGTTCTGTGTCACGTTCTATAAAACGTTACACTCTGAATAGTGATATCACACAACCAAAAGTGGTCCCAATGCCCTCAGGCTCAGGTTAATGTCTCTACAACTACCTCTCGCAGGAGCTGGGTTCTCATCTCATGTTCTGGTTCTTAGGGAAGATAAAAGCCAGAATATATTTCCCTTACCCAAAAAAAAAAAAAACCAGAATATATTCCCGATGAAAACTACCATTTCCCAAGAAGTTCAATTATTTGATCTTTTCTATGTGAAGATCTAGTTAGGTCAAAAATCCCTCTATCAAGATTAAGTTATTTTTAGGGTGAGGATAAAATTAAACTTTACAAAGTCTAGTAAGGGCAAAATTGGAAAATAAGAAAAAAAATTCATTAGCCCCCCATTAGTATTCCCAAAATGCTTAAAGCAAAAGTTGGGTGGGAATTACCTTGAGTTTTGAGCACTTGCAAACCAAAATTTTGCACCAAAGACCCTTGAAAGTGTTACCAAACACCAAAACTTTGGTTCAAGGGCTTTTGGAGTTCAAAGCTAAACCAAATGCATCTGGCTTTGTTTGTTTTCCGAAAAAAGATGGTTGGGAAAGTATTTTCCTAATAATGATCGCTTTAAATAATTAATCAATAAAAATATTTTCATTATCGATAACAATTTATATTTAAACATTCTTGGGAATGATGAAAATATCATTTGCTAATTCATTTTTGCGAGCGGTATAAGCGATTATTTTTAAGAAAATATTTTTTAAATTATTCATTTTTCGTGAAACAAATGCACCAAATCTACATAATACTAACATCTTTGTAGCCAGGGAACTTGGAAGTATCATATATTTGGCCAAAAAAAAACTTGGAAGTATCGCATAGACCGAGTCTTACTCCTCCACCCGAATTGAACGTGGTGGTAAATTACTCTAGCATTATTTCTTGTCTCGCGAATCGCTATGTGTGACATGCCTGAGCTGTTTGATGCTTTTCCATTTTAATTTCTTTTTATTTTCTTAACGTTGTTCTCTGTCCCAAATTTACCGATGTCTCTGCTGGGTGCCGACAATGATTTTTATAGGGGTTAACTCTTGGGCAGCGTCCTCTCTGCGAGGACTAGAAGGAAATAAATTTATTCATGGGCCATGCCTGTCGTCTCTGCAAAAAAATAAATAAAAAATAAAGCAATTTAATATTAAATGTCAAGTCGAGTACTTGTTACCATATTCATGACTCCAAGTGAAAAATTGTTCAAAAAGTTTTAATCTATGACATTTTGGTCAAATCAGTCAAATCAATTTTGTCAATTGACTCTTAAACTTTTCATATTTTGTCAATTGAGTTCATGAACATTCTAACAAAATATTACCGACGTGGGTTTACGTGGCACGACTGATTCTTACGTGAACAATTTTTATAATTTTTTTTAAAATTTCTTTTTTTCCTTCCAAGCCCGATGAGGGCTTCATGACACGCGAATGGTGAGGGTTGCCGACCCTCACTTGTGATCAACGAGGGTCAGTGGGCCCTTGCCTGTGATCGGGGAGGATCAGCCGCTGACCCTCGCCGGACTCGATAGAAAACAAAGGAAATAAATAAAATAAAATAAAAAGTATAAAAAAAATCAATTTTTTTAAAAAATATTATAAAAAATTATCTACATAAACGCCGACTGTCTTACATGGCACTCCCGATGTCTATGTTCGTGATTTCCAACTAAAATTGGCCTGATTGACTCATTTGGCCAAACGCGAAAAGGTTTAGGACTTAATTGACAAATTAAAAGGTTTATGATTGAATTGGCCAAAGTGTATAGATTTAGCACTTTTTGGACAATTTTTCCCTCGTAAGTTGGTATACAAAATATAGGTTAAGAACTTCATATTCGTATCACGACAAGAATGCACCAAAAATTCTAGGATTCTTACATCATTATTATGAGATTAAGGACTTAATTAAACTTATAAGCAGAGAACATGACTAATTCTTTCTAATGTAAAACGGGTCTACTAACACATTCATGATAAAAAAAAAAAAGCAAGATCAGCGAGAAGGACGATAGCTCAAAAGACCATGCAAGAATTTTTCCTCCAAAATAAACATAAGGCTTTCTGGTTTCAGTCCCATGAGGAAGAATATGCGTTGTATAACTTGTAAAAATTGTACTTCGTTATTACTGCAACTTCCAGGGAAATAGAATAGTTTATGATCAGCACTCGAGATGAATTTTGAAAATAATCACCTGTTGCATAAGATAAAAATAAATTCAGACACCAGACAAAGTACTGCCATTTCCTTTATTCAGCAAATGAATAAGAATAGGTCTTTTATATATTAAATCAGATTGATAGCTTTCGTCTGGAAATTAATCACATTGAATAGTTGTTATTGCAGAATAAGTACTTGTCGACGAAGTAATAAGTAGTGGCTAGGGTTTTCATTTTTATTTTAGCGGGTTGCTCTTTCTCTTCCTGATTTAGCAATTAATAATTGCATGTCATATGGCCACCTAGGGCACAAATGACGGTCATTCTGTTCCATAAATCAATTTCTGGCTAGAAATATATTTTTCTATTTTTAATTTCTAGACAAGTTTCTGAGAAAAAAACGTGTTTGATGACGACACAAAATTTTTGTTCTCAAAATAAAAATTCGTTTGATAATAATATAAAATTTCTATTTCTTTGACGGTAGGTGATGGGCGGATGACGGCGGACAGATGACGGTGGACGTCGGTCGTTTGTGGCCGATGGGCGGATGGCGATGGATGTTGGACCGACGATTGGCAGACAGTGGCGGTTGGCGGATGACGGTGGGCAATTGTCGGTGGACGGTGGTGGCCGATGATGGGGGTGGTGAACGGATGGCAGCGGATGTCGGTCGTTCGTGGGTGATGCGCGGATGGCGGTGAACGTCGGACCGGCGGATGGTGGTGGGCGATCGGCGACAGATGGTGGAGGCTAGCTATGGGGGCAGTGGACGGATGGTGGTGGACGTCGGATGGGCGGACAGTGGCGGTTGGTGGCGAACGTCGGTCGTTCGTGGGCGGTGGCGGTGGACGTCGGACCGGGGACGAGCAAACGACGGCGGACAATAATAGCCGATGGTGGGGCCGATGAGTGACCGGTGCTGGATGGTAGGTGATGTCAGATTGGCAGAGGCGGCAAGGGCATTGGGGGGGGGGGTGAATGGCGGTGGACATCGGACTGGCGGTGGTGAGGGCATTGGACGAAGGGCAGCGGTAGCTGGCGGCGAGCGTCGAATGGCGGCGTACGTCAGCCGGCAGCAGGCGGAGGTGGCGGGGAGCCGGGAGAGAGAAATTTTTTTTTCTATTTATGTTTCAGAAATAAAGAAATGAAAAAATTTTACTCCTGATTTATGGTCCAATTCTATTTTTGAAACATAAAATTGTTCTAGAAATAGAAAAATGAAATTGCGTTATCAAATGTATTTCTGTTCTAAACTTATTTTTAGAACAGAAATTTTGTTTAAGAATGAATCCGAGTCTAGTTAGACGGACCATGGTCACCTGAAAAATCTGTCCATATGCAAGGAAGAAATCTCGCATGCTCGTGAGTATGTGAGTCCAAAACATGCATGTCCCCAATGCAAGTGGGGAAGCCCACAACCTGACGAAGCTTTTAAAGCAAAAACAGACAACCTCACCTTCTCTATCCAAATTACCATCGTCCTCGTCATCACCATCCTATCAAGCATGAAACGAATAGACATCTTGTGTGCTTCCCAAGCCTCAACGGCCATATGCTCGAGCATGGAGAACAGGACCAATCCTTCATCTTCATCACTCACCGTACATTATCTCGGCGACCGAGCCATCGACCGCCACAATCCCATCATCAGAGACGCGAGGCGGTCCGTCCGGTCTTCCCTGCCCATCACTCCCCTTTGCAGCTCTTCTCACTGCCCTCCCATCAACCCCATCCCATACCACCAACTTCACCAGAAAACTAAACCGAACTCTCCCTCTCCTTCGAAATCAAGCGATGATGACCCGAACAAGAACCAGTCAAGGACAGACCAAACGAAGAACAAGGAGAAGAAGAAGAAGAAGAAGAAGAAGAAGAAGAGTGTGCATAGCATTTTGACCAGGAGCTTCTCTAGCAAGACGGAGACTGGGTCGACTGTGGGGAAGTGCGTCAGCCCCAAGCCCAAGCTCGGTGACTCTAGAACAACTCCTTCTGGTTCGACCCGGCATCTCTTGGGCGGTACCGGCTCAATGGACGGGTTTTCAGATCATGACCAGGCTTTGGCACCTGCTCCGGCTCAGACTCGGAGTACCAATAATCAAGATCAAGATCAAGATCAAGATCAAGATCATCATCAAATTGTTGCTTCCAAACCCACTTTGTCTTCTTTGTCATCTCGCTTTAAATCTGCTTCGAACCAGGTAAGAGTTTTGCTCTGTTGGTTCACTTGCTTGTGAGTACGCTACTACAAATTGATAGGCTTTGGTCAGTAATTACATTTACATCATTTTAGAAAAAAGTGATGTTTGTCTCCCTCTAGAAATTTTTTTCTAAGAAATTATCTCCACTTGCAAAATCAAGATTTGGCGACGCTTATGTGCCATTGAGATGCTATAATTTCATAAGTATAATTCAACAAAGACAGAAAAATATATGTTCAAATGTCTAATTCGGTTTGTGAAGTCGTGTTAGTTGGTTTCATCGCAGCCCACTGTAATATTTAATTAGGTCTTGTTAACAAGTACTTCTATGATACGTGTTAAGCATGCTCAATCATGAATACTTCAATTTTCAAAAGAATGATTATACATTATACTGGAAAATTAGTAGTGCATTAATAACTTTAAAATATCTTTAATTGTTTGCTTAAACATTGCTCGGAGAACTTGTTAACAAGTCCTTTAATATAAAATGCTAATTAAAAACTGGTTTACTTTCAATTCATGTAAATTTTGAGTCCGTTGAGATCTACATGTCAAACCATTGCTAATTTTAGTTATACATATAATGAGCGGGGAAAGAATAAAAAGGTTTTAAACCTATTGCATTTATGCTAATTTAATCATAAACCTTTTAATTAGACCAATTTTTTTGCATTTATACCAATTGAGTCAATCTAGTCAATTTTGTCTGAAAATCGCCAATGTGGATAACGATCATTTTACATGGCACGACAGATGCTGGTGTAAACATTTTTAATGTTTTTTTTCGATTTTTAAAATAATTTTTTTATGGTTTTTTTCTTTTTACTTTTTTTTTTGGTTAAAGGCTGACAAAGGTCATTGGCATTGTGCGAGCAGCCCTCGTCGGCCATTGGACGAGGGCTCACGGGTCCTCCCTTGTGGCTGGTGAGGGCCGTGACGCCCTCGCCTAGTGCCGGTGAGGGTTGGCTGGCAACCCTTGCCGACCCTCAACCAAAAAAATAAAATAAAATAAAGAGAAGAAAAGATAAAATCATTAAAATTTTAAAATGAAAATATTATTAAAATATGTCTACATCAGCGCTAGCCTCATTAAAATTGGTCGAATGGATTCAATTGGTACAAATACAAAAGGTTTAGAATTAAATTGATCAAATTGAAAGGTTTGTAATTGAATTAGCACCAATGCAATATGTTTAAGAGTTTTTTTTGTGGGTATTTTCCCCCAACAATAAGCTCTAGAATATTTCTTTTATGTGCAACATCGGCAATATTTTGTTTTATTTTTTTGTAAAAAAAGCTACATTGTTCTTGTTACTTAATGATGTCGTAGTGAAGGTGGTGGTCGTCGCGCAGGTGGTCGTCTTGAGGGTGTCGCTGCACTGCAAAGGCTGCGAAGGGAAAGTGAGAAAGCACTTATCAAGAATGGAAGGTATGCATTGCCATCACTTGGTCAGGCCAGTTTATTTATTTATTTTCTATTTGTTTTATTTTATTTCTTTTTCAGGTACAACTTTTTATAATGGTAACAGTTTCGCCCCAATCCAAAAATTCCCGAGCAACCAAAATTAATTTCTCCTTTATGAAGGCTTACTGTATAATGTGTAAACTTATTTCGACGGTATATAAATCATATCAATCGTTTTTACGAAATAGTGAAATTCACGTTTAGATTCTAGTTAAAATACATGACTTAACATGTGTTTTTACTCATGATCGGCTCAACTATTATATGAATAGTGATGAGTTTACACAATATCTATAGTCAGTTCTGCATGAGGTGTTTCACAGTTCGATTTCTCTTGTGGCTAACGAAACCCTAGAAATTAAAATTGCAGGCGTGACGTCATTCAACATAGACTTTGCAGCAAAGAAGGTGACCGTTGTGGGAGACATAACGCCAGTAGGTGTTTTGGCCAGCGTCTCGAAAGTGAAGAATGCTCAATTTTGGACATCATCATCAACGCAATAGCATCTAATTTTCATTAATCTTTCACAGAGCCTGCAATAAATTTTTTTTTTTTAATCTTCTTGTAATATGTTATGGCCTTAGCCTCTTAGGATTAGCTAGCAAATGAAGTAAATTTTTTTTTTTAATTTCTTTGACTTTTCCTTTTTTTATTTTGGTTTTGGTTGAAGAAAATAATGGGGTTGAGCAGTTCATGAATTTTATTTTGTGTGTGTGTGTTATTTTTAGAATCTCTGTTGCTTTGGAAGATGGGATTGTTTTGATTCTTTTTCGGCTATATTCTCGGATGTTATGTTGTTGTCATTTGTTTTTTTATTCGTGAGTAAAAGGCATGCTACTAAATTATTATTTTCCTGCCTGGAAAAGTGAACATCAAGCCCATTCTTCTGGATAACAAGGTATGGTTGTGCTACATGTTACATAGCCACGCCTTCGTTCTACCCAATAATGGATCTTTCCGTAATCAGCACGATGTCTAATATTCCCTATGTGTAATTTTGCTTGGGGAAGTTGCAAGAATTAGCTTTAATTATTGGCTCAAGGCCATGGAGTGTTAAAAGAAAGAAAAATTTTGACCTATTCCACTAGTGTGTTGACTTAGAAGCTATTGCAAGGCCTATAGAACATGTGTGCCAATATCATCTGAAACATTAATTATTTGCATTTTTGATGTAACGACCTTTGATTATGGTCACACGGCATCAATCATCTCATCTCGAACTCACCTTTTGTAGAATTCAAGCATTGGATATCCAACGTGAAGTATGTTGTTCATTTGCCACGTATGGTTTTGGCGTGTGAATTTGACTGATATTGAGCTAGAGACTTGATTGTAGCATTTTACAATCTTAAGTGCTCAATTTACCAATAACTATAACGTTAAGTTCTCAATTAACCAGAACAAAAAGAGTCCGCTCACTACATAAGTAGCAACATCAGATACGAAGGTGGAATGACTAGTGATGGTACGTTTGCCCCTTCAGGATTGTCCATGACCTGAAAACGAAAGAAGAGAGCATTAATTACTTACCATGAGCAACCAACATAGCTGGAGCATGATCAACATTCAGATGACCATTTGCCTTTACGGTAACATAACACTGTGTAGATTGCAGGTGGTGTTATTTACCCAATAACCATGACTCCAACTGTTAGGACCAATAGGCATCAAGAACTCATCAATTATCGTAATATCGCTACACTGATAGTAACAATAATTTCTGAATACTTCTGATGCAAGAGCAAGATGTAAACGAACATGGTTGCTCCATACTTAAATTTGATAGGTAGAGCATACAACACAATGGAAAAGAGACAGTAGATACACCTCAGCGTGAGATTTGTCATCCATCAGGCCAAATGGCAGGTAAATTAGGTGAATTTCTCTGGGGACATTTTGTGTGCAAGTTTCACCACTATCCATTATTGGAAGAGTAATAAGTAAAGTGCAGGAGCAGCATAGCTGCTTTGTCTCCCACCAAACAACTCACTTTATCTTGATCTATAAATACAGCTTGGTTTTAGTGCTACAAGCTTGGTGAATATTGCTTTGTCAATGAACTTCAGCAAAGTACCCTATGACAGACATTGATTTGAATTTTAATAGAGAAGAAAATCCTAAGGTCATATGGGACCATTAGTTTTGCTCTGATAGTTCTTGCAAATAACCTGTAGAGTTGCTCCATCAGCACAGCAAGTGCAATTTGGTGATTCAACACCAGGGAAGATAACTTGATCGATACATTGGCACGTTCTCTTAATTTTGGTCCATTACCATAAGGTCCACTGATGCAAAATGATAGCTTTGAAGCTCCCTGAAATATCAAAAGGAGAACCGAGCCCAAGTAAGCTTCATTCATTCATGCCCAAATCAAGCAAACTAACATCACTGAGATAATAATAATAACAATACTAACATGATGGCAAAGAAAGAGCTTAGAAAGAATTAGCAAGAAAAATGCAATAGTCCTCCATGGGACTCTCTAATTTATAGCAATGCATGTCATGTCATAGCAAGCCTAAGGTATATTAGATACATACTACATATGAAGATGATCAATGGAATTTTCTACCATCTGCTCCAATTGGGACTGTATGATGATGGTCATATTCCTATAAGATCTCGTGGATGCAAACTGAAGCAGGAATTCATACCTTATCTGCAGCACCGCCGATCAACTCAGCCATCTCCTCTAACTCAATGTCTATCCCGTGCTTGTCCAACAGCACAACCCGACAAAAATAGAAGTATCACATAAATTCTGCCTTGGGATTTTCATCAAAATTTCTTTAATTTGGTCAATGTTCCACTTGAAAATCACTGAGGGACTCCAATCGCATAATGACCAATCACGAACAGTTATGTGCAGCCATAAGTAGTTGAATGCAGACATTTCACCACTTACTTATCTCACTGTTCTGTCACAATAACCAGGTTGTACTTAAACATGCGAAGAGTGCGAAAAAACATCACATCAATCTAGAAGAAAATGAGCTGCTGTTCCATTATAGAGCACAATATTGCTGAGGGCTTCTGTCCCACATTAAAAGATTGATTAGGAACATGAATTGGCTCTGTGATTGAAATGAGAGTAATACCCAATCATCAGGACTAATAAGATTCACAACTGCCATGTCTTGATCGACAATTTGAGCCTGCTTCTCACTGCAAAAGAGCTAACTCTGTCATTGACAAGTGTAGTCCCAAAAGGAACTTTTTTTCTTCTTCATGTGTGGGTTAACATAAATTCAACATCAATTAGCAGGCAAGCAGAATACAACGACAAAAGGGAAGAGGCTTGGCATACGAAACGTGGAAATGGGAAAGAGGGTGGAGAGGTAACCACCGTGTATTTCTAAGGTTGGAGCGAACTTGGAAATCCTCGACAGCGCAATAATGTTGGAGCTGGGACATGTACTCGTCCACAAAGAGCCGCAACCCAGGCGACCTCTTCTTGCCCACGGTGAATGCTCGTATTGGAAGTGCTCTCTGTTCCATACCAATCAACACAATCACTCGGCAATCTCTTCAAACTCTGCCCGCAGAAGCGATTTGGTGGAATAAAAGCTGAGATAGAGTGAAAAATTCAGAATCTAGAGAGAGATGGAAGATTACAACAGACTGACCAGTGTATTTGCATCTTCCACCTGAAAATTCATAGTTTGAATTCCATTTCCAAATGGGGTCTCCTCAAAATGGTCACTTCATGTTCGCAAACGACAAGAACTCTGAGAGAGAGAGAGAGAGAGAGAGAGAGAGAAGAACCTGGAGAAGGAATGGAGTTCGTTGCGAAGAGACAGACAGAAAGCGAGACAGCCATTTTCATGATCTAGGGAGAGACAGAGAGTGGCATCATCGTCGCGCAAGTGCAGAAATGGGGTACCGAAAATGTTTCTTACAAGGGAAATAGAACTTCCATTCACCGGTCGGTGAAGTGTTGGATGGACGAAGATACCATCCTCGTGTGAGAAAGAGATGGTTTGGTTGCTCAATGTGAAGGGGTTTGGTCTGGTGGTGAATGTGATGGCATCATCCTAAAGAAGAAAGCACTCAGATTTCTCATTCCATGTCACCTTGACAGTTTTTCCAATCTTGATGCCACTGCTGGCTTTTGCGTTTTCACTTCTCTCTTCAATATTTCATGCCAACTCAAGGATGTGGGTTTAGTTCGGCATTTTCAAAGAGTTTTCAACCTCTAAAGCTTCTTAAGAAAATGCTAGGAGATTTGATAATTAACTTTTGGCCAAATTCTGACCTTGATAATACTAAAAGCCCAATGCTGGAGGGTTCAACATTGAGCTTTCAGCATTCTCAAAACTGAACTAAATCCACCATAAGTTCTCCCATTGCTTGAAGATGCTCAAGGGCATTGCACATTCCTGACTAGTACTGCTTAGTTATTACAAGGCCTAAGTACACCATACTTAATAGTTGATACATTGGTAATCGTTGATTCCTCCTCATCTGCAACTCGTCATTAACATATTAGTGCTGAAAATATTATTGATATCGACTAATGAGCCAAGAAATACTTATATATTTATTGTTATCTAATTGGACGAAAGTTTATCGAAGAATGAAGACCTTTTTATAATATATTTTATTACCATATTTAGTTATTATGTGTCCGCTTAGACTTTTTTACATATGTTAATAACCAGTTTATGCCTTTCCTTAGCGTCATCATGGATTTGTATTCTACCAAATCTGTTTTCACTTCGAGTTCACATCGGAGGCTATTGATGCTATAAGTGTAAATCAGATAGGCCGCCTTGGTGATACAAACAGACAAAGTTCTTCGTTCAAATATCGTCTTACACAAGCTGACAGGTGGTTCCTAATTTGAAGAAGAAAGTCGAACTCGAAAGACAAAGTTGCCAACATAACCAAACGAGGATGCGATTCAGGAGTTCAACCATTATCTGACAATCTCATTGTTGAAAACTCTACATTCCCAAAAAGTGGGCATGGTTAACTTACTAAACTATAACCCTAACCAAGTATTAGAAACTGGTCCCTCAAGTACTGGGAGCCATTGTTTAGTATTCCCAGATCATTTCTGTAGCTCTGAAAGCTCCAAAATCTTGGCATAGAACATTTGGGAGATTATTTCATGATGATGATTGAGAAGAATTTTCCTTCTCCGCCATTTTCTCTTTTACCCATGCTCTCCCAAGTCCTGGAGATGCAAAGTACTCATCCATTTGGGTTTGTCCCGTCCTGCTTCCGGTTGAAAATTTTTACCTTTGCCATTTCCTGGTTTACTTTTTTGTTTGGATGGATTTACTCTCTAGAGATCAATCATGTCATGTCTGCATACTATTTAAAATAGCGATTTTGTCCAGTATTGAATCTCAAGTTCCCTTTATTAAACATGTGTATGAGGAACAACAAGCAATACCAATGCACCTCAATTAACCAAGCCTAGTTAGAAGCTGTGCGGGCAGCCACATTCCTTTATCAAGAAACGTAGCAGCAGCATAATAGAACCATGAAAAATGTCCCAAACGATTAGGCTGCTCCAATTACTGTATAAAGAAACTTAGCAAGCTTCTTCAGCTGTAGATTGCACAGGGTTTTGGGTGGGTAAAACCGTAAAAGTGAAATCCTGTGTGAATTCTGATTGAGGATATAATCTTGCACCTCTCCACTTACATAGAAAGAGTCAATACTCAATAATATTCCCCCCGAGTTTCATCTTTCTACTCGTCATCTGCTTGACTTATTGGTTGTTTTTCCTCTATAAACCTAATTATTAATCATACCGTTGATCGATACACTTGCCACACAAGAAACATTTGTCCTCAGGAATCTGATGTGTTACTTGTGTTTTCTCTTTACGTGTAAGCTAACGTGTAACTTGATAAATTAATTGGATGGCTGTAGCAATATCAAATTAGACTACTCGTAAGAGACTTGGGAAAAGTTAGGTTTTCATCTCATGCTCCCATTCCGCCACATCTTTCAAGTTTCTCTGCCTGGAAGATGATTTTTGTGCGTTTGGTCAATCTTCAACCATAGACTATAATAATTTTCCTTCTCTAGATTTTCTGCGTAGGCTGATGCGTGTCTCCTTTATGCCTAACATATTTATCATTTGAAGTCAATGAACCATATTCAGAAGAATGTAAATATCTGCAATCTGCATCTTCATTTGCATATTCTATATTTATTGTCCCTATCACCATAACCCCTAAAGCTAATGTGTCATGAGGATGCATCATCATGTTTCATGCTTCATTTGTTTAATTTTTTCCATTCTGTCGAAATTAAGATCTGCTAACTGGCAGCCTTTTTAGCAGTAACGAAACGGATACTTCTCTAATATGTCATATGAAAAACCTATCATGTTGAATGGAAATTAAAGGGTTTGTTAGTTTGGCCTATCCTGCTCCTGTTGCTCTAGGTGAATCCTTACGTGTACTCCTGCATTTGTTTCTTACTTCTCCACAAAGATTGGCATACGCAAGCATTTTGGCAGGAAAGATTTTTCATTTAAGTCATAATGCAACTTGATTCCTTGGTAAATTGAGGGCGTCTGGCGCCAAGTTGCTCCCTTTGTGTGTTACACTTTGATGTTCGTCTTCATTCACTATTCACCATTTGAGCTGCTGAAAAAGGATAAGTACAAAACATAGACGACAACAACAGAATCAACACAAAAGCCAGAGATGAGATCATCTTACCTTTTAGACCTTAACATCATTTAGGAGAACTAAGTAGATAGACAGTAAGCAAAGTGCATCAATATCTTACTGGCCAAAGAAAAAATGCATCAACATCTTTCAAATATCTTCGCCAATTTAACTTGCCAAAAGATTATAAACGCATTGCTTTTGAGTACAGCATCGAATTATTTACCGCCTCCTTTGTCCTTTTGCATGGTCCCACAGATATTTCATCACAGTATGAAGGATTACAATTGATAGACATCTGCTTTGAATTCTTCAATTGTTATTGGTGCCCTGGTGCTTTTGATCAGATTTCGGAGGTCATTGACTGCATGAGAACATAATATTGGTTTTGTCCTGATCAGAGGCGCCGCCTTTTGCGAATGAAAACTAAGTTGATCAAAGCTTGTACCAGGTAAATCTGCAATATGCAGCAATCTTTGTGAATCGGTGTGATGCATTTAAGTTTAGTCAATCAATGATCTCTGCCACTTGATAGGGATTAGATTGATTGGGAACAAATACAAGCCCTTGATCTTGCAGACTGAACGTTTTGCCTTAGCCTGTTATACTCTTACCTAGCGATACTTACCTACAATTCTTCCATGTGCAACCCATAATCTAAGCAAAACGAAAGTCCAACCTACAAGTCATATATGTATGCTCTGTGGACCTTTTCCTGGATAAGCAAAAATGGTAAGCGCGATGCGGAATTCATTTATTCTATGAAAGTTGATGAACGTGCAACAAAGCAATAAAATAATGTCCACCGGAGTTGAAGTCCGGTGGCCAATATCTTGAAGTTGATTTGAGCCGACACGCTTAAAAGTTTGAATATGAGGACTGGAGGGCCTATAAATACCCATTCCTTATTGAAGAACACCGAACCAACAACTTTAGAAACTCAGATCATCTCCTGAGTCTAAAAAAATCAGCTTTATACTTTAAAAAGCTTTTCGCGTCTCTCTCTCTCTCGTCTCTAGCCTCTGCACTTCTCTTGACTAGATAGCCTCATTTAGTGTAATGGAAGAAACGAGCGTATCCCTTCAACCTCCAACTTATGGAAACTTTATCACGATTCTCAGTATTGATGGTGGAGGGATAAGAGGGATTGTTCCCGCTACTATTCTAAGTTTCCTAGAGTCTGAACTTCAGGTATTGAACTAATGCTAATGCTGCATGCATAGTTGGTATCTGTTTTGCATATAATTTTAAGAGGGAATGTTCCCGCTACTATTCTAAGTTTCCTAGATTTTGAACTTCAGGTATTGAAATGCTGCATGCACAGTTGGTATCTATTTTGCATATAATTCTAATTTTCCAATATGCCTGAATCTATTCTGCAGAAGCTGGATGGTGAAGATGCAAGACTTGCGGATTATTTTGACGTGATAGCAGGAACAAGCACAGGGGGTCTTCTGACTGCAATGTTGACCAGCCCTAATGAAAAGAATCGACCCATGTTTGCTGCCGAAGACATCAAGAACTTCTACCTTCAAAATGGCCCTAAAATCTTCCCTCAGGACAGGTCTGAATTCAGTTTCTTGTGTTTTCCTCATCATCATGTCGAAAGCTTTTCTATGTATGATTAGTATTTCCTCATGGACTTGAGATTCTAACTTGTCCTGTCAATGTTTAATCAAATGGGTTGCAGCTGTCCATTTGCTCCTGTTACAAAGATGATGAAAACTCTAACAGGACCAAAGTATGATGGAAACTACCTTCATAGCCTCGTAAGGGAAAAACTAGGGGACACAAGGTTGCACCAGACGTTAACCCATGTTGTGATCCCAACTTTTGACATCAAGCGTCTCCAGCCAACCATCTTTTCTACCTACCAGGTGTGCATCCTGCCCCTGCATTATGGTGCACGACCTCACCAATTATAGATACATGATTGCCTTTTTGTATATTCAACTTTTTTGGAATCATCTAACATATGCATGTCTCGTATCGATTGTTTTGGACAGGTGAAGAACAAACCATCCATTGATGCGTTGCTCTCTGATATATGCATTGCGACTTCGGCTGCACCGACTTATTTCCCTGCCCACTATTTCAAAACCGAAGATCACTCAGGAGCAGTGAGAGAGTTCAATCTGATAGATGGTGGGGTGGCTGCGAATAATCCGGTCAGTTCAAAAAAAGAAAGAAACTCCACTGTGATGATAAATAAATGGTGCAGGCAACAACTTGCATGTCAATATACGTGCTATAATGAAAACTTATTGTTATTGCAATGGATGATATGCAGACTTTAGTTGCTATCAGTGAAGTGACGAAAGAGATAATCAAGGGAAACCCAGACTTTTTCCCTATAAAGCCGATGGACTACGGGCGTTTTCTGGTGATATCCTTGGGAACTGGTTCGGCAAAATCCGAAGAGAGGTACGATGCACATGATGCAGCGAAGTGGGGGATCATCGGTTGGTTAACGAGCGGAGGGTCCACGCCTCTAGTTAATGTCGTCAACCAAGCAAGTGCAGATATGGTTGATCTCCATCTCTCTGTTGTTTTCCAAGCTCTTCATTCTGGAAAGAGCTATCTCCGCATCCAGGTATGTATCAATACTAGTTAGTATACATGGCGCATACGTATGCAGGAACGCGTACGTGTGCGTTTATCTACCTGCTTATTGTTCTTTTGCCTATTCACATATGATGTTGTCTAAAACACGATCATCTTTTGTAGGATGATAGGTTGAGTGGGCTGGTATCTTCCGTGGACATAACCACAAAGAAGAACATGAATGATCTGGTCAAAGTAGGGGAAGGACTGCTGATGAAGCCGGTGTCTAGGGTTAATCTGGACACCGGAATCTCTGAGCCGCTGAATCAAGAGACTAACGAAGAAGCTCTCAAAAGGTTCGCAAAGCTACTTTCTGAAGAGAAGAGGCTTCGCCTAGCTCGATCTCCCCACGGACGTGCTAACTTCACAAGCCTTCCCACTTCATCAACTGCATAATCTTTTATGTCTCAAGCTTTCTAATCGATCAGGCTCCATTATTCTTTATTCTTCTTTTGTACTTCAATAAGAATCCGAACGGGATGGTGTGGCAGTTTAGATTTTTCTCAGTTCAATAAGGAGGGAAAAATTCCCTTTAGATTCTTTTCTAGCCATAGATGATTTCATGATGTTGTGTTTCATGGTTGAATAGGAGGTCGTACCTGCATGGTGGCCAATCAAGTCAACAATGCTTATCTTCCTTTTATTTATTCTGAAATCCTCCTTGTAATGGAACGAAGACTTTGAAGTTGTGTGTTGTTTCTTTCTGGTCTCCCCTAAGTTGATTGTGGTACTGTTGATTAGTTTAACGTAATTCAGATATAGACATTCTCATTCTGCTGAATGAATCTTTGATGCTAGGTCTACCTTTTTCTTTTGTGCCAACGATACACGTTTCTTCATTCCTTAGTCAAGAGTTCTTTTTTCCACCTATATTCATAAAGAGCTAAAAAATAAGTAATCAATTGTATATTTGGTGACTAATCAAAATTATAAATAATGGAGAAACTGAAAATCTAAAATCAAAGATCGCGTAACAATTTCCTACATCCAATATACCCTTTACCCTTGAGAAAAAAATTTATAGACGAAACTCCTCATTTATCTAATTAGTGTTTAAATTATCATACTCTCATGGGCCTTATTTAACAAATAATATGAAAAATTGCAAGTGTTACATGTTTCAACAAATGGGCCTTATTCAATTCCCAACAAAAACGCGTCACGTCACTTTATAAACTGATTGTACGACTAATTTATTTATACCTAGTACTATCCATGAAACTTATTGTTTTTGTGCATCCAATCCCTTATGTATCAATTCCATTTGCAATACCGCGTTCACTCTTTCTTTAATTTCCTTTTTCTTTTTTCTGAGGGGAATTTTCCTGGAAAAAAACTTTAAATAGACTATATTTATAAATGATGTAACGGATGATGTCAATTACAATGCATGAAGCGTGTGAAAACTTGTGTTTTCTGTTAGACCTAGTGTGAAACCATTGTTCTAAATAAGTGATTGACATAGTCTAGTCAACTGATAAATTTACATCATTGATTCGCATTTCCATCATTTGCAAAGTTCATTGTCACAACCAATCATAAAGATGGCTATTCCATTAATTTATTGCACTTTCCTCTTACTTTTCTTTTCTGTAATACTAATTAACGAGCCCGGCCCGAACAATGACCGGAAAGATATTAGAAAGGATTAATAAGTTAAGTAAGGATATTAGACAAACACCCAAGTCTAAAATAATTTTTCTACAAAGCTATGTTTGATCGTTAGACGTGTGTTTCAATTCAGTTTCGGTAACCAACTAACTGTGTATATGCCTCACCTAAGCTTCATTTGTGATATTTTTAGATCTCACCTAAGTTTACAAGATAAATATTCTAAGTTTAGCATATATTTGCTATGAACTTCGATGGGCAATACTATCTAACTTCTAAAAAGATTTCCCTATTGAACCTGCCGACACTCATTATGCCCCAAATCATACATTTACAATATTATTATCTTACGCTTAGGACAATGAGAAGAGCACTGGGTTCTATAAAGAAGATCCGACGCTTGCACTTTCATGACATAGGAATGATAACGACATGTTTCGACAATACATTGTCAGCAGTCAATCTCTACTAGTCAACATAGATTGAATTGGGATGCGTCTCCACTCTCTCCATGAGTAGTTGCGAGTGTCTCTCAAAAGCATAAACTATTCCTTTAGCAATTAGGAGGATAGCGATCCTAGGACCTTTCACTATTATTGGTCACTTTTCTTGTTACTTTTGTTAACTTTGACGTTGGTTAAACGTAAACATCCTCGAAAGAATTTGATAGGATTGTTTATTTTCGCTGAGCCATCTCTATCAATTCATATGTGTACTATAGATAGCTTGAGTCCTGACATTGAATGAGGCACCTCCATTGTAGAGCCAATCCATCCAAATGAAAGGACCCAATGAGTATCGATTTTTACGATTTCAAATGTGAACGAGATAATCAATTTTATCTCAACATAATAATATTTCCGAAAGGGCATTGCGCAATTAGTGAAAATATCAAGTGTTGAATTTTGCTTTAATTCATGCACAGGTCTTTCTAGAATTTGTAAGATAACATAGTAAGCAATCAATCACAAGACATCACTATGCGATGCTGGGCTCGTGTTATTTATAGCTAGAATAAGATCTGATGTTGTCGTGAATTTGAAAAAACAAAGAAGTTATCTGTTGAAAATAAATATATAATCCTATTATTGAGAAGAAAAAAAAAACACAAACATGACCATTGATGTGATCATTTGCTATTGCAAATTTGTGTTTTTTTTTTCCTCATGAATCCTAGAACACTAGGCGACGGCATAGAATGTTACACCCTATGTCATAGTAATAACATAGTCATTGACCCTCACACTTGATTAGGATAATTATAATAAATCAGAGATACAATTCGGCCATATATTCACATATTCTCAAAAAAGGGAAAGTAAGATTCACAGCTAAACTAAGAGCCGAATTTCCATCATTAATGCAAGAGTATTCGGCCATAGATGCACACATTCACGCCATAGATGCACACTCATTCACGTCCACATTCACATCCAAATTTGGATATATATATATATATATTCTGCGGGGATTTGAGATTCGAGTGGAAGTTAGTGATTTGAGATTTGAGATGCTAATGTGAAATCTGGTAGTGTGATTTATTGGAAATGCGGTACTTGCTGATTGTAGCTTCTCTTGAAGATTACTAGTGGATTTAATGCCGAAACGCAACAGAAATTGGCTAAATAGAAGAATCGGAATAGAAAAGGAGAACAATTTGTTTTCTCAAGTTCGATTATTAAAATCAATAAAAAAAAATATCAAAATCTGCTATCACTAAGAATCTTAACACCCTTTTATACGGTATTAACCCTAATTAATATAGGAAACGCAAAATTACAAAAACGCCACTGGAATTAAAAAAATGACTAAAAACCCAACAAAATGACTCCGAACGCAAATAAAAGGACATCGATCACAATGTAACAGTGAGTATTGACCGGCGGCCCGTTTCTATGTAGCCGACCAAATTTCAACCCATTCCGAATTCGCCAACCCTAAGTGCATCATTCTCTCCTGCTAAAAAAAAGATTTGCCCTCAAATCTGCTTCGTCTTTATTGACATCAATCTCCTCAAGTTATTCCTCATTTGCATGGTAAGGTGACAAATTTGCTACATTAAAAGTCTCAGATACCTTGTACTCACCCGATAGCTCAATCTTATAAGCATTGTCATTAATTTGCTCAAGAACCATGAATGGTCCACCAGCTCTAGGTTGCAACTTGCCAAATCTGCTAGTTGGAAAACACTCATTCTTGAGGTGAATCCACACTAGATCACCCTCTTTGAAGACGACTCTTTTCCAGCGCCTATCCACCCGTTGCTTATACTTCATGTTTTGCTTGTTGATCTAGTTATGAACCCGTGAATGCAGCTCTTTAATCTACTTGGCATGCTCATTGCGTCTGAACTAAACTACTTGTGAATTGACAATGGTGTGAGATCCAAAGGAGTAATTGGATTATGTCCATAGACTATCTCGAAAGGACTCTTGCTTGTAGTTTGATTCTATGACCTGTTGTAGGCAAATTCTGCCTGAGGTAACACCAAGTCCCATTGCCATGGGCTATCTCCAACCAAACTTCGCGGCAAGTTCCCCAAGCTTCGGTTGACAACTTCCGTCTGCCCATCAATCTGGGGATGGTGAGAGGAACTAAACTGCAATCTGGTTTCCATGTGCTGCCAAAGAATGCGCCAAAAGTGACTCATAAACTTCACATCCCGATATTAGGTTATGGATTTGGGAACCCTATGCAACTTAACAATCTCCTGCAGAAACAAACGAGCGACTTGTGAAGCATCAAAGGTCTTGTTACAAGGAATAAAGTGCGCCATCTTCAAAAATTTGTCGACAACCACTATTATGGAATCTTTATTCCGCTGGGTTCTTGGCAATCTCAAGACGAAATCAACGCTGATGTCCTCCCATGGTGCAACTAGGACAGGTAGAGGCATATATAAACCAACATTGATACCTCTGGTTTTTGCCACATGACATACTCTGCACCTCTCTACAAATTGAGCCACATCACGCTCCATTCGAGGCCAATAAAAATGTTCACATAGCAAGGCTATCGTCTTATCCACCTCGAAGTGCCTAGCTAAACCTCCTGCATGACTCTTAGTAATAATAGATTCCCTCAAAGAACACTGAGGGATACACAGCCTGTTGTCTTTGAAAAGAAAACCATCCCCAATAAAAAAAACTGTTGAAAGGGCCCTATTTTGCACTTCCTCCAAATATCTCCAAAATAGGGATCATCAACATATAAATCTTTAAAAGAATCAAAGTCCAAAACTCTCACCTACATCCTAGACAACAGAGAATACTTCATGCTCAATGTATCCGCCACCTTATTCAGCACTCCGACCTTATGTTTAATGGCAAAACTGAAAGTTTGAAGAAATTCCACCCATCTGTTATGTTTAGCATTTATTTTATGCTGCCTATTAATGTATTTCAAGGCCTTATGATTAGAATACAGAATAAATTCATTTGAAATAAGGTAGTGCCTCCAATGCTCCAAGCTCCTCAGTATGGCGTAGAATTCATTGTCATAAGTTGAATATCTTCTCTTCACTTCATTCAACTTCTCACTAAAGAACACGACATGTTTATTTTTTTGGCTCAAGACGCCCCCAATACCAATGCCCGAGGCATCACAAGGCACCTCAAAAACCTCACAAAAATCCGGAAGTACTAAAATTGGGCTTCAGTCACCTTTTTCTTCAACAACTGAAACGCAACGTCTGCCTCTTTGGTCCACACAAATTTGCCTCCCTTCAGACAATCCGTAAGAGGCGCAATAATGGTGCTAAAATCCCGAACAAACCTCCAATAAAAGGACGCGAGTCCATAAAAGCTGCGTACCTCATGAATATTCCTCGAAATCTCTCAATTTGTAATGGCTTCAATCTTAACTGGATCCATTTGAATGCCCTCTTTCGACGCAATATAACCCAAAAAGGTCAAATGATCAGTTAAAAAGTGACACTTCTTAGTGTTGGCATACAATTTTTGCTCCCTCAAGGCCTCAAGTATTCTTTTCAAGTGCTGTAAGTGTTGCTCAATCGAAGCACTATAAACCAAAATATCATCGAAATAAACGACAACAAATTGACCAATAAAAGGACGAAAAACCTTATTCGTCAGCCTCGTAAAAGTGCTCGGCGCGTTAGATAACCCGAAGGGCATCACCATCCACTCATACAAACCATCTCTAGTCTTAAACACCATCTTCCACTCATCTCCAGTTCGCACCCTAATTTGATGATAACCACTCCTCAAGTCTATCTTTCAAAAGATAGTTGCCCCATCTAACTAATCAATCAAATCATCAAATTGTGGGACAGGGAATCGATACTTGACAATGATTTTGTTGACAGCTCTACTATCTATGCACATTCTCCATGACCCATTCTTTTTAGGAACCAACATAGCCGGCATTGCATAGGGACTCATGCTCTCTTGGATTGCGTCTTTCTCTAACAGCTCTCACACTTGTCTTTGCAGCTCCTCATGTTCTTTAGGGCTCATTCTGTAAGAGGCATTATTGGGAATAACAGTTCATGGAATGAGATCAATATAATGCTGAATGTCCCTCATGGGTGGCAACCTAGGTGGCATCTCTTCCGGTACGACATCAGCAAACTCCTCAAGTAAGGGTAGAACTTGTCTACCATGGTAGTGGACACCATATTCTCGAAGCTTCCCCCATCTATTATCATGCTGCATATTTTTCCCCTACTAGTGCACTTAGTATGAAAAATATTATGCCTAAGATACGATTCATCTTTCACCTTAGCAACATTTAAAATTCTTCTAACGACTAGGGACTCACTAAAATCGGCATAGATAATCTCTTCTTGATCTGGATTCGCATTATCTTGTTCTCCATCTAATTCATCATAGACTGGACCTTCATCAAAGGCTGGATTGTCAACAAGCGTCACAAACTGTCGGTTCGGACAATTAGCAGCAAAATGCCCGAGTCCCTAACACTTGAAACACTGCTTGGCTGCAGCTTTTCCCATGCTAGTTCTAGCACTACTCTGTCCCCTACTAGTTCTAGCACTATCTTGTCTCTCTTTAGATGCAGGTTTAGAACTTGCACCCTTAATTGCCGTTGATGTTGAATTGGCTGAAGAACTCCTTGCCTTTCCTCGGAATTCTTTGCCTGATCACTGACTCTGAAATCTGGAACTACTGTCCTTTCTTTTACATTGCGCTTCAACCTTCACGGCCAATATGCATACATCCTCATATGTCCAATATTGCTGTAATCGAACAACATTAGAAATTTCAATTCGTAGCCTTGCCAAATATCGAGCAACTGTTTGCTCATCTTCCTTAGCCACATCACAACGCATCCGCAAGCGATCAAACTCATCGATATATTGCTCAACCATTAAATCTCGCTGCTTAACATTATGATATTCAATAAACGTCTCCTGCCTATAATGAGTAAGCAGAAATTTTTTTTGCAGCAATTTCTTCATCTTATCCCAACAATCCACCTTCGATTTCCTCTCTCTAGCACGTTGCTTTTTCACATACTCCCACCATATCGAAGCTTGTTTTCGTAGCCTTATAGCCACTAATTTAATCTTCTGCTCTTCAGTCAGATTCTTAATATCAAAGATCCTCTCGATTGTATGCAACTAGTCAATAAACTCATCAGGATGAGCCTTACCTTCAAACTCAGGAATCTTGATCTTCATCCGGATATACTGATTTCCAGGTCATACTCCCCTATTCCATTCTTGGTTCAGAACCCCAAAAGGATTGATGTCCTCATCTTCATTATCGGATGGATCCTTAGATTCCACTCCCTCTTCGGATTGAATGGCCAACCTCGCCTATGCAAGTTGTCGTTCCAAATCTTGGATTCGCCTTTTTTGCTCTTCAATTTCTATGTCTTGCAGGTTTCTTAGACACAGCTGTTCGTTTGCTTCAGGAACAACTCCACGTCCCCGGCCACCACGACCCCATCATCCACGACCACCGCGATTCTATTCAGCCATTGGTTCAAGGAAACTTGGGCTTTAATACCAAATAACGCTGAAATGCAACAGAAATTGGCTAAACAGAAGAATCGGAATAGAAAAGGAGAACAATTTATTTTCTCAAGTTCGATTATCAAAATCAATAGAAAAATATCAAAGTTTGCCATCACTAAGAATCTTAACACCCTTTTATACGGTGTTAATCCTAATTAACATAGGAAATGCAAAATTATGAAAATGCCACTGGAATTAAAAAAATGACTAAAAACCCAACAAAACGACTCTGAACACGAATAAAAGAACGTTGATCATAACGTAGCGGTGAGTATTGACCGGCGTCCCATTTCCATGCAGCCGACCAAATTTCAACCCATTCTGAGTTCGCCAACCCTAAGTGCATCAAGATTCCAGCCTTGTTGTGATTGTTAGTGTTGAGAGTGGACGTAGGCTTGGGAATAAAGTTGAACCATTATATATTTGCTTGCAATGTCTTCTATCTATTCACTATTAGCATTACCCATTCATTATCATCACTATTTGTTCATCGCCAGCACGTGCACTTGAAATCTATAATTTGTTATGTTGTTGTTTGAAGTTTAACTTGTTATATTTTGCAAAAGTTTTTCATAGTTCCCAAACAACTTATTTACCCTCCTCGAGGTTGTATTGTTAGTCCTAACAATTAGTATCAGAGTCTTGTTGCTTGTTATTTCTAGTGTTATACTTCAGAGCATAAGATTTTGTTATGGTTAACTTTACAAGAGGTGTTTTTACAAATTTATTTTTGATGATGATTTATTCTTGGGATATGTTCACAATAAGTCCTAAAACTTGTAAGGAAAGTGCGTTTGAGTCCTAAAACTTGCAAAAAATGCAAACAAGTCCTAAAACTTATAAGGAAAGTGCATTTGAGTCCCAAAACTTGTAAAAAGTTCAAACAAGTCCTAAAACTTGTCACAAAAGTGCAAATAAGTCCTAAAACTTTCAAAAAATTCAACTTTAAAAAAGGACTTGATTGGACCAATATGACAAGTTTTAGGACTCGAATACACTTTTGTGACAATTTTTAGAACTTGTTTGAACTTTTTGTAAGTTTTAGGACTCAAACATACTTTCATTACAAGTTTTAGGACTTATCGTGAACATATTCCTTTATTCTTTAAACTCAAGATTTTTGGAATTACTTCACTGCTTTTAAGAATTTCTTTGTTTTGAATCGAAGGCTTCCAAATCTATACTTTACTAAAGGATCTTCAATATTTTCAAAATTTCACAAACTCTTCTTCTAGGCTTTGAAAGATTTTTCTAATTACTTTAATTAAGTTCTTTGGACATAATATTATCCCAGACTAAATGAGTAGTCTTAGGGTGCGTTTGATAACCATCCAGAATTTTTAATTCTGCTCTAGAAGTAATTTTAGAGCAGAAATGCGTTTGGTAAAGAATTACTTTTGGAGTAATTTTCTACTTCTGAATTAGAATTGTGTTTGGTAAAAGAAGTAATTTTCTAGGGCCATAAGTGATTCTCCAGAAGTAATTCTTTTCTATTTTCACTTCTCATTTTCCTTCTCTCTTTTTTCACGCTCGTAGGTGGCTGCCGCCGCTCCTATCGCCTGCTGTCGCCGTCAGCCGCTGGGCTCCGATCGCCAAACGCCCCTGTCGGTGTTGGAATCTTGGAACCCATTGCCGAAGCCGGTGATCTTGAGCTTGCATTTGGTGTTGCTGAGGATGACTTCATGGGTTAGGGGGTTCAAGAACTCGCTGCTCCCGATGGATCTTAGGCTGCAGCTCAGCAGCCATGTGCCTCTTGCTTCCATGGATGACGTCCTTGAGTTTGGCGATGGACCTCGAGCAACTTGACGGGCCTATCTTTTTGGTCAAGATCGTGGTCAGCTGCTTTCTTGTCTTTGGGTCATAGACATCCGATAGCTCTAATTTGCTGTGTAGAGACTTCTTGAGAGCAAACCACACTATTGGCATATCTCTCTGACCCTCCCCCCTCTCTCTCTCTCTCTCTCTCTCTCTCTCTCTCTCTCTCTCTTTGTGGGCTTCTTCTTCTTTTCTTGCTTGTGCTTTATCTCAAGGCCGCAAAAGCTTCATCTTCAGAGAGTATAAACTTTTTCTTTTTCAATTCATGGGTTGCTCTGACTTCCTATTTCTGGCAACTACCACTCAAGAAAGGAAAGCTGGAGCCAGAGTTGTACCCATGAGCTTCTTCCCAAGAGAGACTTTCTCCAATTCCTCTCAGGTACCTAGCAAATGTTTGAAGATTCCACTTTGGAGAGCCATCTCCCGTTGAAGCGTTTCTGTTGGAGCTTTATTGCGGACCGAGAGACAAGACATATCGACGTGTGAACCAAAATGGGTAGATGGAGGCAAATTTTTATGGCGTAGGTAATTAGGTCGCCAGCCGCTGGATGGGTGCCAATCGCTGAACGCCGATCGTCGGACGATGCCAGTGGCCTGTCGAGCTTGTCGGACATCGTTCGCCGGTTGGTTGGTTGTTGGTCGCTAGGCGATGGGCGGTCGCCAGATGATAGCTGGTCACCGGTCGATGGGTTTGTATTGCCAATTGCCAGATGGTGGCCGATCGCTGGGTTTGTATCGCCAGTCACCGAATGGTGGTTGGTTGCCGATTATTGGGTTTATATTGTCGATCGCTAGTCATGGGTTGTTGGTTGCCGATTGGTGGGTTTGTATTGTCGATCGCCAGTCATGGGTCACCGGTCGTCGGTGGTCGGTCGCCGATGGCCGGTCATCGGTGGTCGAGCAGTGGGTGGTCGTCGGCCGCCTGCGGTCATTGGTCCCTGTCGGCCAGCAATCCTCAGCCGCCGTTTGGTAGACTTGCCAAAAGCAGAAATAGAATGAAAGTGCATTTGGTAAACATTATTTCTCATTCTTTTCTAGAATTGATTTTAGCCAAAATCAATTCTTATCAGAAGTTGAATTCTGGAAGAGAATTGATTTCAAACGCGCCCTTACTTTCTAGTAATGCCATTTATGTGGATTCTTCTGACCGAATGAGTTTGTTCAATCTAAGAGTTTTAAGCTCGTCTTGTTCATTTCTCACCCTACACGATCTCACTACAAGCGAGAGGAAAGATAACTAGAATTTTAGCTCATCAATTCGTTCATCTACGACAATCAGCACATCTACTTCTAATGGAATAAAAGGTATAACAAAAGTAATGGTCGTGATGAATAAGCAAATTGTTAATGTGATCGAATATGGACTGGCAACTCCAACATCGGTAAGATCTCCTACTCAAGAAACTGGAGAAGAACAACCACCAACTCCACTTGCTTCAACTCTTAAAGAATTTAGGAATCAACTGTTAGCGGCAACCAACCGAACAGCACCAGAAGAAGGTAGATAATAGCATAGCCGATTATCTACAGAAGATCATCGAATTTGATCACATCCCAAACCAGATGCTATCAACGAAGGAATTCAAGTAAGGATTGATAAAAATCATATTCAAAGGTATGGTATGTGTTAAACTTCTATCTTAGGTAAGAGTATCAAATCTTTGTGATTATCCTCTAACTTGCCTAGCAAATTTTTAGATGGATTTATTATAATTCTTGATGATACTTGCTGAGTTATTTATGATTACACATGATTCATATCTATAATGTTTCTTGTTGTAAGTATAAGGCATTACATGAATTTATTGCAAGACATGACATGCATAATGCTTGTATATGATAGAAGCATTAATATTCTCCTTTTCCAAATGATGCTAGTGCTACATGTGATATTCTCATTGCATCTAAGATTCTTTTTGCTTAAGGAAAATTCCCTTGATGTTGAAAGCAACCATTGCATGCTTTCATGTCTTTTTATTTTTATTTTATGTAAATGCTATTTTGTTAAGAAAATTGATGACAATGTTGGTAAGTTCAAACCAAGGGCTCATAAAGCTATATTTCTTGATTATTCTACTTCTAGCATAGCATATCGTGTATTTAACAAAGTTTTGTAGGAAGTGGAAGAGTCAATATATGTCAGGTTTGAAGATAACTTGAAAGGTGCACAAGTTGATAATGAAGAATTAGTGTTATTGCCAGCACCAATTGATGATATCAATCAAAATCAACAACCTACAACATAAAGTTCAAAATCTGCACCATTACTAAAGGATTGGAGATACAAATCAAGTTAATATAAAGGTTATCGATGCGTTTCAACTCAAGAAAGCATTTTACGGACTCAAGTAAATGCCAAGAACATGATATGAAAGTTTAAGCACTATTCTTGTTGATAATGGGTTTGAGAAACACAAAGACGACATTACTTCGCTCATAAAAGAGAAAGGATTATGATATTTTGTTGATTCATATATATATGTATGTATGTTGATTATATCATCTTTTGATCTACTAATGAGCTGTTATGCAAGGAATTTACCAATATCATGAAAGGCAAATTTGAAATGAGGATGATAGGAGCATTGAATGTCTTTCTTAGTTTACAAGTCAAACAAAACAAAGCTGGCACTTTCATATTTCAAGAAAAATATGCCAGAGAATTAGTAAAAAAGTTTGAGATGGAAAGTTACAAGAAATGTAATATGCCAATGGCATCATCAACCAAACTTGACAAGGATGAGAAATGGGGAGAAGGACACTTAAGGCGCGTTTGGCAACGATTCTGATCCAAAAAATCAATTATGTTCCAAATTGATTCTTTCAGATTCTATTCCTTGGATAAGTTTTAGATAATCAACACGCATTTGGTGACTGTACAAAATTTGTGTTCTCGAAACAGAAACGTGTTTGGTAACTGCACATAATTTCTGCTCCTAGGAACAATTTCTCTTCCTAATTTTTTTTTCATTTAAGTCAAATAATTACATCTTGTCACTATAAAGTCAACCCATATAGCATCACTAATAAAATGAATACCACTTGGTCTCAAATCATGCATAATCCATAATTAGTCTATTTAATCAACCTATATAGCATTACTAATAAAAGCATCTTCTCGGGAACAATTTCTCTTTCCAGGTTATCTCCACCTTCCTAATTTTTTTCATTCAATTATAAAAATGTTAGTGGAGGCGGTGATGGTGGAGGCAGGCGGCAAGGGTAGCGGGCGACAGGCAGTCGACACATGGGCAGAAAGAAGTTGATTCCTGTTTAAATGAGCTTTTTCAAAAGTGATTCTAGAACAAAGAATCAACTTTTTTTATATTCTTCTTTCTACTCCAAATATATTCTCAAGAACAAAATTAGAAATTTAGAGAATCAGAATCATTTATGTTACCAAACAAGTTTTTCATTTTTTTTTTATGTTCTAGGAACAAAATCAGAGAATTAGAATCGTTGCCAAATAGGCCCCTAGAGTGCCAAAAGTTGTATACAATACTCACTTTAGTACCAAAAGTTTCAAAACAATCACTTAAGTGCCAAATTGGAGAAATTTCGGCCAAAATGCCATGTCACTTTTTTTTTTTTTCATTTTTCACCTTTTTTCTTTCTTCTTCCTCTCTTTAGCCAAAGGGAGGGTTGGCGAGGGTGAGGTTGACCTCGTCCATGGTCGGGCAACTAACCCGACTTCCTGCGGCCCCAACGGGGATGGTAGAGGCGAGTGGCACTGCTTGTCTCGGCTTGGTTACGCGCATGCTCCAGCATCGCCTCAGCTAGTCTAGGCCAAGGAATCGGCCTCCACCTGACCAACCGCACTCGGCTCGATCTGACCTACACTCGGTCAAGGCTCAACTTAGCCACACTCGACTAAGAAGAAGGCTTAGTTCACAGACCGGCCACCATGAGCATGGCCCCTCCACGAAGATGACATAGCACAAGCAAGAACTAACCCCCCATGGCCAACACATCGAACATGAGCTAGAACTCCTTGCCGATACACTGAGGAGGTCTGATTCATGTGATGCCATAAAATTGAAACATTGTTTCAAATTTTAATATATGATCCTTATTTGAGATGCCTACCATGTCTTCGACAAAATGCCTCTAAGAGTCGATTGAAAAATTGTTTCAATTTTGGTCTAATCTAATTGTGATTCATGTGAAACAAATCAAGTGATCATATTTTAAGTGTAAACTTGATGCTCGATGGGATTTTCTATATGCTTTACTAAGCTCTTTGGTGTTTTTCGTGCTTCATTTGTGATGTTCAATGGTGGTCTCAAGAGAGGATGAGGGTTGGCCATCGCCCGGCCCTATGAGGGTGAGGTCGAGCCTCGCCAGCCCTCCCTCTAGCTGGTCATTGACTAGAGGGAGGAAGAAGAAGAAAAATAAAAATAAAAATAAAAATAAAAGTGAAAAATGAAAAAATTAAGAAATTAAAAATATTATCTGAAAAATAATAAAATATTATTAAAAATTGTCATGCCTACTTCATATCAAAGCTGGCACTTAAGTGATCATTTTTAAAAAAATTTGGCACTTAAGTGATCGTTTTGAAACTTTTGGCACCAAAGTAAACGCCATACACAACTCTTCGCACTCCCAGTGTCCTTGTCCCATGAGAAATGTATTTTCTTGATATGCTTATTATCTTGCAAAGATTATCATGTATCTATAAGAAAATTCAAGTAGTAAAAGCATCCATCCATATGAAGTTTGACAATTCTTCATGAACGGAATTAGCAGCAAATTTTATTCATATAAGCAATTTCGCTGATAGCGGCAAATTTTGTAGGTAGTGGTATCTGCTCCTATCAAGCCTACAAAATGTGCTACTTTCAAAGGTTTGAAAATTCTGCTCAATACATTCAAATCACAAGCCCTTAAAATCTCCGTATGAGTAGTTTCTGGGTTGAAATGCTTGAAATGCTTATCGATGCTACTCTTATTTATTCAAAAGCAATGGCATGATATATGACTTGAGACAGTATATTATTAACAGTAATTTGTGCAAGAAGTTTGTTGAGCTTATGTAGATTGAAATCGAGATGAGCTTGATTGTGGAACTCAAATCTCATTTTCGAATTTTAAAGAGGAAATAATGATGAGGATGTTGTTACAAAAAAGTAGAAACAAAATCTTCTGTTCAACAACTCAAAGTAGTAACATCAACACAGAAGTCGTGACAGCATTAATGAAAGTTGTGATGAGACCTGATGCAAAAGATGTTGTGAATGGTGAAAATTTCCGACTCCCGATGAAAGCTATTTGCAAGAACTATTATAATGATAGTGGGAGGAAAACAAAAGGATGAAGAGAAAGCAGAGGAAAAATGCAAAAGAAATGGAAAATAATGATTATCTCAAAGAAGCAACACATTGATGAAGAGCAAAGATCAAGTATGGACAAATTTTGATATACTTGAGCTGATTTCGGCCTGAATCTTAATTATTAATTTGAGGATGGAAGAAAAAGTAAATGCATGGGTAGACTGAACTTACATGGTATGGTTAGTTTATCTTCCACATCTCTCATTGTTTGTTCCTTATATTGATTATCATGAAGTGAGATGACTGTTCATGATATGTGTGGATAACGATGATATTCTCTGCCTGCTAATGATGATGATATTAAGAGGTTATAGCCCCTAGACAGGAGGAGCAATGCTGTTCTTGTTGATAGTTTATATAAATTGTTTAGAGTAAAGTACACATAAAGTGCCAAAATTTGTGTACGGCACTCACTTTAGTGCCACAACTTTTTTTCGAATCACTTAAGTGCCAAAACTTTTTTTGGATCATTTAAGTGCTGAATTTTTTTTTTCAAATTACTTAAGTATCAAAATCGGAGAAATTTTTATCACTTAAGTAATCATTTTTCTCTAATTTTGGCACTTAAATGATCCGAAAAAAGTTTTGGCAAAAAGTTGGCACTTAAGTGATCTAGAAAAATTTTTGAGACTAAAGTGAGCGCCGTACACAAGTTTTGGCACTTCTGGTGTCCTTTAGCCATTACATGGTGTCGCTCAATGCTTGTCTTTAAATAGAAACTCATGATAAGTGCTTTTAGCCATTATCTCTTCTGAATTATCATGAATTATATTTGTCTTCATTATTCCTTGGTGATTATCATTATATGGAGACACTAAAATCTGCTCTTGTGCAAATTATTGAAATTATCTAAACCTATGGAGCAGATCTTTATATTTCCTTTGAAATATTATGCTTTTCATTATGATGAAAAAGGAATGAGTTAGATTGATTGTATGCATCTATATTCATTGATATATATCTGTTGATGCATGTGATGTTTGATCTGTCGGACAGAAGCTTTATTGCACGTATTTTCAGTTCGCCTAAGCATGTTGAACATGTTGTTTATGAAAATTGTGTTTCATTCCTAATATTTGCAGTGAAGATTGTGCGAAAATGAGCTAAATTACATATGTATTATTAGTGCCTTTATGATTATGACAAATTGGGGGAGAGGTTTGATGGAATATACAAATGTGTTTGGAGAAGTATTAGTTCACATTATGCATATTCACTCCTATTTGAAACTTATGTGACTATGTAACTTATGTAGAAGCATGAGCTATTGATAATTCATATTCTTTGCTCATGTTGTTTCTACTTGCTATCTCCTCATTATTTTCATTGAATATCATAATATTTGGAGATTGCATTGTGTACTTATTATGCCATGATATGAATTCATATTTTTGGCAAAATAAGCAAAATTGTTTTACTTTCAAGCACACAAAATTCAATATCTTTTATTGCATGCTAAAACATCTTTATATTGAGAGATTGTTTTGTCATCATAAAAAAGGGGGAGATTGTCGAAAAAATACCCTATATTGTTTCAACAATGACAACGACAATCAACGGCTACTAATGTGTGTATTGGTTAAGTAGTACCAAGTGATGTACACACAAGCCACAATGTAGATGATGTCATAATTAGCACCAAGTAAACTAACAGGAAAAGTTATGACAAAAAAAAATTTAATATGAAAAGTGCTCTGCCACTGTCAAGAGTGCTCTGTTGATATCAAGGGATCGTTGCCAATGTCAAGGGTGAACAAGATATTAGGTGTTGCGATGTCTACAAGCTGGAAGGATCTTGATATAAGGTGAACTTCTAGAAGAACCTTGACCTTGACCAAGGATGAACAAATCGAGAAGAATGTGGATGTTTGTGATGACTTGGGGGTACCAAGATTGAGTGAACAATTGGATGAACTTGGTGATGTTGAACAAGCCTAAAGCAAGGATGTTCGGTAAAACTTGGAAGGGCCATGAAGGTTAACAACATGGTAGAGTCATAATTGCCAATATGCTTGGAAGGACCAAAAGATAGAAGATTTGATTGTTATCAAGTGCAGCAAGATTGTTATCGGGAGCAATAAATTGTTGGTAGGAGCAGTTGTTGATATAAGAAAGGTGGAAGACATGTGACATCCTCCTTCCAGCCTTAATTTGGCGTCTAATGGTTACCTTTAAGGCTTGGAATTTGGAAAATAGTACTACAGTTGATTAGGAGTTGTTTTGGCAATAATTAGTAAGAGACAGACTCTGACAAAAGCACACTGACACATTATTGGGAACCTGCCACTGTCAGAGAGATGTTGTCGATGTGTGAGAGTCGTTTTGATGATTTTGAGCAACATACTGCTGCTAGCAACAGTGGAACCAATGGCTACTTGAGGATTTCAATGGGGAATGGTCATCTAAGGATGGATAGCTATATATTGAATCCAAGATAAGTAATTGGGTTGGGTGGAAACGAAAAAAAATTGTCTAGTGCCTTGAATGTTGCTCTTTGTTTTTTTGTTGTTGTTTAGTGATATGTATCTTGATGGCAATGTCTGTGTGGTGCTAATGTTGTAATCAGTGATAAGAGGATGTGTACAAGTGTGATAGAAGTACGTGAGTTCTCATAGTGTGATCTATTGGAAAAATGATACTTGCAGATTGTAACTTCTCTTGAAGATTATTAGTGGATTCCAACCTTGTTATGACTATTAGTGTTGAGAGTGGACGTAGACTTGGGGATAACCTGAACTATTATATATTTGCTTGTAATATCTTCTATCTCTTCACTATTAGCATTACTCATTCATTATCATCACTAACTATTCATCAGCAACACATGCACATGATGTTTATAATTTGTTTTGCTGCTCTTTGAAGTTTAATTTGTTATATTCTACAAAAGTTTTTCATTGTTCCCAAAAAAACCTATTTATCTCACTCTAAGTTGTATTATTAGCCCCAATAGTTAGCAATCCCATTATGATCAAATAATGGAATAGCAAGTTATTGTGGTATTATACTAAATCTGGATCCTTCTTAGTGAAAAGTATATATAATTATTAGGAAAACCTCATATGATATTTTGAAATTGACAAAACCATATGTTTATATCAATTATTGGATAAATGTAGATGTTGTCTTATCTCAAGTTGAACCAATGCAAGGAAAGTGTTATCACCACTAATATAACTTGAAGTATGAAGTAAAAGATTAAAGATGGCTGGAAGGACTTTGATGGAGGTGAACAAGTCAAGGAATGGGAAGTTCATGAGGGCTTGGAGTACCATGACAATATGAACAGTTCATATGGTCATGTTCATACCCATGAAGATAAAGTGGAAGGCTGTACGCAAGTCTACTAATGGCGGAAAGTCTTGATAGACTCACACATTGCTGATATAAGCAGTTCCCTTATCACCTGAGAAAAACGTGTGTGTTGGATAATTGCACATAATGTACTAAAAACCTAGACATTCATTTGATATTAAATTTGAATCTTAAGGAATTTTGGCAATAAGCCCCGAGTTTACTAATGGAAAAAGTCTTGATAAACTCACACATTACTAATAGAAGCGGTTCCTATATCACCTAAGAAGAGTGTGCGTGTTGGATAATTACACAATGTGTTCAGAAGACTTGGATATTCATTTGATATTAAATCTGAATCTTAAAGGAATATTAGCAATAAGCCACATGCCTACAATTCCAAAAACCGACATACAAAAGGAAATTTAATGTCAATCAAGTTGCTAAGAAGGATTATTTTGTAATGTAAGTAGTATTATTAGTGGAAACCACATGGTCACTACGAAAATTTGCTTTTATGGACGATCAAATCTCCCATTGATCGTGCAATTATCTTCAATGGCTAACTTGATAATCTCGAAGATTTTCCAACCATTGGTGTGGATCTTGAAGACTATATAAGAAGACCAACATACGTTTTAGAAGATACAAATTGCGAGAATGTCTAAATTTAAGAAAGCTTTATTCTCTAAGATACACAATCTCTTGTTATTGAGCGAGCAATTCACTATTGCTAAGAGTGATTGACTGATAGTAATCTCTGTTGAGAAGTGCATGAGTGTTGTAATAGTGCGTGGGAATTGGTAGTGTGATCTACTAGCTTTGGGTTGAAGCTGCACGGGCAACATTGTAACTTTTCAAAGAATTACTAGTGAAACCAAGCCTATTGATGGTTGATAGTTTGGGAGAGTGGACGTAGGCTTAGTCTGACCCAAACCACTATAACATCTATGTGCAACTCTTCTATCTCTCTCTATTTCATTTATGTAACTGACTAATAGAAGCAAACTGAACTTGATATATTTGGCTTACACATGGATTCAGATACTTGCATATATTAAAAAGTTTTCGCATAACCAAACTTGTTTTAATAATTTTGCATAATATGTCAAGTTTCATTTGATAGGTATTCACCACCCTCTCTAAGTTATATCTTTAGCCATAACATTTGGTATTGTAGCAGGTTGCTCATATAGTTTGAAATGCTTTTATTTGAGGAGCATAAAGATCTGCCACGGCTAGTCATATTGGTGCAAGAGTCTGTGAAGGGAAATCAATCTCAAGACCTCCATACTTCCGGAAAAGGATAGTACGAGTGCCAAAACTTAGTATAGGTGGACACTTTAGTGCCAAAACTTTCAAAATGGACACTTAGGGGGTGAATGGTAACCATTCTTTTTCAGAAATTAACTTTTGGCCAGAAGTTGATATTTCTACTTCTACTATAGAAGTAGATTTTTAGAGTAGAAATGCGTTTGGTAAACAAGAGAAAACTTTTATTTTTGGAAGAGAAATAATAATATTTTAATATTT
>BCNH02000001.1:11366925-11407946 GCA_001662345.2 Metrosideros polymorpha var. glaberrima | reverse complement strand
GTGCATGGGTGTCACGGGCGGAAAGGAAAAGCAACAGGGGGAGCGAAGAACCCCGAACATAAAAAAGGAACAAGGAACCTAAACACAAGAAGTCTAATTAAAGACCGACGGATTGATGCCCCAACTTCGTTGCATCCTTCGGTTTTGAGGGGTGTCATCAACATGCATAAGCATTAGCGCCTTATCCCTAACAAACTTCTCGAGATGTTTCTTAAGAGCTGGCATGTACAGGGTCTGATTTCGAAAGAGAATATGATTCCTTTCTGTCCAAATAACGTGACATAGAGCACCAAAAGAAAAGCGGGCAATGATCTGGTGGAAATGTTGGCCACTGATATGGTGCATAGCCCACTTTAGATTATCTTGCGAGCAACGATTTTGCCAAGCCAAATTACACTTGGCTGCCCAGAAGAGAGCAAGAGCACCCCGTGGCGCGGCAACCAAAGAAGAGGTGGTCAATGGAGTCGGGGCGACTACTACAAAAAACACATAGACCATATGAAATTCTATGATAGTTGAGCAAAAGTACTTGGGTTGGCAACCTATTTAGAGTGATAAGGCAAAGGTGGGAAGAGTGCTGAGGAGCAAGACCACGGTCCCAGATGAATGCGTGCCATGGCACAACTTGTCCTTTGCATCAAATGATATTCCAAGCATCAGCAATAGAGAAGGTTCCTGAATGGTGACCATACCATACAAAGCGATCATTATCCTCTGGCGTAAGGATTAGAAAGGGTTCGGACCACGAGGCAATTGTGTTTGTTACTTGTGAAGGGGAGGGAATTGCGGCACGGTACTGTGAGACCGTGGTTTTTCGAGATATACCAGAACGATAAATATCCCTATCAGAGAACAATTTGTAGAGAGGCCCTCTTTGGTGCCATGAATCAAACTAGAAGAAAACATTATTACCATTGCCAAGCCGCCAGCAAAAGAGATGCTGAAATTCCAGGCAAAGTTCCAGGATTTTCTTCCAAGCCCAAGAACAAAAAGTCGGTTTAGTGGTGACCTAGAAATTTTTGTTCTTCAGAAAAGTAGAGTGGATCCACTTGCACCATAATGATTCCTTGTCAGAAAAAAGGATCCATATATGTTTGAGCATAGCTGCCCTATTGCAATCAACAAGCCTGCGAATACCCAATCCACCTTCTTCCTTATGGAGGCAAACATGATCCCAAGATACTTTGGCATCTCCTATACCTATACCAAGATTTGGGCCTTTCTAGAGGAACTACCTGAGGATTTGTTCAATACGTGATAGGATGTATTTAGGAAGGATAAAGACACTTGCCCAATATACATGAATAGCATGAAGTACCGATTTGATGAGTTGCAAGCGACCGGCAAAAGAGAGAAACTGGTGAGACCAAGATTGGGCTCTAGCGGTGATTGAATTCACTAAGGATTCACAATCCAACTTGCAGATTCTTGATGCGATAATAGGGACTCCAAGATATCGGAATGGTAAAGTACCTTCCTGGAAACTGAGAAAAGTGAGAAGTTGGCCCTGAAGTTCTTCCGAGCCTCCAGAGAAGAATATCTTGCTTTTAGTCACATTAGATCTAAGTCCTGACCAAGCAGAAAAGTTGTCTAGACCTGCCTTCAGCAGAAGGACAGATGCCGTGTTTGCCTCAGAAAAGAGAAGGACATCATCCACAAAGAATAAGTGAGAAAGGCGTGTAGCTTTGCATCGCCAAAAGAATTTGAAGCCTTGTTGTCGGGTCTGAGTATTCAAGATGCCTGTGAGTATGTCCATAACAAGGGTAAAAAGATATGGTGATATAGGGTCTCCTTGTCCGATGCCTCTTCCACTAGAGAAAAACTCATGAAGTTCCCCATTGATAGAAATAGAAAACTTCGGGGTACAGACACAAGACATGATGAGCTTCGTGAAGGCAAGGGGAAACCCAAATGCTTGTAAATTGCTAGTTCATATTCAAGAACAATAAATAATAAAAAAACAACTCATTCACTCATTCCTTTGTCTTGACCTCCCCAAAAGTGCACAAAAAGTAAGCCACATAATACATAGGACAGCACAAACAAGAAGCAAGCCACAAGCATCCCGTGGATAGCACAAATCAAATATGCTACATTTGACCCAATACAAGTGCATTCTTCTCATCTTGAAGCAATTTACATTTCATAATAAAGTAGGCTACACAACATAACAACAACACTGCCAACACTCGATAACACTTTCTTTCAATTTTTATTCTTGAAACTTCCTTCTTCAAATGGTTGGCCAGATAAACTAAAACCTTCATTTTAGCTTGCATTGAGTCAATATTGTCCAACTCGTCCATGAACATAGTTGGAGGTTGATGTCATCCATCAAGTAGGTCCAATATCACCTCTGTCGCTCGGCCAGAGAACTTCGCATCAACCCATTTGAAATATTTGCACTTCGAGCCTTCTCTATATCTGGCGCATCCATGGTATTTTCTTGGGATTCAATCGAGTCCACAATGTTCTTCTTGGACTCGATAACCCATAATAACAAAACGCTCACCTTATCCTTTGCTTCTTTGAAAGGAATTTGAGTTGCTACTAAAGGTCTTGCTCTCCATTTTTTAGATTCAGCTGTTAAATTTGGGGGCAAATCGAAATAGGGCAATAGTTTGCGTTTTAGGGCTCGGTTGGGGAAGAAATTGGAGATTTTGTTCAAATAAGCCGATTTAGGAATCTTATTTGGGGGAAGATAGCTGAACGACGTCGTTTCATGTTTGTTGACACCAAAATTTTGAATAACCATTTAGAATAGGCTTGTATAGAAAGTTAGGGATTAAGTTTTAACCCCTAAACCAAAAATATTAAATTGCATAACATGTAGTTTTAGGAACGTTTTGCATATAGGATCGGCGGCAAATGAGTTTGGACAGGCATTTCTGGACAAATTGAATTAAGCCCGCAATAAGAGAGAATTTGACCCAGCCCATTTATTCTCATGACTGAAGCTCATTAGGAAGTTTGCCGTATTTGGAAATTGTTCAATCGTGCAAGAATCGTGGCTGAATAATTTATGGTCACTAATTTTGGGTAGGTCAAAGGCATATATTGAAAGATAATTGAATATGGACAATGTCCGATCAACATGCAAGATGAATATTCAATCAATGATTCGGAGCACCAATTAGCACTATGCAAAATATCAAGCGCTCGGTGGATATGAGCATGGAGAGAAAGAATCAGTGAAAATCTTGTGAATTAAGGGAAGATTTCTCTCACTATGGGCAAGTGTCATTCAAAAAAGAGAGAAAAGATAACACATGAATTTGAAAGGGGAAGAAATAAAAAAACAATATCCCAAAAGGAAAGCGGATCGGCCTTCTTTCCTTAAAAAAAAAGCCCTTGCTGTCTTCAATATAAAGGACCTATCACGCACATATTCTGCGGGGGAAGCTCACAATTCTGTTTAGGAATTCATAAAGAGAAAACACGTGAGGAAAGCTAGAGAGAAGAAGAGAGGATCCACGGCCGTCTCCTCGTGGTCGCACCCCATCTTTACCGGTCGCCTCCCTCTCACCGTCTAGCCACTGCCGCTGTGAAGTCCAACAACGTTGCTCTGTCTAGTTGGGTTGTCGCTTGAGCAGTCCACCGCGAGTTCTGCCCGTGACGAACCCGGCCGCAACGACCACCACAAGATCGACGTTAGACTGGTTTGTCGCCATTCATGCTCGCAATCAACGCTGCCCATGACGCCATCCTAGTAGCCGTTGTCCCTTGCAAGCCGTACCAACGCATCAGCCCATCCTTGCCGTTGGTAATCGAGACCGTTCGCGAGCTTGTCTTCACCGAACTGATCCATCTCAAAAAAATTCTTGTTGCATATAGACGTGCCAATGGTTCCTGGATATTGTGTCCCCTGCAGGTGTTTCCTCAAATAAAAAAGAAAAGAAAAACGTTTGTCTTTTGCACAGGTGTGATTCATGGGTGAAGTGATGGAAAATTCTGAAGGAATGCACTTGGATCACTCACAAGCAGAAAGAATATAAGTGTTTGCCATATTGCCTGCCCAATAGCCACGAATTTTTTATTCTAGCAAAAATTCATTCTTACCAGAATCAATTCTGGTAGAGAATGAGAAATTATGTTTACTAAACACATCCTCACTCTACAAGTTTACCAAATGGCGCCCAGGGATCGGCAACCGACGAGGACCGGCGACCAGCTATATCTAGCGACCGGCGTTCAACGGTGATTGGCGATTGGTGGCGGTCAGCGATGACGATTGGTGGTGGCGGCAATCAGCGGCGGCAGTGTCGGCCTACGAGCGTGAGAAGGAAAATGAGAAGTGAAAATAGAAAAGAATCACTTCTAGCAAGAATTGATTCTGGTAATAGAGAATCACTTCTTTACCAAACACAATTCTCATTCAAAAGTAGAAAACTGCTCCAGAAGTCATTCTTTACCAAACACATTTCTACTCTAGAATTACTTTTGGAGCAGAATTAAAAATTCTGGTAGATTATCAAACGCACCCGAACAAGCTGTCGTCAACCATTGTGGATCAACTCTTGCCGCTGAGTCACCATGGCTTCCCTTGCCATGACTCGATTGTCCACGAGCCACCGGTTCCCGATTCCTGAGTAGTCCGATCAAGATTCTCTGATTGATCCAAATTTGGAAAATTTCCAGATAAAGTAGTTTTTATTTTATTTCTTTATTGTGAATAATTCTATCAATTTAATACCACTCTTGATTGTGTTTCCTAATTTAAAAAGATGTGAATCTTCTAGATGAGATAATATCGCATTAGAGAAAACGCGATATTATCTTAGGATATTTGATTTTTTAAATTATCTTTTAAATTAGGCACATTATCTTAGGAGATTTGATTTTTTTTTTACTTTTATTGTCATGATTGCTTCCCTTTTATAATTATGAGATAATTTGCACGTTAATAACCAATCTTGCTCATAATGTATGCTCCCATCGTGCCTATGTCCCAAGGAAAATGTGCAATAGGATAATATCTGACTTCAATTTAGAAGTATGATCGTGCCCGCACATGAAAATTATATATCTCATCCCCGATTTAAAGGATTGGGTTGATAATTCTAAAATAGAATTTCAAAATCTGCCCTATGTATTTGGGGATAATGATTATTCTATAAATTAATTCACTTTTTGGCCCCAATTCAAGGGAATGCTGTGAAATTGAAAATCGGAATTTAAGGTATATTATGAGCAAGATTGATTATTTCTATTCAAATTATTTATTTTTGTTTAATGTAATTAATCATAAAAAAATATCAAAAATACTCATCATGTGCATTTCATATTTGCCATGTCATTAGTCTAGGTTCATTTACTACCATGTCTAGGTTCATCATTAGTTTCATGTCTAGATTCATTAATGCCATGTCTAGGTTCATTTGATATAGTTTTTAAGTGCATCCATATAGAATTAAATGTGTAGGTTCATTTATTATTTAATCTTAGTCATTAGGATTAATTAATTAAATTGTCTATCATATAGTATAGTCACATGATATTTTTGTCCATCATCTAGAAAAGGTAAGTTTAGGGTCATAAATGCATGTCATTTAATTTATGTCATTAGACTTAGATCATTTAATTAAATGCATTTCATTTTAGAATATGGTTGCACTAGCATTGCATTCAATAAGAGAAAACCCCAAAAAATTCATCTACATTGCAAATCAAGGAATTTTCGTGAAAAATGGGTACCGAAAGGGTGTTAATAGAAATATTAGCGTAATCAAGTCCCCGAACTCACTTAGTCTTTGGTTCATAGAAATAAAGTATATCTCCCTATACTTTATTTAGGTTTCTAATCGGCCTATCATAAATGATTAGTGGCAACTCCATTTTAAATCTTTTTCACGTTAATATTGAACCTTAAGTTGCGATTTGGTAGGACTTGAGAGGGTTGGAGCTAGGTTAGTTAATTTAATTAACTTGATAATTCATTAACCTAGGTTTCGGCGAAATTTAGGTCGCGACAGCTTGGTAACTCCGCTGAGGAATTCTTTTAATTTTCAAAAATTTTAAGGAACCAAGTGAACTTAGGCCTAAAATTTTTCATGAAATTTCTCCTTGCTTTGGTTATGTGGATTGGTCCTTAATTTTTTAGGTGTTAAATGTTCTTGCAAGGTTATGATAAATGCAATGTTTGCTAACTTTTGTTTGGCAAGGTTGAGTGGTTTAAGATTTTGCAAAAATTGAAATGCCGCATGACTTAAATTGTTGTGCGTGCCTTTTAAATTTTTTGCACTACATGAACCCAGGCTTTTAGAAAATTCTAGGATGGTATCAAGATGAGAATCTCCCTGGCTTCAATTCAAAAGAGTGGGCGATCTTGTCTTCGATCCCAAGCTTTTCGTTTTGAGGAGTACCCACCCTAGCAGTAATCCAACGGCACGGGATGGACCCTTGGCCTAATCAAAGTTCTTGAGGGCTAAACAAGACCAATATAGTTTGGTGCGATTTGTCCTTGGGACTTCACTTTGCAAAATTAATGACGATCCACCCCGCACTTATCATGCGTATGTCTATGTGATTGTCATCATTATCGTCAGTTAGGTGAGTTATTGAAATTCCGTTGTGCAATTTATTTACCTATGGTCTATCCATGACTAAACCTAAGTCTTTTGTGTTTAAGTACGTGAATACCCTTTTCAAAAAAAGTGATTCGGGTTTTTCTTTCAAAGAAAAGGAAAAGGAAAAGGCAGGAAAATAAAGCGAAAAATTGTCCTAGGTAATTGTCCCAAAAAGAATTGTCCCAAGGAATTGTCTCGAAAAGTTGTCCCGAGGAATTATTTGGCCTTTTTCTTTTCTTTGAAAGAAAACTTGTTTCGATTGTACATGTGTACCCCTTTATTTTTCACAAATGTTTGAATGAAACTCTCGAAGGAGGGGGCGCAATTTTATAAAAAAAAAAAACACAAAGCGACCATTAGGTATTCGTACATGGCCATAGCTAAAGGCAAATTGAGATTCAAGTTTGTTTTGACAAAGGGAAATGATCGTTTTCAGAAAGATAGTCGCGTCAGTTTGACCTTGTTTGTCTTACTAATGTGCCTACTTTATGTTTCAAAATTAGAACAGAGACATTCGATCGAAAGGGATAGTTAAGCACCAATGTTGATGAATAGATTCCCCGTGGTCACAATTGCTAGGTCGTCAACTAGTCATTGGTTGCTAGAAGATGCGACTAGGATTAACCCCGAGACATGTAATGGTGTGGGGAGCGGTCACTCAATACACCGCCAATGTCGATCTTGACAATGCAAACAACAATACCGCTGAGATCCGTTCGAACTAGGGACAACATGAAGAGCTCAAGTCCCTCATTAACGAGAGCACTGCCACTATCAAGTCAGGTGACAATCAAAATTGAGGCAATTCTCCTTAAGCACGAGGCCGCGGTGATTCTATAGAAGGTCCTTTGTGCCGGGCTGTGATACACCCAACATGATCCATTGTCCTGACAAGTCACAATCAAGCCCTATTACCTTGATCAGTCTTACACTAATTCCTTGAGAGGCCGTCGTTTATCATGGTTTGGCTTGAACCCGTATTGGTTGAAGAGGTCATCGGTTAGCCCTTTGAGCACACTATCTGCAACTCATCGATCTTTCTTGAGATGCGAGGTTGGGGCAAAATCGGGCATTAGCATTCCAACAATAGCCAAGCAGATGACAAGGCAGAAACCATAGAAACGACAGACCATCATGCTCCAATCACGATCACAGAGAGCTACACAAAAACCCTAACGATCCAAGAAAACCAAATCGAATCAGCTGAAAAGACGAGTTGTTTGGATCGCTAGCAGCACTAACATAGTTGTGCCTGACACAACTCGTTCTCTCACATTAATGAGAAATCAGGGGGCAAGCCGAGAGAGAACTTGCCCAGCTCTAAAAGGGAAGTATTCCTTTTCCCTCACTCAGTTTAATTATTCTGAAAATAACAATTCACTTTCATTCTTGTAGGCAATCATCTTAAGGCTAGTTTTCAAATGGCAATCGTCCAGGCGTGTGGGTCAAATGCCACAAGAAAGAAGGAAAGTGCAATCAGACATTGGTGTAGTCTAACATGTGGTCGACCAAACGAAAGTTAGCCACAACAAGCTATGTTCTGGCAGCCAGGTCCTCTGAAATAGGGGCAAATCAAAAGAAGACCCTTTGGTCTAAAAAGGAAAGTATCTTTTCTTAAACTCAGTCTGTTTTGAAAATGATGCTTTGTTGTAGATGCCAAGCCAGGAGGCAGGTCACAACAGTTGTTGTTAAAGCATATGAGCAGTCGAGACATCACTGATTTCCACTCACATCATCCTTTTAGTTTGTCTTAAGACCCTATTCATGCACATTTTCTTTGGTACAGGGGAAATAGTCGAAAGTGTCGCATCTAGATCATCCCTTCCGTGTGTGCAGAGGCAAGTCATGGTTGCCCGTTACAGAATATGAACGGGCATTTTTGCCAAGTTCATTCCTTAGGCAAATGTCCAAGTTTTAATTGAGCATGATAGAGTACTTAAAATTACTACATTTGCACGCTTAAAGTTAGCAAGCTCTTGAAATGCTCACATGAATTGCAAGCTTGAAATGAGGTACAATTTTATGTATGATTACTATGCCTTGTCTGAATTGCTGATCTCAAAAGGGAAATTTAACTAGGCAGTTCCAACAAATGTGGGAAATGGATTGAACTAATAAGTGAGGAATGTCAGGATGACAATAGGCAAATCCACTTCCATACACTATCCCAGGATTAGCCCTAGTGAGAGTGAGCGATGAAGACCATATTCACAAGGTAAAGGGTTATCTCACAAAAGGTACGACAACCGAAATGATGGCAGGCATTCATTTCTTCTACCCCAAACACTAGAGGTTCATCCATTGCTAGCCCTTTTGAGCCTAAACACTTGAAATTTCATTTCCTTACCCCTGTCAAGAATCACCCCACATTGGGGGCAACATGGAGGTAAGATTAGCAAAGGTAAAAAATGGGATATGGATTTTCTTGTTTGCACTTACATTAATCTTTGTGAGACGCTTTACATTAAACTCGAGCTGAAATTTAAGTGCCCTAGGATGATGAAGAACGATTCTTTCTTTATTCTAAACACAAAATCATTTGTTTAGCTCCTTGAGCCTATTATATTCATTTTTTTAAACCTTTGTCAGTGATCATCGACGGTACACAGGGGCAAGCAAATCCAGGCAACATCAAATGCAGACAGAGACATTGAAGATTACCTAGTAGTCCTTTCATTTCAAAGTTATCTAAGTCTGAATTGTATGAGTTTTTGAATTTCTCATAAAAAACAGAAAAAAAAGAAAAAAAAATGTGATGAGAAATTCGGAAGTCTCAATAGCATGGGGTAGAAAAAGCAGTGTGCCCCTAAGTTTTCCAACTTTCATAGTTGTATCCCCAAGGTGATGTAAATTGCAGTGTAAATCCCCAATTGAGAATTCATCCAAGATAAGTCCTTAACTAAAAGCAAAAATAGCCTTAGTTGCGGGAATTTTGCAAGTTTGGCAAAATGAATTCCTCAATTAGTATTTTTCATTGCAATCCCCAGTTCATTGTAATGTTACAATCCCTAGCTAGAGTCGGTTGACTGAGAGTAAACATATTTGTAGCAAAATGTTGAACTCAGTCTAGTGCTGTTGTGAAGTTTTCCCTAGGTGGAGTTTATACAATCCCTAGTAGAATCTGAAGGCCACAATCCCGAGCGATAATCCTAGAAACTGAAGGTCAGAGAATGAAGATCGAAGACTGAAGGTCAGAGATTGAAGATCGAAGAATGAAGACCGGTGATGCACAGCGATGATCACTGACTTTAGCTTCACCTATATTTTCTGAGCCAAAATAAGCTTTTTCGTTTCTCAATCCCCAATCCAAACCTATGTTACAACTCGGATAAAGTCTCTACTGATTAGGGCATTTAAGTTAACGTGAGGTTTACATGCTTTAAGCTTCGCTCGAAGAAGTGTGAGCAAGATTATTTTTTCTCATTTTGTAGGGTCCTTGACTTGTAAACCTGAAGTAGTTTACGAAGACACTTTTTTTCAAAGTCGGCGCAGCAATCCCTTTGAAAACCTTTGACCAAGCCTACATTATGGTCATATTGAAGTCCTGTCAGATCAATAAGATCGCACTAATGCGAGACTACTCAGACCCTCATCGAATATGATGACAGTGAGATGGAGTGTTTCTCATAATCATACAACCAAGATAAATAACTTTTTTTTAGAGTGAGAGTAAGCCCTTTTTTACTGAAGGTCCTCACTCAACATGTTCATGACATTCTGTCACGCCCCGACCCTCGAGCACGCGACAATCCCGATACTTCTCTTGGGTCATTTTGAATGCGATGTCCCAGGACACATCATTGACCCGTTTGTGTTATATTTTGATTAACGCAAGCGGAAACAATTAATAATGACAACAACAGGGATAGTAGGAAAAACAACAGAATTACAATTGTTAACAAAGCACACTGTATTTATATATTTGTTAACCCTAGGAAGTTTACTTATACGTACCCTTTTCAATGGGCTGCTTCCTACCAAGACCGACAAAAAGATATCGAGGTCAGGGTTAACTTAAACTTCTTTATGCGATGGCACCTTGATATGAACTGCACAAGTCGACTTTCCACTTTATGGTCCTGAAAAGCGATTAACGATAATAAGTGAGATAAAATGTCAGTAAGTTAACAACCTAAGCCTTGTGTAGGGTGCTAATTCACCTAGAGCATACCCTAAACATGCAGCTTATTATCGATGATAGATTAATAGCAAGCAATTCTCACTTTACTTTATCTATAACATATTCGAGTGATTCAACTCAATTCCAATCAACCAATAAATTACAGGCATTCTTACCTCGTTTTGGCACTTACCTTGCATATTATCAGTTATAACATTCAATGAACAATACATCAATCAAGGAAATCAGAATACATATCACTATTTCTCATGCGCAATGCATCCAAGCGTGTTACAATTTTATGCCTAGTAATTACACCCGTTCTCAAGCACGGCACAACCCAAAGGTTGGTGGTTCTTGACCTTTCTGGGCTACGGCACAACCCAAAGGTTAACAGTCTTCCGGCATGACCGAGCATCGTCTCGCCCCATCGGGCATGGCAACATCATAACCTCCTCCGGAGATAGATGGCATTTCATAAAGGAAAATCGGTTCGGCTTCTACCGCGATCCATCATCCGACCCCGCCGAGCATTCAATAAAATCGGGTATCATCCCCAAACACCATTGGGGGTCCATACACTTTGTGATCACACGAGCACACCAATCATGCATGCAAATCTCATTTCTTCTTTCTTTTTGCCAATGCAACCATGATACGTGCTTATGCCATGATTCGTGTTCATATGTCAAACTTATTGCCATTCTCACACATAAAAATGCAATAAATAAATCACACATGATCACACAAACATGCTTTTCCTATCAAACTTCACATGTTTCATTTTTCAAGCCTCCTAGATTATTCCAACATACAAGACTCGGCATCCAAGCACGACACCTCATGAATTATAGTTTATATGCCAAAAATTGCATTATTTTCAATTAGAAAACTATAGTTCAAGAGGCAACCATCTTTCTAAGGCAATCTACCCTTCAAACCACATAAAAGCATGCATGGAACTATTGCATATCACAAGCATAAGACACATTAATTAACAACTTATCACCCAACTTTGATAACTTATCAACTAATCATGATAGCTTATCGATAATTCCTCGATAGCTTATCGCCTATTTGACGATAGCTTATCATCCATTTTTCGATAGCTTATCACATAATCCTTGATAGCTTATCACCCATTTGGTGATAGCTTATTACTTACTTACTGATAACTTATCACCCCTTTGATGATAGCTTATCATTTTTCTTTGATAACCAATCACTTGTACTTATCATTTCATAATAACCTATCAACTAATCCAACCATAGTTAAATCTAAACCTCACTTAATTTAACCATATGCGCAATTAACAACCTAACAAAGAATTAGGGAGTTAACTCACTAGTTTAACAGCAGCGGCTTTGCTTGGCACCGCAACGACACAAGCGTACGGCACGGCACGGCACTGCGATAGACAGTGGTGCGGCGCGGCTTGGCGATGGCGGCACGGCGTGCGGACAAAGGGCGGACGGTGGCTATGAGTGGCTTGGCACGGCGATGGATGGCGGCGGCATGGTGAGCAGCAAAATGAGGGGCGGTGGAGGTGGCCGAACCAAGAGGAAAATGAAAGAGAGAAAGAGAGAAAAAAGAGAGAGGAAAAAAATGAAAGTGAGAATGACAAAGAGAAAGGAAATGACCAAGTCTTCCAATGCTTATCTTCTCTTCCAAGATTGCATTATTGATGTCTCATTAATGCAACCCCAAAAATTATCCAATCTTGCTCTTGAAACTCAAGACAACTTAAGGCAAATAATTGAGGAGAGAGAGAGAGAGAGAGAGAGTGAGTGAGTGAGTGAGTGGAAGTCTTCTACTCCAAGATGGATTCTTGCTTCTTCATCAAGTCTTCACTTTGCATTAAATAAAATTGTCTCTTGCCCATAAATGTTCCTCAAAGTCAAGGTTTTCTAGAAGGGGTATTTGGTAATTTCCACCCTTGGCACTATTCATGTGGACTTGGTACTATTCACGAGGGCTAGGGCTCGAATTTAATGAGCTTAGTGGGCTTGATATCCAAATGGCTCTTTATTTGGGCAAAAAATGAGCTTTCGGGAGCAAAACGGTAATTTCATTTTATAAGGCCTCTTGGTGGCCGAATTTCATAGGAAATAGGCCTATTGGTTCTTACCATGTCTGTAAGTTCTCTTTGGTTCTTAATTTCCGACTTATCGTCACTTATCCGAAAATTTAGGGTTTACCGTTAAACTTTAAGATTTTGATAATGTAATGTTGAATGGTTGTTTCTCAATCTTTTAAAGTTCAATACTCTTCATCGGATTAGAATTCATGGTTAAAATCCATCAAATTCGATCTTAGTACATTGGTCGAAAATTAGAGATATCACACAAGGACTATCCCTCAATAGACATTATGAAATAACATTTCCAAATATTATTCTTTGCTCATTAAATAGGTGAGCCAGAATCAGGATGTCACAACTCTCCCCTCTTAGAGAATTTTTTCCTCGAAATTTATATCTTTATTTTATTCTCGAAAAGTTGAGAATACTGTTGTTTCATGACTTCCTCACTTTTTCAGGTGACCTCTTTAGTATCATGGTTTTGCTATAAAACTTTTACTGAACCAATAACCTTATTTCTGAGCACTTGTTCTTTTCGATCCAATATCCATACTAGCATTTCTACGTACTTAACTCGCTCATCCACTAATGACATCCTTAAAATCAAGGCAAAGCTTGTAAGCTTGAATTCCTTTCTGACTATTAAGCCTTCTCCTTCTATGCTCTCGAGGATTGCGAAAGGTCATGTCAATCACGCACCGGTTCCTTTAAATAAAAATTTTGGCGCATGAAACTCACCACTTGCACCTCGGTCGAGTGGTATCCGAGAGTGAACAAACGGTTCGACACCCTAGGTTCGAAACTTGGAGGCAGCAACTTCGGTTGCTATCCCCTCCTCCCCCGTTTTTGCATCCTCTTTTATTTTTGTCCAAGATGAAAGACCCATTGATTTAGCATAGACACATGAAAGGCGTCATATACTTTAGCAAGTCTCGGTGGCACATGAGACGATAGGCCAAAATCTCAATTCGTTTCAGAATCTCAAAAGGTCCAACATACCTCAAACTCAACTTTCCTTTCTTTAACCTCGTCCCCTTACGGACTTGTGGAAATCAACTCTTAATTGCTACAAAACTTTTCAAATACCTTTCATATCCTTGTTAATACCTCGAGAAGGGATCATTGATACATTATTTCAAAATTTATCTATTACCACCACAAAATAATTAACTCCTAATTCTCCAAGACAAGATCATCTCATAATGATCACATACTTTCAATCTCGCATTATTATCCTCAAATCAATCCACCAAGACTCTTTGTATCAAGACCTTCAAATACATAACAATGATCATAACTTATCACTGAAAGGTCAATACTTTCATTCTAAAATCGTAACTCGTTATTTCCATGGTTCCTACTCCACCATATTACTTTTGAACTTACATTTTATGTGTTCAGTTCATCCATTCTTAAATGTCTCTAAGATCTTCAAAATGTCACATGTTTACAAAAAATTCTCTAGTACCAGAATCTAATATCATTTGTCGACACATAAATTTGAACTTGCCATATATCCATCAGATCACATTATATTGCACCTTTCACAACCATTATCATCTGAACTTTTCATCGGCCATTGACTAATCCGTCAAGATTCCTATTATCTTAATTAAGATGTAGCCTAAGAACATCTTGTTATCCAATTAAAAATTCGTGTCGATCAATTCTCACTTCAGATGCAAAATCTTTGAATACTTTTCATGACTTTACTAATTGTCACGCCCTGGCCCTCGAGCACGCGACGATCCCTGTCAATTCCCTTGGGTCATTTGAATGCGACGTCCCAAGACACATCATCGACCTGTTCATTTTATCTTTTGAATAACGCATGTGGAAACGATAAATATTCACCCAAACAGTCACGACAATAGGGATAGCAGGAAAAACAGCAGAATAAACATCAGTAGAAAAACTCACACTTTATTTATGTACTTGTTAACCCTAGGAAGTTATATGTACAAGCCCTCGTTATGGGCCACTTCTTACAAAGACCATAAAAAAGATACCGAGGTCGGGGTTAACTTATCTCCGCCTCCACTACTACTACGGTTACACTAAAAAGTCGGCCCTCCAAGCCCGACCTAGAGATAGTACTCAAGAGGAGGCTCGGGATTGCTCTCTACATCCGGGTTGGACTCCGGATCTTTGACAGCGCCATTAGGAACATCTAGGTCCATAGGATCCCAAACTCCTTCACCTAGAGCTCCACTTTCGCATAGTCCATCAAAACCCCTTAAAAGACCAAAGAGGGCATCATCATGGTGAACGAACCACACCTTAAAACGGTGAGGTATCAGATGCCTCAACCCTTCGTCGACCCCAACCGTCGTAACGTGAAACTCATAACGGTAGTCTGCACCAGGGACCAGATACGGCGTTATCTCGAGGCTTTGGTCCATAAAAACCCCGAACTGCACGATTCTCGTATTCATACTACAAGTCTGAAAAGTGGTTAACAACAACGAGTGAGATAAAATCTCGGTAAGTTAACAATCTAAGTCTCGTGTAGGATGCCGATTCGCCTAAAGCATACCCCAAACATGCGACCTATCATCGATGGCAGATCAATAGCGAGCAACTCTCGCTATACTTAATCTATAATAGGTTCGAGTGACTCAACTCAATCAACAGACAAATCACAGATATTCTTACCTCGCCTTTGGCACATATCCTGCATAGTATTAGTTATAGCATTCTACAAACAACACAATCAGACAAGGCACACAATCAGTGTGATACACGAAATTTCAACTGTATGGATTAATCGACGGACGACTGTCAATTCAAATTGGAAAAAGTGTATAATCAGATTTTTGGACATTTCCGCACTGTCAAGGCAATAAAATGGAATTTGATAGGTTTTAAATCACGAATTCAAATCCGATGAAAAGTTTTGGACGTTCTGTTTTCGATAATTCAAAGTTTATCAGTAAACCCTAAATATTCGGAAAAGAGACAGTAAGCCGAAAATTTAGGATCGGAGAAACGTTTTGGACTGGGCACGAACCATCAGACCTATTTTCTATTATTTTCGGATTTCAAGAGGCCCGATAATAGAAAATGACTGTTTTGCCCCCGAAAGTCCATTTTGGCCCAAAATGAAGAACCCATTGGATATCAAGCCCATTGGGCCCACAAAAAATTCAAGCCAAGCTCACGCGAATAGTGTCAAGCCCACGTGAATAGTGCAGCCCATGAATAGTGCCAAATTGGGAAAAGACCATTTTGCCCCTTCAAGAAAATTAGATATTTTGAAGGTGCATTTATGATCTTAAGACAAGATCATTAAAGGATTGCAAGTGGCTTCTTCTCCTTCTTCTTTCTTCTTGTCTTTTTCTTTCTTTGATCAATTATTGCTCTAGTTGTCTTGATTTTTCAAGAAGACAAGATAAGATATTTTTGGAGTTGCATTAATGAGGGCAATAATGCAAAGACTTTCAAGACAACTCTCTCTCACTTTCTCTCTTTCTCACTTTCACTCACTCACTCTCACTCTTACTTTCTCTTTTTCATTTCCTCTCAAATTCGTAGCATCCCCCCCCTCTCCTTCATTTCACCCTTTTTCCTTCTTGTTTCAAACCTCTCACCTTGCCGTCGTGCTACCCAAGACGTGCCTTGAAGCCGTGCTCTTGCCGCTGATATTTAGGCCATCATCGCCAAGCCGTGCCGCCGCGCCGAACCCGTACGGAACTGCCGTCCGCACGCCGCGCCGTGCCAAGTCGAGCCGCCGTTAATACCCATTTTTCATCTACGCGCCGTCGCCGAACCACCACCATCACCATCTTCGCGTCGCCGCCGCCATCATCGCCATAGTAGCCGTCGTCGTTAAACGGTGAGTTAACTCCCTAATTCTTGATTAAGTTGTTGATTGCACTTAGGGTTAGTTTAAGGTGCAAATTAGACTTTTAACTATGGTTAAATGGATTAACTAGGGTTAGTTTAGTTAAACTATGGTTGGGCTAAGTAAACCATGGTTGGGTTAAGTTAACCTTGGTTAGGTTCGTTGACCTTGGTTAAGTTAGTTAACCATGATTGGGTTAGTTAACCATGGTTAGGTTAATTAACCATGGTTGGGTTAATTTTTCTATATATGTTTTAGTAGGTTTTTAAGTTGATGTTTGCCTTGGATAAATAATGGTATCATGAATTGAGAGTTTGTAGTAGAAAAGAATGCATTTTGGCATGAAAATGGAAATTGATGTAGTGCCGTGCTTAAATGCTGAGTTTTATGCTTTGAAACCATTTATTTGACTTGAAAAGTGAGGCACGTGGAGTTTGGCATGAAAAGTATATTCGTGTGATCAAGTGTGATTTATGTATTGCCTTTTTCGCGGGAAAATGGCGATGAGCATGACATATGGCATGAGCACGTATCGTGAATGCATTGACAAAAAGGAAAAAAGAAATGAGATTTAAATGCCTGTGTGCTCGTGTGATCACAAAGTGTACGGACCCTCAATGGTGATTGGGGACGATGCCCAATTTTATCGCTGATATTATTAGACGCCCGGCGGGGGTTCGGATGACGGATCGCGGTGCCCTTTGAGGCCGACTGATTCTTCTTTATGGAATGTCATCTGCCTGCGGGGGAGGTCAGGGTGGGGCCGCACCTCGATCGACCAGGAGGAGATGTTGCCGTGCTCGATGGGGCGGGACGATGCCCGGTCATGCCAAAAGACCGCCAACCTTCAAGTTGTGCCATGCCCAAGAGCGGGCGTAATCACTAGGCATAAAATTGGACTATGCTTGGAAACATTGCGTGTGTAAGATGATGATATGCGTATCCTGATTGCCTTGTTTGATGCATTATTTATATAATGCTGTGATTGATAACATGCAGGGCGTGTGCATGTGCCAAGGCAAGGTAAGAATGCCTGTGAATTGTCTATTTATTGGTGAGAGTCATCGAACCTGATATAGATTGTTTAGAGCAAGAGTCGCTCACTATTGATTTGCCATCGACGTCGAGTTGCATGTTTAGGGTATGCTCTGAGTGAATTGGCACCCTGCGCAAGGCTTAGGTTGTTAACTTGCTGAGATTTTTATCTCACTCGTTGTTGTTAACCATTTTTCAGGACCATAGATTCGATGATTGGCAGGTGCGGTTCGAGGTGCTCTCGCGTAGAGAAGTTTAAGTTAACCCGACCCCCGGTATCTTTTGTTGGTCGTGAAGGAAGTAGCCCGAGAGTGAGGGCTTGTAACATATACTTCCTAGGGTTAACGTGTTTATAAATAAATGAAAGTGTGTTTTGGTATTGTTGTATGATATGCTGTTTTTCCTTCTATCCCTGCTGTCGGGTGTTGTTATTTGTTTCCGCATGCGTTAATTGAAAGATAAAATGAATGGGTCGCCGACGCATCCTGAGACGTCACATTTATTGACCCAAAGGATAAGTGTATCTGGATGGTCGCGTGCCTGAGGGTCCGAGACGTGACAATCAGAACATATATCACCATTTCTCATGCGCAATGTATCTAAGCGTATTCCAATTTTATGCCAAGTGATTACACTTGCTCTCAGGCACGGCACAACCTGAAGGTTGGCGGTCTTCCAGCATGACCGAGTATTATCCCGCCCCATCAGGCACGGTAACATCTCCTCCTGGTCCATCAAGATGTGGCCCCACCCCAACCTCCCCCATAGGCAGACGGCATTCTGCAAAGGAGAATCAGTCCAGCCTCTATCGCAATTCGTCATCCGAACCCCTGCTGGGTGTCCGATAATATCATCAATAAAATCGGGCATCGTCCCCAAACATCATTGAGGGTTCGTACACTTTGTGATCACACGAGCACACATGCATACAATTCTCATTTCTTCTTTCTTTTAGCCAATTCACCCATGTTACGTGCTCATGCCATGATTCATGCTCTTACGTCAAACTTATTATAATTTTCACACGTAAAAATGCAATAAATAAACCACACGTGATCATACAGACATGCTTATCCCGTCAAACTTCACGTGCTTCATCTTTCAAGTCTCCTAAATTATTCCAACACCTAAAACTTAGTATCTAAGCATAACACTACACCAATCACCTTTTATATGTCAAAAATACATTATTTTCAACGATAAGGTTTTGTTCATGAGATGACCATCTTTCTAAGGTAACCTACCTTTCAAACAACACAAAAGCATACATAGAATCACTGCATATCACAAGCACAAGGCACATTAACTAATCACTTAATAATCAAACCTTGATAGCTTATCGCTTAAACTTTGATAGCTTATCGATAATTCCTCGATAGCTTATCGCCTAATTGATGATAGCTTATCATCCATTTTTCGATAGCTTATCAATTAAGCCTTGATAGCTTATTGCCCAAAAGCCGATAGCTTATCACCCCTTTGGTGATAGCTTATCATTTTTCCTTAATAACCTATCACTTCCACTTATCATTTCGTGATAACTTATCACATAACCCAACCATAGTTAACTAATCCAACCATAATTAATTAATCCAATCATAGTTAACTCTAAACTTTACTTAATCTAACCCTAAGTGCAATTAACAACCTAACCAAGGATTAGGGAGTTAACTCATGGTTTAACGGCGGCGGCAATGAACAGTGACTAACAGCAACACGGCGTAGCGAACGGCTTGAGCGACGACAATGGCACAACTTGGGTGGCTCAGTTCAATTCAGCACGGGTGTGGCTACACGATGATGGACAGTGGCAATGGCGACTACGGGCGGCTTGGCTTGATGGCTTGGTGATCCAAATGGCGGCAAGGGCGTAGCTCGAGCTTGGCATGGCGATGAATGGTGGGGGCAAGGTGAACAGCGGTGGTTAAAGAGAGAAAATGAGAAGAAAAAGAGAGGGAGGTAGAGAGAGAGGATGGGCGTGAGAGAGAGAGAGAGAGAGAGAGGGAAAGAGAGAGTGAGAGTTGTCTTGCTTGATCTTTCTTCTTCACCAAGTTGCATTATTGCCCTCTCATCAATGCAACTTCAAAATTTATCCAAATGAGCTCTTGAAATCTAAGACAACTTAAGGCAATAATTGAGGAAAGAAAGAAAGAAAGAGGGGGGTAAAGGAGGGTGGCCAAGAGGGGGGGGGGGAGAGGAAGACCAAGCTTTAACTAAGCTTGTCTTATATCCATTAATTTTGTCCCTTAAAGTCCAAGCTTCTAAAAAGGGTAAAATGGTAATTTTCACCCTAGACATTATTCATATGGGCTTGCACTATTCACGTGGGCTTGGACTATTCATGAGGTTTGGGCTTGAATTTTAATGGTCTAATGGGCTAGATATCCAATTGACTCTTTATTTGAGCAAAAAATGGGCTTTCGAGGGCAAAACGGTAATTTCCTCCTATAGGATCTCTTGGTGGCTAAATTTCATAGGAAGTAGGCTCGTTAGTTCATGCCAAGTCCGTAACGTTTCTTTGGTTATCAATTTTTGGCTTACCATCACTTATCTGAAAATTTAAGGTTTACCGATAAATTTTGAAATATCGATAACAAAATGTCTAATACTCTTTATTGGATTAGAATTCGTGATTAAAATTCATCGAATTTAATTTTAGTACATTGGTCCAAATTTAGGGATATCACACTAATTCCTCAAATAAAATTCCTCAATGACATAACTTCAGAACTGATCTTCCCTAAATCCACCAAATAATAATCTCAAACACATCCTTGACAATATACTTCCAATCATAGTACTCAGAAAAGAACTATTTCTCCAATTTTGATCTTACTATCTTCCAAGGTAATCTACCTCATCCCTTTTTATAGGATCATGTACCATCAAAACAATAACTCATCTTTAATCCACATAAAAATATCATTACTTAAAAAATCATTACTTAGATTTGAACAACTATTATCCCCTAAATCACCAATATAAGATTTTGTCTTTAATCCACAACAAGGAATACTATCTCCTATATGATCCGTACTTGATTGAATGACTTTAAATCCTCAAATTATCATAACAAGAATTTACCTAGTTTCCATTCAATGTTCCTCAAGTTTTGATCCCAAATGATCATCATCTAGACTTATCACTTCCAAAATCAACTACTTTGCCTTTCATTCCGAGAATAGTACCATAGTCTTTCATGACTTTACTAGTAATATCTAAACATCTAAAAGAACACTACTCATCATAGAAGCTTAGCGCGAAACTCAACACTTCTAAAATCCATACTAGTATCCTCATGTTTCCAAAATTACTTCCTAGCTTCTTAAGAATGTAACTTACCAAATAGTAGGTGACCTCATTATACTTTTATTGCACTTCTCTAATAAACCATCTCTGTATAAATCTTCATTGAAATGTCTAAATATTCATTGAACACACGGTTCATTAGATCTATAAAAGCAGAATGAGCATTTGTCAGACCAAACGGTATTACCGTAAACTCATAATCACCATAATGTGTACGAAATGCCATTTTTGATATATCCTCCTTCTTGATCCTCAATTGGTGATAGCCCGTCCTTAGGTCTATCTTGAAAAATACTAAAGCTCTTTGAAGTTGGTCAAACAAATCGCCTATCCTTGGCAACGGGTACTTGTACTTGACCGTCACTTGATTGAGTTGCCTATAATCAATGCAAACCTTCTTTCTTACAAACAGAATTGGCGCTCTCCAAGGCGATGCACTAGGGTGAATGAATCCCTTATCCAACAATTCTTGCATTTGCACTTTTAATTCCTTTAACTCTGACAACGTCATGTAATATGGTACTTTGGAAATCGGCTCAGTTCCAAAGGCTAACTCAATCACAAATTCTATTTTCCTTTCTAGGGGTAATCCAAGCAATTCCTTTAGAAAAACATTGGAAAAAACCCGCACTACAGCGATGTTCTCCATCCTTGGTTCCTTAACCAACATATTTACCATGGTTGCCAAATAACCCTAGCAACCACTATCCAGTAAGGTTGTCGCCTCAAGCGATGAAATCAAAGGAATCGAAGGGAACCCTATGTTATCAACGAATTCGAAACTTACCCTTCATAATGGGTTAAATTTGATTGCTTTACGATAGCAATCCGTCGTAGCTCGTTGCTTGGTGAGCCAATCCATTCCGATGATGACATCAAAGTCATACATTGCCAACACAATCAAATCTATACTTTCCTTTCAACTGCCTATGATTATCTTATAACCCGAACATCCTACTGCAGACAATATTTTATCCTTTAACGAGGTGGAAATACTAAGAACCATTTATAACGATTTTGGACTTAACCCTACCAACTCAACAAATTGTTTAGAAACAAATGAATGCATAGCTCTCGAATCAAACAAGGCATAAGCAATATGATCGTGTAAGGAGACTATATCTGTAATGGTCGGCGAATCCTTTGCCTCTTTCCTAGTAACAACATAAACCTTTCCTTGCATCGGGGGTCGGTTTAGATTGTTCTGAGGGGCGTTCCTTAATAGTTGTCTACCTTGCAGCGGTGGTGCTAGTGCTCTAAAAGGTCTATATGGATAGTTCCACACTTGGTGGCCATGCTGACCATATCCACAACATACTCTTATTCTAACAGGACATGGGGTTGTTCCATGTTTTCTATTACAGAATTGGTACACACCAATTGAGTTGTATGTCGGCTTTCGTATGCCATTATTTCAGTTGAGAGGGACATAATAGTTTCCTCTAGTCATTGGGCTCTTCCCAAATCGATGGTTGTCCTGATTAGGTGCAAACCGCGATCTAGATGCGACTGCACATTCTGCCATGTTCCTTTCAATGAGTTGGGCCATTTCGTACAGTTCATCATAGTCCTTGAGGTTCAGGGGCACCAATTGGTCCTTAATCTACAATTTCATACCATCTTAGAATCTCCTCGCTTTATTCACCGAGTCCTCAATCAACCTCGGTGCATTCCTAGATAGCTCGGCGAACTTCGCCTCATATTAGTCTACTGACAGATGGTTTTGATGAAGCCGTTGAAATTCAGCTATCTTTTGTTCCCTCACACAATCCAAGAAATACTTCCTGTTGAAAGCTCTAACGAAGGTATCCTACACCGAGACCGTACCTTTAGGAAAAACCCTTCATCGAGTGACTTCCCACAAAGAGCTAGCATTACCTTGCAGTTGGTACATAGCCAGCGTCACTTTATCTTCCTCCGAGCACATCAGCAATTCAAAAGCCTTTTCTAACTCTTTGATCTAGAAGGTTATAGCCTCAGGATCACCCGCTCCGATGAACTTTGGCGGCTTAAGTTTCAGAAACTGCTCCACTACCCTATGCACTAGTTGGTCGCCATTCCCGTTTTACGCCAATGGGACTTCAATGGGTACATCGGTTGCAGCAGTAACATCAGCTTGTTTCTGTGCTTGTTGCCCCATGAGAATTCCCACAGCTTCCAATGCTTGCAAAATTCTATCTATTATGGGATCTTCTTGTGCCTTTCCTCGAGCACCTACTTGGCCCTAGGCTACCCTTTTTCTAGGGATTCTAGGGTTTGGATTACTCATCTCATAGGAATCCCACGAAATCCTACGTGTCAAATTTTGACACGAAATTAGAACTTAAGAACAACGTTCCTGAAAATCATTTAGCAATCACAAGCACGGGGTGTTTTTCCTAACTAACTATTCCAAAACCCAACGCACCTTATCACTCCAGGTTATGACCATGCTTTGATACCAATAAAACGGAGATGTCATGCCCTAGCCCTCGCACCCATGACGATCCCATTACTTGTCTTGGTTCATTTAAATGCGACGTCCTAAGACGCGTCATCAACCCGTTCATTTTATCTTTTGATTAACGCAATCAGAAATGATTAATAAACACCCGGACAATCACGACAACAAGGATAACGAGAAAAACAACGGAACAACGATTATTAGCAAACCACACTTTATTTATATATTTGTCAACCCTACGAAGTTTATATGTACAAGCCATAACTACAGCTACTTCCTATTGAGATCATAAAAAAGATACCGAGGTCGAGGTTGACTTAAATTTTTCTATGTAAGGACACCTTGATCTGAACTAGGATTCAAGTGCGGTGTTATCACGAGGTCCTAATCCATTATGACCCTCAACCACACATGTCAATTTTCCATTCTATGGTCCTGAAAAGCGGTTAACAACAATGAGTGAGATGAAATCTCAATAAGTTAACAATCTAAGCCACGTGTAAAGTGCCGATTCGCCTAGAGCATACCCTAAACATGCAGCTTATTATCGATAACAGATCAATAGCGAGCAATTCTCACTCTACTTGATCTATAACAGGTTCGAGCAACTCAACTCATTCAACAAAAAAATCACATGCATTCTTACCTTGCCTTGGCACATACCCTACATAATATCCATTATAGCATTCTATAAGCAATGCAATTAGATGAGGCACATAATCAGAACACATAACACCATTTCTCATGTGCAATGCATCCAAGCGTGTTCCAATTTTATTGCCTAGTAATTACGATCGCTCTCAGCCATGGCATAACCTGAAGGTTAGCGGTCTCAACCACTCTAGGCCACGGCACAACCTGAAGGTTGGCGGTTTTCCGGCATGACTGAGTATCGTCCCGTTTCATTAGGCATGGCAACGTCTCAACCTCATTCAGAGATAGACAGCATTCCAAAAGGAGAATTGGTTCAGCCTCTATCACGATCCGTCATCCGACCCCACCGGGCATCTGATAAAATCAAGCATCATCTCCAAAACCTTTGGGGATCCATTCCCTTTTGTGATCACACGAGCACACCAATCATGCATGTCAATTTCATTTCTTCTCATTTAGCTAATGCAACCATGATTCGTACTTATGCCATGATGCGTGCTCATATGTCAAACTTATTACAATCTTTCACACGTAAAAATGTAATAAAATAATCATATGTGATCACACAGACATGCTTATCCCATCAAACTTTATGTACTTCATTTCTCAAGCATCCTAGATTATTCCAGCACATAAAACTTGATATCTAAGCACGACACCACGTGAATTACTATTTATATGCTAAAAATTACATTCTTTTCAACTAGGAAACAATAGTTCAAGAAACAATCACCATTCTAAGGCAATCCTAACAACATACAATAATGTATAATCATGTATAAACATACCATATAACTCAAGTACAAAACACATTAATTAACAACTTATCACCCAAACTTTGATGGCTTATTGATAATTCCTCGATAGCTTATCGCCTATTTTTCGATAGCTTATCATCCATTTTTTGACAGCTTATCACTTAACTACCGAGAGCTTATTATCCCTCTGATGATAGCTTATCACATTTTCTTGATAGGTTATCACTTCCACTTATCAATTTTCTTGATAACCTATCACCATCACTTATCATTTCATGATAACTTATCACCATTTTCTACTCCACTTATCATGATAGCCTATCAACTAATCCATCCATAATTAGTTCTAAACCTCACTTAATCTAACTCTAAACGCAATCAACAATCTAACAAAAAAATTAGTGAGTTAACTCACTAGTTTAACAGCGGCGATGAACGGCAAAGGCGCGGCTTGGCTTGGTGCTGCAACGGCATAGGCGCGGCTTGGCTTCGACAGCATGGCGATGGACGATGGACGAATGGTGACTACGGGCAACTTGGCTCAACAGCACGGCGATCCAAATGGTGGCAAGGGCACAGCTCGAGCTCGGCACGGTGAACGGGTGGCAGTGAAGGGTGGCCAAACCAAGAGGAAAATGAAAGAGAGAAAGAGAGGAAAAAGATAAAGAGGGGGAAAGAGTGAAAGTGAGAGTGAGAGTGAGAATGAGAAAGAGAGAGGGGTCGTCTTCACTTTGTCATCTTCATAGAGTTTGCATTATTGAACATCATAAATGCAACTCCAAAACTTATCTAATTTGGCTCTTAAAATCTAAGACAATCTAAGGCAAATAATTGAAAGAAAGAAAGAAGCGAGAGAGAGAGTGAAGGACTTCTACTTCAAGATTGTCTTCTTCATCAAGTCTTCACTTTGCATTAATCAAAATTGTCTCTTGCCCATTAATTTGTCTCTTAAAGTCCAAGTTTTCTAGAATGGGTATTTTGGTAATTTCCCCTCTTGGCACTATTCACATAGGCTAGGGCTTGAATTTAATGGGTTTAGTGGGCTTAATATCCAAGTGGCTCTTTATTTGAACTAAAAATGGTCTTTTGGGGGCAAAACGGTAATTTCCTCTTATAAGGCCTCTTGGTGGCCGAATTTTGAAGAAATATGGCTCATTGGGCCTTGTCAAACCCGTAAGTTTTCTTTGGTTATCAATTTTCGACTTACCGTCACTTATCCGAAAATTTAGAGTTTACCGGTAAACTTTGAGATTTCGATAATGTAACGTCTAATACTCTTTATCGGATTAGAATTCGTGGTTAAAATATATTGAATTCGATCTTAGTACATTAGTCCAAAATTAGGGATATCACAAGTACATTGGAAAATTAGCCTTAATTCGAGTCTAAACGGTTGTCCTGAACCATTTCTTCATGAGTTGCAAGACGAGACCAAATTTTGAGTCCTTTGGTTAAATCGAACCAAAATCTAAATTTGATTTTGTCTGAATTATACATCTTTAGGTTGGTTTGGCCATATTAAGAAAGGTTTAGGTTTAAAATCGAGTTTTAATAATGTCGATCAACCTAATTTCTTTTAAACCATTCTAATCTAGTTTCCTAGAACATTCCTAGACATTTAATTTGGCCAAATAAGATAGGTTTGTGCCAACATGTCTTGGTTGCTTAGCATTTTTAATAAATAAAAAAAAGGAATTAGGGCATTTCATGATTGTGGAATCAAAACAAAAAATTAGAAAAAAATAAATTTGGTCCACAAAAAATTAGGAAATTTTCATATAAATCAAATAGAAAAAAATACAAATTTGGGCAAAAAAATCATCAAATCGAACCTCGTTTGCCTATGAACGGTGCCAGTCAAACCTAGTCAACCAGGGTCAGACCGGTTTGACTAGCAGACCAGCGAGCAGCCTTTTCCAACGAGAAAAGGCCATTTTCCAGCCAAAATTCTAGCCATTTGACCCATTTCAGGCCATGAATAGCTGGCCCTAGCTCACCTTGTCATCCTAGACCAAAAAATTACTAAATGCCACTATGGATGTGAAATTACCAAAATACCCCTATCCTTAATCCTACTGAACTAAGATGACCAATTACAGACTTTGCTTAGTCATTAAGCACTCATCCTCATCCCTTAAGATCAACTAAATTTTAGCCATCTAGATTGTCATGTCATTGATCCATGTATCAATCCTCCGAATGGATAATGATATCTATTAGCCTTTAGATCTTAGGTTAATCATAGGGCTAGGATTTAAAGATAACGGACCTATATAAGCATTTTTCCCTCCAAAACAGAAGAAGGGCTGCCAATTGATAACAGACTCTCTCTCTCTCGCGCGAAGGAGCTCTGGCTAGTTGCTAGCCATTTTCCAATGAGCCACTGCATTATTGACGACCTCCACACTTCTCTCAAAGCAATCGCAAGCTTAGCCAAGCCAAAATCTCGCCGAAAATTAATGATTGACCTCCATTTCTGAGCTGGTGCAATTACCGATGTTTTGCCGGTGACTTTTCCAGCAGCTTTAGCTGCTGTTTCCGGTGGTCCAGCGACCTTTTCTAGTATTTCTTGGCATGCGAAGGCAATCCTCAGGCTGTCCTTGAAGCTGTGGTGGCAGGCGATTAACCAAACGGCCATCGGATTCCTTTCATTTTCCTTAATCTTCCTATAGTGTTGGAAGATTGCTTATCATTTCAAAGTTCACTTACTTCTTCGATCATTCTGTTTGTTCAGATTTGGAGCTGGTTTTCGGTCCTTCCTCAAGCATATTGAAGGTCGAGATAGCTCATTCGGGCTCCGGTGAACGATAAACAAATGTACGATACTCTAAACTTAGTTTAGGTGAAAACTTCACGGATGAATCGAAATTTTATTGATCAAGACCGATTTCTTGTCTATTGCATGTGGCCTTTAGATAGGTTAAACTACATCATGTTGAGCTTAGAATAAGTTGATTTTGTTGCTGATATGATTAGTTTAAGATATAGATTGATGCATGTGATCTCAAATTCGAACCTGTTTGAACCAGTTTGCTTCATGACCTGAAAAGAGTTGGTAAATGATGTTTGATGAAAAAATGGTAAACTACAAAGTTGTAGAGATCTTCATAAGCTTCGAAACGAGTGGTCGTGCGTCCTGAACGGACATCTGCTAGGTCAAAAGTGCTTAATACTGACTTTACAGAATCTGTTCTAAAAATGTTATGTTCAGTTCTTGCACTGATTTGCTGATCTGCGAATTGACCTTTACTCGGATTTGATTTTTTACGCATTTTTGTGCTTAGAATATGAGGAAGTCGTAGCTAACATCTTGATCTACAACATATAAAAATTTCAGATAAAATCATGCATGTTTGCCTAGGATGAAGTACACCGTCATCTGCTGCTTACTGGACCATTCTCGGAACTCCAAAAATGACAGAAATGATTTCGCGAATTAGACAAAGATGATGGCATTTTTTACAAAATTTAAAACTACAAAGTTGTTCATTATGGTCTTAAATGGTAGATTGGAAAGTTTCAGGCCCTAATTGTAAAGTTTTGTATTTTTACAAAAATCGAATTGTGGATTAGGTCGGTTCTGGCCTCCAAAATCGTTTTCAGAAAAGTCCTCGGTAAATATTGATTTACTAGGAAAAATGGAGGGCTTTTTTGCGAAAACTCAAAACATGAAAGTTGTAAAACACGCTTTCATCTAGCTGTACACGACAATTTGATGCGTTTTGGTTCAGTTTGCTATTTTTACCGGTTTATCTCCCAAAACGTATCAGATCCAGATCAAAATCCAACCGCGAATCTTAAGTCAATAAATCCAAGTCATTCGGATTCTAATTGGATAAAATGTTCTTAATGAAAGTTGTAGTGCTCATCATAAGCTTTCTATTGACACCTGAATAATCCAAATTGAACATCGTTTGCTATTTTTCCTGAATTAATTGTTCTGACCTGAATTACAAGCTAAAATCCGAGAAAATCAATAAGTGACATTTTCCTTAAGGCTCACTCATTTGTGTGATTGTGTGATAACCAATGTCTTGATTGGCCTAAATGCATGTCTATGCTAGATGCATGATTAGGAGCTGATGCATGACTCAAGCCTTAAGATAGAAAAATAACCTAGTTCCGAACTTAGGGATTAATGATATTAACTCACCTATTTGCCGTGACAATTGGGAGTTAATAATCTTTAATCACAATTTATCAATTTTGTCATTAAAATTGGGTTCAAATGCATGCAAAGCAAGGGCCGATCCCAAGGCCATTTGATTGTCATTGATTGTCATTGATTGTCATTGATTGTCAGATGAATATTAAGATTACATACTTTGAGTCGAAAACTGATACCCCAATGAGGCGGTCCATTGCAAGACGGCTCTTCTTACCAAAGGCGGTCCATTGCGAGACGGTCCTTCTAACCAAAGGCGGTCCATTGCGAGATGCCTCCTTTCAACAAAGGCTGTCCATTATGAGGCGGCTTTATTCAAATATGTCGAATTCCGATGTCCAATCCAGCTTAGTTTTGTAATAATACCCAACGAGTTGTGAGTTTTAAATTTCCGCACTTAGTTTTAGCTCGTCATTTCAATACCTTGTGTGTTGCTTACCGCTTTATCTTGATTATTAATTTCTTTTTAGATTAAGTTAGGCCTAGTTTAGAACTTTAAATGAAAATCACAAAAACAAAATGCATTGACATATAGAATGGCTTCTAAAGCATCATTAAAACCAATCAAGACCATTTGATCATCGTGAGGAAACAATAAACCAATTTAGGCAACCGAAAAGGCATTAATAGCAATATTAGCATAAACTAATCCCCGAATTTAAAATTTCTGGTTCTGTAGGATCGAGATAGTTCTCCCAGGTGAGCGGGTGGGGGTCCGGGGGAGCCGCCCCTCTTGAAAGCTAGAGGACTTTTATGATTTAAGCCCGTATTTTCTATTAGTAGTTTGGGCTTGGGCCTATGAATAGCTACTGCTTATATATACTCTCTTTCTCTTGTAATTGAGCGACGTAACGAGAGGGGTGATGTGCTCAATTATAGTGGAATCCTATGCTGGACGTAACCCTAGTTTAAGGGTGAACCAGGATAAAATTTTGCGTCTCAATTTCTCTCTCTCGACTTTTTATTCTTTTTCGTGTGACTGTGTGTCGATACCTAACAAAGTTCACATTTTTTGGCAAACATCTCAAAACTTGTTTGTTTCCCCTCAAAAGGAAAAGGAGAGGTCGCGACAAAGCTGAGTATGTAACTCTTGGCAGATATTGTGCTTAACTTTGGTGGATGAGATAGCAATTGAGCAACTTCGGTGAGGAAAATTCCAATATACTTATCATATTTGATAATGCAAGTGCAATAAACTTGACTAAAAATCCCATAATGTATTCACGAGCAAAGCATATAGATATTAGACATCATCTCATAGTATTTATTTGTTGATTTCAAACATCAGTTAGCTGAAATTTTTACTAAGTTGCGAGAACATCAAAAGTGAGTGACGAATTTGCAATCTTTTGAATTATGGATTAGCTCGTAAGTATGATCAGAACATAAATAGAAGCAAAAGCTTTGATAGAAGCACTTTTGGCGAGAAAAATCCCTACTGAATTTGGATACAAGGTGGATATTTATTCTCTCGATTTTGAGTAAAGTACACCAGAAGTGCCAAAACTTGGGTGTGCTCACTCTATTGCCAAAACTTTTTTTTGGATTACTTAACTGCCAATTCCAGGGAGCTTAGCCGAAAATCGTACGTGTCATTTTTTATTAATAACTTAAGCTTATGTGGCTCACCAGAGTTCCAGCCAGCAATAAAAAAAAAACTAAAAATTCAAAAAAATATTGAAAAAAATATATTTAATTTGAAAATAAGCTAAAAACGTTATATAAAAAAAAAGATTTACAATACTAGTGGCAAGGGCTATGTCGTTGAGCCCCGGCCAATGGCTGACGACCCCCACCGACCATAAGCAAGGGCTTATAGGCCCTCACCCGGATCTGGCCGAGGGTCGTCGGCTCTTGCCCAAGCCTGGGTGAAGGCCGCAAGGGTTGCCGACCCTTGCTTGGGGCTGGCAACCCTCGCCGTCACTGGGTGAGGTCAGCCTTGGCAAGGTTGAAACTGTTTTAGTCATTTCGTCGATCAGTTGTTGTGCATCAAAATGCCCAAATCAACTTGTTCAAGCCATTTTCACAACCTTTAATCCTCACTTACAGACATTCTCAAGTAGATATAAAACACCCATCCTATACTAATACACTCCATAAGTACAAAAAACTTAATAACACATCACAAAAATCACCAAATCACATTGGAAAACCCCTCTAAATTCACGGGTCTGACCATTGCAAATCCAAGTTTGAACCCAAACCAACCCAACATTGTCAAAATTGCCAAACCAATTATGTTCATATGCCCCTATATCTAGAACATGGAAGACTCCAAGCAAAATTCACTCGATTCGAATGAAAGCACGTAACATCTAGTTTCTAATGCAAGAAACGTCTGGAAGATTGATCAACTATATTCTCTAGAATGGCTTCCTCAAGTGGCTTGAAGAAGCAAGTTTGGACATTTTGACGCACGCCAACTATTTGACAAAATGCCCAAACCGACTTCAAACCTGGCAAGGTCTTTGCGGGGCTGGTGGGTCGATGGCATCGGTGACACTAGCAGCAAGGGCTGTGCAAGCCTTCGTCGCCAATTCTCCATCTTTTTTTTAATAAGCTTATTTTTAAATTCAATTTAATTTTTTAGCTTATTTTTAAGTTTAGAAAGTCCACGTAGATTAAAAAAATTAATAAAAAAATGCCACATATTTTGTATGCTAAAATTTCTCGCCGTTGATACTTAAGTGATCATTTTTCTCCAATTTTTGCACTTAAGTGAGCCGGCGAAAAGTTTTAGCACTAAAATGATCTCCGTACATAAATTCTAGCACTTTTGGCGTACTTTACTCTTCGATTTTCATGAATATAACACCTCTGCTGTTAATAATTGATTGATAATGTGATTAACTAAGTGATAATTACCTGTATTTCCATAATTGCTTTTGTTGTTTGGTGTGTATATGTACGGCATAGATAGGCTTCTGCAACTTCGAATTTTTTAAACTCTCTCTCTCTCTCGTGTGATGATTATCTATAAATCAGCCCCTAATTTCTAGCGGCAATTTCCAAGATCATTTCTTTCTAAAATCTAATCAATTCTCTCTCCTACCAAAACCCGAAACGTTGCCTAGAATTTCCTTATATACCTTACTCAAACCCTCAACTTTCACATCCCTTAATCAAGCACAAGCAGTTACCAATATTGTGAGAAAATAGCTCTTTCCTTCTCCCGTAAATTCTCCAAATTTTCTGTCCAAACCTTCATCACTAAAAATCTCTCCAATGAAGAAGAGGGGTGCGCTTAAAAGATACGTCATTCTTAGAAAGTCCTCTCGAATTGCCTGTCTTCTCAAAAGCCCCAAAAGAACCCTTCAATATGTGGAGACTAATAATACAACATAGAAGGGGGTTGAATTAATTGAATGAAGATACTAAAAATATTTTGCAGAATGACATAACAATCAACTAGCCAGATTATGAGAGATGTCAATCAACTTGTGTGATGATAATGAGCAGATAGAGCATATGATGAACAAAGAAGATAGATCACACATTGATTTATAGTGGTTCGGCTTTATACCAAGCCTACGTATACTTTACAACTAACGGCATAACAACAGCTAGATTTCACTAGTAATCAGCATTGCAAGTTACAACTGACAAGTTTTATTCCTTTCGCAAGATAGATCACACTATTCTGACATAACGACTGCATTTACACTTATACACTTGACTATCTGCTATTACAATGCTAAACCTTTACATAGAGTTATCAAACAAAGATCAGAGAATATTTCCAGTTCAAAGCACAATTGCAGTAATTCACCACTCAATTGCCTTTGGGAGCAAGTTTTACCTTCCTCACTTGACGTACAAGCTTGAGCATTGAACTGTAAATGATCGATAACGAAAATATACCCAAAAACAAAGAACAAGAAACTTAATTAAAATACAAGTCTGAATTGTCCTCCAACTGTGCCCCAACTAGGGGTGTTAGAAACTGAACCGACCTATGAACCAAACTGAAAAATTCGTGCATTTCAGTTCGGTTCATAAAAAAAATAACCATTATATTTTTTTGGTTCAGTTCATTAATTGAACCGAGCTGAAAAAATAAACCATAACCATTCATCCGTCACTGTGAGAAAAGAAAAAGAAAAGACGCCTCTTAGTTCTCGTCTTCTCTCTTCTTCTCACTTCTCGTTGAAAAAATAGGTCGCCATTGCAGCCACTACCGACCCCACTTCCCCTCAGAGTTCTCGTCTTCTCTCTTCTTCTCTCTCCCTTGCTCCATTGTACTCTCTATGTGTCACTATCTCTCTGTAACTGGCTTTTTGCGCGCAAAACCCATGGAGGTCATCCGTGGTTGTCTGGGGCTCGCAACCTAGCTCTAAGATGGTAAGCCTCACTGCCTCCATGGGTGTCCTCAATCGGCCTCACCGTGGCTCACAACATCGATTGAAAGAGGTCGCCCATGGCCTGAGGGAGGCCGGCATAACTAGGGTGAGAGCTCAACAGAGGCCGGCAAAGAGAGAGAGGGCCTCACATCGAGCCGTCAACGACACAGGACGGCTCAAGGCTTGCAGTGGACGATGGTGAGCTTGGAGGCGTAAGCGTTGACGGCAGACGCAAGTGGCACAACGGTGGTGCTTTGATTTTGGTGGTTAAAGGTTTGGGGTGCTTTAGAGTTCGGGTAGGTGTGGGAAATTCACGACTTGGACAGGGCTATTTTGGGAAAAGAAATGTCATTTCGAAAATAAGTCCACAAGCATATGACTGCTGTAAGACCGCAAAATAACCACTAAAGCTAAAATTAGATGGCGAAAATAAGTCCACAAGTACATGACGAGGGAGAAATATCTAGGGAGAGAAGTATCTCGGCTGCAATGACCCCGAAAAACGAGCTGAACCGAACCGAACCGATCCAAACCGAAATGGATTTTTGGTTCGGTTCGTAATCAGTTCGGTTCTCTATTTGGCTTAGTTCAACCGCGTACCCTAATGGTTCAGTTCGGTTTTTCAGAAAAACTGAACCGTTGACACCCCTAGCCCCAACCATCGTGCTAAAGCACAACTGGCAAAGTAGTCAACCCAACTTGCCCAAAAACAATTAAACAAGGTGAACTCCAAAAAAGTTTCACCAGGGAAGCATGATTACCATACATCTACATCATCTGGAACATGTACACATGTAATTCATCCCTCTACATGCTGATTTTGTGTGAGATGTTACTCAACATGTATATTAATTCAGCGAGACTAAAATTCACGTCCACCATTTCTTTGTTGAACAACGACTATTTTAAAAGCATACCTCATCAAAGCGAAAAAGCAGGACAGATAAAACTGAGAAACTCTAATGAACAGAGCCATAAAAGATTGCTAGCACCCAATGCAGCTGAAAGTTCCAGTTCTGTGACTACGCAATCAAATGATAATATTTCTCATTGTATGAAGAATGAAAACTCCTCCATTCATATCAGGTCATGCAAGTATAACTGCATTCCAAGCTCGAACTCATTGCACAAATTTTTGTGCCTTCGAAAAGCCAGTAGTGTACCCATGTTAAGAAGGAATCGTTGCTTTTAACCCAGTCAGACAAGTCATAAGGCTCTCATCTACCCATGCACTGAAACTGCATTGAATTACTCTTTCAGAGTTGCAAGGATCAATTCAAAGTCAATCTGCTTGGCCAGCAATAAGGCCAGGCTAGTAACTATTGACAGCTGGAACACTACAACTGTCACGATCCAATCCTAAATGCTTTTTCCTAATGGTTAACACAAATAAGTATGATAAATGACTGCAGCAGATTAGTAGTGATAATACAGTAAGAACAGCACGAGTAGCAATCAAAAGAGAGGAGATACTGCAATATTCACCTTATCATAACTATCAACAAGCCAACAGAATATAGCTTGAAGAAAACAAAAATAGGTGAAGGAGAGACCTGAAAAATGCTGATTTCTTAATAAGGCATTCTAATAGAAGAATAATAGGTGTCTACTCTGGAACATTAAACAAGTATATGCTGTTCTAATGCAAGCCGTGAACTGGTAAGGCTGAGTCGGTGGTTAGTCAGTGGTTATTAGTACATATGAAAGCCTTTGTTATGTGAGTTTGGTACATGAGAGTTGTCCAGCAAAAGTGAGCAAATAAATAGTGCCAGGCACGCATCACAGAGAATTTACATATCATGTTAACAAGTGAGCACTTTCTCAGCATACAGAGAAAAGTTTCAAATTTACAATACATTAATCACACAAATCACAAAAAAGTTGAGAGCCTCAAAATTTGAAACTTCCATTATAACAAGTGCCCTCCCTAGAAAAACCCTTTGCATCTTTTCAGAATGTGTTCTTTGCTTGCTCTTATTCTTTCATAGAGCTATCTCTCTAACTTCCTCCTCTTCCCAATTTTCACCTCCTTTCTCTGAAAATCTCTCCTACTTAACTTCTGTTCTTCCTTGGTCATAACATCACAGTGACTTGAGATTGGATGATCATTTCAAAGGTAGGATGAGGAAGAGAACACAGAAAATTTAAAGCATGCTTGAATAGAACAAGCAACATATGTTCACATTTGTTTCCCTGTAACTCAACATTTCCCAGGATCCACAAGATGAGCTCATGATAATATAGTTCAGAAGACTTCTAACCATAAACCAAGAATATGAAACAAAGGGTAAAGTTTAGGACCTGGACAAGCTTTACTATATAGAAAAACTCCTCCTTCCCTCCCTCCTTCCCTCCCTCCCTCTCAAAAAGAAAAGGATGGTAATCCATAGACAACAACTATAAAAAAAAATGATGGAAAACAAATAATACTCCAAATTACAGAACAGATAGAAATTTGCCAAAACAGACTTGAGTAATGAGGATTTCATTTATCATCATAATTTATCCATATTGACACATTGGTATGCACCATTGAACTCTCATCAAACCACTGTCTCTTGTAAAGTCAGACCTCTAACAGAATTTAATGAAGCCAAAAAAATCTGGAGAACAAGTATTGGACAACATCGCACATTTTCCAAATGTTGGTACTATCATTTACATTCGAATCCATAAATTCCTAATAACCACCCAGTTCACCTAGTTGATAGAACAGAGATAAGGAACAAAATGCATTTGAGTACCCAATTACCATAGACCTACCAAATGCTCTTTGATCAGGTACTGATGACAAGTTATCCAAAGAGAAGGCCACAGAAGTTATGAAATCACTAAATCAAAAGATAGGCAGTTAAGCCCATAATCATCAATAATAGATAAGTTGAGACCGACAAAAGCAACCAAATTCTCTTCCAAAACCTCTCCTCTGTTTGGGGAATGCTACACTAAGGACCTAAAATCTACCAAGAAGAAAGCTCCTACCACAGCATAACTTATAGTCAGGTCCACATTGATGTGTTCTACAATAGGTATGAAAGGCAAGAGACTTGCTAAGAAAAGGATCTGAGCCTTTCTATATAGTAAGGCAGACCTGATCACAGCAGCAAATAATCAGCTAATCCACCTCAGCTCTTCATGCCCGCTGTCTCCCTCTCCACCTTTTGCGCAAAAAACTTGGTGGCAAACATATTATCATCAAAGTACTCCGCATAAGGGTGATCCTTCGGAACAAGCCTCCTGTACTGTTTGAATTGCTTCTCTGCTTCATCTTTCTTCCTCAACAAAGTGTAGAGTATCCCCTGACACAAATAGGGTCTGAAATCCCTAGGCTCCTCCTTCACTAGCTCCTGATACACACTCAAAGCCTCATTGTACTTCCCTTCGATAACCCAAACTTGAGCGATCAAAAGCTTGAAGTCCCTCACGTCGGGCTTCTTCTTCTCCTTCTTGCACCTCTCCATTGCCACCTTAATCCTCCCCAACAGCTCCTTCAACTCATCCCCCGACTCGGAAGCCGCCATCACAAGGCCGTGATAGGCCTCCACGCGGAGCGGGTCCTTCTCCAGTATCTCCTCGAATGCTCTCTTCGCCGAATTGAACTCGCCGCTGAAGCTATAGATGTTAGCCTTCAGCAGCAGCCACTCACGCTCTTCAGGCTCCAGCTCGATCAGGCGATCGAGGATTCCGATCGCTTCCTGGAGCTTCCTCGACTTGATCTTGACCTCCATCAGAGACCGGAGCGCCTCCACGTCGTCCCCATACTGGCTCAAGTGCTCCTCGATGGTCCGCTCCTCTTCTCCAGACGGAGCGCCGCCGGCCCCGCCCGACTCCTCGCCGCGGGTGTCCATCTCGGGGGCGGCGATTGGGGCGGCGATGGCGGGCTTGAGGTGGAAGCGCGCGAGGAACAGCGCGGCGGCGGCGGACAAGGCGATGCAGGCGGTTTGGAGGACGTGAGGGGAATCGGGCTTTCGGGGAGGGTGGGAGGGGGACGGAGGGCGGGAGGATGAGGCTCTGACGGTGGGGAATTTCGGCCGCGAGGGCGGCGGGCGGAGGGTTTGGAAGGAGAGGGAACGGAAGGAAGAGGAAGGCTTCGAGGATGAGTGGAGGTTGGGGGTGAGAGAGAGGTGAAGTGGCTTGTGAGAGGAGTGAAGTCTCGCTAGGGACTCCATGTCTGATCGATTGAGAGAGAGAAAGAGAAAGAGAGAGAGAGAGTAAAACCCCAGGGATAACTGGCGTCGAAGAAGGAGAGCCGGTCGGCGTCGTAAACCCTGAGGCGTCGTAAACCCTGAGACTGAGAATATGCGTGGTTCTGTATCGGAACGGCGTCGTTTCGGCCTGCTCAAGTCAGCATGTGTTTTCCAACATGGGCTTGGACTTGATTTGTGCTGGACATCTTACCGGGCCTTTTATGCCTCGGCTTTGCTTTACTTTGTAACCGGGTTGTGGCCTTTCGGCTCACAATCCATGTTACCTTTTCTTAATGTACCCCCCCACTCTAAAAGCCACGTGTGATTGATTATGAATGTAATCTTGATTTGCTTGCCATGATAATGAAAATTTGCTGCGTTAAGCGAAATTAAGCGTCCGTTTGTTAGAAGGAAAATTGTTTTTCGAGAAATTATTTTTTGACTTTTCGATGTTTCGATGACAGAAAACTAATCGATGCACAACAAGTTTAGATAGTGGAAAAACATTAAGAAAGAAAACACTTTTCCTAAACCATCAAACAAATGAACACTAACCATTTTTTCCTTGAAAAAGATTTCCATGATTTTCCTTTCATGGAAGTCATTTTCAAGAGGAAAATGGTTAGTTTAAATTTCTCTGGTGCTTTAGGAAAAATGATTTCCTTCTTACCAAAAGGAGAAGTCATTTTCTCCCAATCTAAGTTTGCTGTTTTTAGTCCATGAAAAATATTTTCCGTGCATCAATTAATTTTTCATCATCTAAACACGAGAAAGTCGGAAAACCATTTCCTGGAAACAGTTTCTCTTCAAGCAAACAAGTCCATTTGAACATATAGAAAATAGTTTATTTATTTTCAATATTTCCCATAAAAGTGGCATAAACTAGTTGAAGTTACCAATTGAATATAACATGGGTCGAGAACAATGCAGTATTAAGGCTCCGTCAAAATATAAATGTTTTTCTAAAAGTGATTGACTATATTGCTTAAAATAATTAGTCAATGAAATTTATGTCTAAACATTTTTTGTGGATGATGAAAATATTTTTATTTTATTATTTTTATAATGATAAAAGCGATATATTTTAACAATAAAGTTTTTAAAATCATTTACAGAAGAAACATCCACTTGAATGAAATTCGTTTTCATTGGATGGCGCATAATTTGTTTTCGGTCGATGAAATGTATAGATTTTTGAGAAATTTAATTGGTAATGACTGAATTCACATGTGCCAAGTTTGAAATTTTGATGATTGACATTAGTATGTTTTACAAATGAATATTTAAGGAAAACAAAATGCTTCCGCCGCATAAGGCCTGTACCAAACCAATTAATTCAGCCGGGCCAAAATTTTCTTACAAGGCCTATATGCCTTTGGACTGTAGAGTGTAGGCTAGGTTCGGTTTGTTCGAGACGAGCCCAAAACACTTAGCGACTTTTTTCAAGGCATTTTAAAGTGGCTCGTGCCTTGTGATTTTTGGGTTCTTCAAGCGCCCTGGACCACCAACAGCTAGCCTGCTCTTTCGTGAAAGCACCTTTTGGTGCCCATGCTTCCTCAATCTGATTTTTGTCGATCTTCTTCTTCTTCTTCTTCTTTTTTCTCTTCGGGATTCTATGAAGCAGACTTTCTTCAACCAAAAAGAAAGGAAATCTCCAATTAAGAGAGAGGTACAGTTGAAATAAAGTTCAATCTTTGGCCTCAAAGGAAAGGAGTGGTTCGGGCAGGCTCTCGAGGAGCATATAAAATCGTGTTTAGCATCTTCTCGTCAAGCAAGGAAAGAGATAGGTAGCAAGAGAAGGGCTATGGAGCAGAGCTAGGGAGGGAGCAAGGGAAGCGGGGCAGGTCTTGAGTCGTTAGGTCTTCCATTTTGTTTCTCGTGAGGATACCTATGAGTCTCGAGTAGCCTGAACAGCTTGAGTTCAATTCCTAGTTGCTCTAGGGAAAGAACAAGTCCAGTCTAGTCGTTCATCGAGGGAAGCAAGCCAATAATCCTCTTTGGAATTCGCAGAAGATAGTACATATGCTTCAGTTCTTTCTGCGGCAATTTTGGATGCGCTTTATTTCTTTATGAGTATCTCGGTCCTACTGTCTTGTTAAGGCTATGAATCAACTATTGCCTGCTTTAGTGAGAACTTTAATGAATCAACTTATGAAAAGAAGTCTATTAGGATTTTAGGAAATGTCCTTTTCCTAGTTGGGAGTTGATCAAATGTTTGGTCTTTTCCTAGTTGTTAGTGGATACGTGATTCCTAGTTTTATTATGATATAAGAGATTTCCTACTTTGATTTGGAGCAGTACTTAAAGAGTCCATTTATATGGTCATGATCCTTTCTGTTCACTAGGGCCGATGATTGTTTTGGATTGCGCAAGTAATTGCTTTGGATCTGTATGATGCAGTTCTTCTCTTAGACGTGATGCTTAGGAAACCTTACACATAATACTTAGAAAGATTTGAGTATGATGCTTAAGGAGTTATTATTTGTTGTGGGACTCTTCATCCTACGTCAAAGAGGTCATATTGGCTTAAAATTTACACCAATGCATGTGAGCCGACTTCATTTGGACTGTTAAATCATTTAAATTCGCGCGAAACCGAATCTAAGCTCGTGTGCTCCACGAACATGCAACGATGGCTCATGTTAGCTTCTCTATGGTACTCTAGCGTGCTGGCTTTAGAGAAAATGCACATTGATTCAGGGCTCGTGTGGACCGCGGGGGGCCAACTTGGGCTGAACTGGACTTTTCAAGGTTGAATACTTTTCCAAGCCGAACCCGTTTGATCTTCGCACATCACGGGCCTTAGAGATCTCTGTACTCTATTTCTGGAAGCTTATCTCATTGATCCTTTTTTTTTCTTTGTGAGGGAGGAAATTTTAGTAAATTAGATTTCAAAAAAGGCAAAATAAAGAATATACTATGAGTTTTAAAAAAAAAAATTACGCAAACAATTTTATCCGTCCTGAACCTGATAAGTATAACTACACGTTCTCTTGAATCAATGGTGTAGAAAATCAATTTGTATAAACCTTTATTCACATTGGCGGGGTGTGCTATAATTATTCATTAAATAAAAAGGAGGATAGGAATAAGTGAGTAGCATGGGTCATTCCAAAACTCCCATTCATATAATTAATTGAGAGAATATTCGCAACTTCGTGGCAAAAAATAACTATAACTGAGTAACGAAGATAAAAAAAAAAAACTGTGTATTCCACAATTAGAGAGACATTTAGAAGCAAATTATTGCGAAAGGTCCCTGGTTAGTACATAAACATTATAAGTAAAGTTAAGTGGATGGAAGGTTAACTTTTTTGTATAATTAAATGAGCATATTAAGTCTAATCATGTGTTTTTTTTCAAAAACTCATGTGATAATTCCGGATGTTCTAGATCATGAAAGGTCACTGAGGTTTGCATTTTCAAGTTTTTGATGTGGAAAAGATACATTATTTCCAGAAAGGTCAAAGTCCAATGCATGTTTACAGCCTTTTCGTCTACACTTGCGCACGTGCATGA
>BCNH02000001.1:11278470-11357191 GCA_001662345.2 Metrosideros polymorpha var. glaberrima | reverse complement strand
TTGTTTTTTTTTTTTATAAATATTTTTAAATATTTTGAATGTTTTATTTAATAAAAAAAGTGAAATTTTTTTTTGGGGTAAATGCGTTTTTTTATTTCAAGTAGGGTCAATGCGTCACACAATCATAAGTTTGAGATTTTTTATTTATTTATGATTTTTTCTCTTTTTATTTTCACTTCTCATTTTTCTTCTCATGCTCGTAAGCCGCTGGACGTCGGCCACCGAATGCGCGGACGCTGGACGTCGACCGCCGATCCCCGAGCGCCATTTGGTAAACTTGCCAAAAGTAGAATGAAAATAAGGGTGCATTTGATAAATATAAATTTTGATTCTCTGCCATAATTGATTCTCGAAAGAATGAATTCTTGTCAGAATAAAAAATTCTGGCAAGAATGGAAATCATGCGAGCCCTGAGTGGCCCATGGAGGGCGTTGGGAGAGCTATAATATGAATAGGAAATCAAATTTATGACTTGGCTATAAATTCTAGATAAAGTGGAGATTGGTTTAATATGTCTTGAGTTTTCGCCAATGACTTGAGCGAGGATTGAAGCTCGGAAAATGGATAGGCTCTAGGAGGAGTTTGGCGACCTATCTGCGGGAGCAAAAGATGGAATCAGAAATGTGCTAGGTACCGGCAGAGATGGAGCACTTGGCCAGGTGCCTAGGCCATTGGTCAGGAGCTTAAGGTAGTGGCTAAGCCATTAGCTGGGGTAGTGGCTGAGCACCCCAACTATTCCCCGGGCGCCTAGAGAAAAGTGGCCGGACACCTAGCAGGCTCCTGGTTAAGCCCAAACCCATGGGATGGAAGTTTGTATTTGACTTATATTCAGGACACTACAGATCAAAACCTCATAAGGTGTGTCTTGAGTTACTCCGTGAGTGTTTTAAAAAGAATACACTGTGAGAGATCATGTGAAACACTGAGTGAAAATTGCTTGGGTGTAATTGGGGAATTGGTATTGAGAAACGTAATTCTAAGTTTGTAATCTCTTTGTTCACAGTGAATTTGTTATTGCCGCTTTTCCCGTGGATGTGTAGGCCTCAACTCCGGACTGAATCACGCGAATTCCAATGTGTTGCTTTCTCTATTTTTCATTCCTTTTTTTATTAATCTTGTGATTGTGGTCGATTGCACGGTCCTTTTCCGCATCATATTATAACTGACAGAGCTAATAATTAGATAGAAATAGAGATTATATTAGTAAAGTGGAGTTCCATGATCAATCCAAGGATATGTCACACCAATAATTAACGTGAGGTCACCGATAGAATCGGTTTCTGCTTTTCCTTGGTTTTAGCCACGTATTGATGTTCACATGGTTAAAGAATAGTTTATTTCCTTTTGTCTGACATTATGTAGAAATGTTGGTGTGCATCTTGATTTCGACTAGCACTAGGATGATTTCATGAATCTCGCAGACATGTACGTGTCTTCTTGCTAATGTTGCCGTCTAGAACGTATTGTTTTCTGGATAAATTCCCTATCATGTTCAGCAACTTCCCAGTGTTTTCCACATAACCGCTTTACATTAAAAACACCAATAGGTTCAATTGGAATCCCCGTCGGGTAGATGGAGCATGGAACCATCTATAATATCCGTCAAAGCAAAAAATGCTTTTCAATTCCGATCACACGCGAAGATTTCACATGAACGAGTTTGATTTTTCTAGCTTTCCCTCTTTCCTCTTTTCCTTTTCACACCTATTGTCAAGTTTTGGTAGGATAGAGTCAAAAGACAACTCGGCAGGAGAAGTGTCCCTATATAAATGCTTCCCAGCGGCTCCAAAACATAAAAGAAGAAATTGAATTTACACTTCTCGTGGTTACAATTCCTTTAAGGATTGCAATTTTCAAGCTCTAGATCGGAGAATTTCATCATGGCTCAAGAACATGTGGATTTGATCAGCAATTTGCCGCAAGACATGCTCCAAAGAATCAACTCCTTTCTGCCACTCAAAGAAGCAGTGAGAACAAGCCTCCTCTCCACACAGTGGAGGTCTCTCTGGTCGCCCACCATGGTTAATTACTTCGCCACAGGTGACGGCCCGATGGCTGCCGTCGATGCAGTTAAAGATCCGTTAGAAGCCGTTGGTGTGCTTTTGGGATCTTACGAGAGCCCAGAGATGCGCAAATTGTGTTTCCAATTCCCTGAGGGTGACGTGACCGTCCTTGCCACGAAGGGAGTCGACAAAGAGCTCCATCTCAATTTCTTTCACAGCAAAAAGGAGGACAAATGCTATTACCAAATGAAAATGGAGTTAGGTAATACAACTCCTCCTATCAATATCACCAATTTATCCACCCTAAGGACTCTTCATCTGAGATCAGTCGCCGGTGTCACCGAGGACTTTGCCTCCTCCTTGCTCACGAATTGCCAGCTTCTACAGAGCTTGAAGGTCGAGAAGTGCAAAGGGCTTAAGACAATTGGGATCGAGAAGAATGAGAGCCTCAGGAGCTTGATGATTTTGGATTGCATGGACATAGAGAACGCGACTGTTTCAGCTACCGGGTTAAGGTCTTTTGTGTATAAGGGCCTACTGACCCAAATCCACGTGAAGAATGCTTTGAATTTGGTTGATGTGGTGCTTGATTTGGAGGGTGCTTTTGGTAACAGTGACTTTGACTGTGAAGAAGTTCTCTCTCTGCTCTCTTCCTTCAAAGAAGTGGAGACTCTCACTACAAGTGGGTGGCTTCTTGAGGTAACCCTCTTTCTTGTTCCTAATTTCTTTTTAGAGAACTATTGGCTTCATCTTCTCACGACTGTGTGCTCCACATGTGTACAGTGGTTATGTTCAGCTGGAGTTATATTTGGAAGGCTAGAATTCCCGCTTAACAAGTTGAAGCAATTGAGGTGGATTGATTCTCTAATGGACAACGCAAAGCGTGATTCATTGGCTTGTTTCTTGAATATCTGCCCAATCTTGGAAAATTTGTTCATCACAGTAAGTGTCCCCATCCATCCACTCCCATAAAATTCAAACAAGAACGAAATTTTCTGAGCAACTTATCACTCAATTGTAACCACATATTTATTTAATTGGTCAACTGAAGATAAGTGCATTATTTGAATATACAGATTGATCCCAGCAGGAGAAGAGTGACCTGTCCCTACTTTCATGAATATTGGCATGAACCTCATCTTTGGATGGATTTTCCCGCCGTGAAGTCCAACGTTTCGCTGCTGAAACACTTGACCCTTGTAAAGTTTTTCGGCTTTATGATCAACGGAGAAGATGGGCTGTTATCGTCACTAGTGGATCTTCTCCTAGAAAAGACAATCGTACTCAAGTCTATGATGGTGAAATCGCGCGAGAATGTCTGTTGGAGAGTCATGAAGGTGCCCAACAACCGGCCAACGCAGAAGTGGTGGAATTACAGAAGATGGACAGCCATTTCGCCGCCTAGAACTTTCTGTTTTGCATTGATGGAAGATAGATGAACTCAAATACGGAGAGGGAAATTTGAAGTAGCTTTGAGTCCCAAGTGAATCTGTGTACAGTTAGTGTTCCGCTTTAGTTTTTACAATTTTCCCTTAATTGAAAAGGTTACAGTAGAACTGATCATTTCGTAATCAATACCAACTGATCAGGTAAACTGCTATATAATTAGCAAGTTGAGGCGTATATAATAAGTGCAGAAAGGTTACAATGAAAACTGATCATCTCATAATCAATTTCAAGTGGTTGGGCAAACTGCGAATGAAATAGCAAAGTTGAGACAGAAATAATGCAAGTGCAGACAGACAAGATTGCATAAAATTGAGATTGTTGTTCATAATTAATTTCATGAATTAGCAGCTGTTACATTAATTGGATGGACAGGAAATGGCCAATACTTCTTCAACAAGCACTTGTTGACTCCAGCCGTTTCGTAACCACAAGGGACGATGACTGTATCTTACTCTGCACGTTTGTCTCCATTCTCAACCAGAATAATATATAGGATAATTCGTTTGATTAAGTATATACAAAGATAAAACTACATGATGCGATGAATGATCATGTTAAAAAAGAGACGGTGCGATGTTAATTATTTGTGTGATGTTAACCTAACAAATCTGTAATCGATACTACACAACATTATTTATCTCAAGTTTCTACTTCATTCCCATAGTCATAGCAGAACGATACGTGGTGGACAATGCTATCACGCCCTTGGGAGACCATGCAAGAAACTAACTTTTTTTTTTGTTTGAAAATTCGCCTCGAAGACTTTGCCCCTTTTGCGAATTGTTACAAGGTGTGCAAAATGTTTGTTGTGTTAGAAAGAGTAGAAAAGCCAAGAACCCATCGTGAATAAGGTCAACATTCTTCTTTTAGGGAATATCAAGATAATTCAGGTTCATGTCACGCATCATATATATTCTAAAGGGTTAATACCACGAAAAATTTCAAATTGGTACATCTATAACAAATTTACAAAAAACTAATTTTTTTATCACGAAAAATTTCAAATTAGTACATTTGTGATAAATTTACCCAAAAACTAATTTTTTTGACCCCAAACTGGTAAATCTATGATAAATTTATTTCAAACTGGTACATTTGTGACAAATTTATCCTAAATCGATACACCTGTGACAAATTTACCCTCAATTAGTTTCCGTTTAATCGGCCTGGTATATTCCGTTAACTGTCACATGTCATCAAACTCAGCAATTTGAAGGTAAAATTTGACGGAAATTAATAGAGGGTAAATTTATCATAGATGTACCAGTTTATGGTAAATTTATCGCAAATGTATCAATTTGAAAATTTTCATGATCAAAAAATTAATTTGAAGTAAATTTATCATAAATATATTAGTTTGAAGTTTTTCTTGGTATTAACCTTATTTTAATGGTGTTAGTGCTCCAAAGGTAGATGATATCAGTCGGTTGACTAGATCCTTTTTCTTGTAAGGCATCTTTTTAGGTTTGGTATTGTACGGTCCTTGACTTTTTCTTTTTTTTTCCTGGTTGATGCGATCATTGTACTTTCGTCCACAGATTCTCCCACCGGTTGGTGGTCCTATGTGGCCGTCCTTGTCTTTTGCTATTACCGTTTTTAAGGTCAGAGAGAAGAAACGCCGTCGACAGATCTCCCACCACCGGTTGTCTTCCGCCTCCAAAGACAAATTGGAAGCGGACCGAGCAAGGTTCACCTACTTACAATTTCGTTTTCTTTTAACTTGGTCAACAATTCTCATTGAGCTCTTTCAGATACAAAGTCGTTGGTATCTAAAAATCACCAAAATATGTATGTATTCACCATTTTGAGAGAGATATTGGCTTTTGCGAAGTGTGAATCTTACTAAGCAAGACGCTCGGCAAATGTTATGGAGATCATGCCAACTAGATTGTGAGTAGCACGGGTCTGGCCAGCAAAAGGTTTGGAAAGTGCAAGTTTGACATTGACAAAAATTGCGAAAGTGCTAACTTGAAAGAGAAAGTGCGGGCCATTAGACCACAACCCCACAATCTCGAGATGTGGGGATTGTGGCCAAATACATAGCACATGCAATTGGTAGACAAGTGCTAGAAGCCTGTGGCGTACGCGAAGTCGTGGTTGGCATGATACCAAACCGGTTAAAGCTAGAGAAAAATATAGAAACAATTAACTCTTAGTCAAACGTTATTCCTAAATATAGAAGTAATGGAGATCATTATCGTCCACAGGGAAGAAAAGGATGGTAAGAATACCAAACAAGTGGCCAAATTCCCTAAATAACCCCAAACTTCAGGTTTAGTCTCAATTTTGTCCCGAACTTTTTTTTTATCTTAGAAAAAACCCAAAACATTAGGCCCAGTCCTAAATTTGCTCTGAACTTTTTTTTTGTCTCAGAAAAAATCACAAACTTTAGGTCCAATTCCAAATCTACCCCAAATTTTGTTTTGTCTGAAAAAACAATTAATTTTCAATTTATTCTCAAATCTACTTCCATGGTCCAGTTCCAACTTGATGCAGCATTGTTATATTGATAATAAATTCACATCAATAAGGTGACAAAAAAAAAATCTTCAAAATGAAACCGTTCCAGGATACAAAAGTTAAGAACGACTAATGGAGAATTTTGGACACGCGGTTAATGTGGGCAGATTTTGAACTAGAATAAAAATTGGTGATTTTTCTTTTAATAAAAAAAAGAGTTTGGAGTAGATTTGAGACTGAACCTAAAGTTTGGGGTTTTTTCTAAAATAAAAAAAAGTTCGGAGTAGATTTAGGATTGAACCTAAAGTTTGGGGTTTTTTTTTAGACAAAAAAAAAAATTTCAAGGTATATTTGGGATTGAACCTAAAGTTTAAGGTTTTTTCTAAGACAAAAAAAGTTTGGGCCAAATTTGGTACTAAGCCTAAAGTTTGGAGTATTTTCTAAGACAAAAAAAAAAGTTCTTAGTAGAATTGAGACTAGACTCAAAGTTTGGGGTTATTTATGGAATTTGGCCCTAAACAAGTTACCAAACCATGCCAAAAATGGATACCATATGTTAGGACCTATATCTGAAATGTAGGGAACATGTCCAAAATGTGGGAGACACGTCCAAAACGTGTAGAACAAGTATTAGAACATGGAAAATGAGATTTTAGAGGACTTCTTAGGATAAGACGATACACGCGAACATCCAAATACATCATTTACTTCTTTTTAAATAATTTGTTTATTTTTTTCCAACATCTCAAGTTTTATATAGTGCTTGGATACTGTGTGTCAACCGAGCTTTAGTTCCTCACTGTGTCAAACTCACAAGCCGAGTGCTTGTTTTTTTTTTTTTCTCTCTCGGACTACGATGTACTCTGGAAATTGCAAGCCAAAGCTATCTTTCGAAGTTTGGCATTTATAACCGGTCAAGATTTGGCATCAGCGACAGTTTTCGAGGGAACAAGAAGTGCATATGGATGCCTTCAACCTTTAACCTTTTAGTCATATTTTACTTATGGATTGATTTTATGTAATATTGAACACTTCAAGATTGTAATAAGACATGAAACATCTTTAGTAGGAGGAAATTGTCCAATCAATCATAAACCTATTTATAGATGTCAATTTAGTCCTAAACTTTTATGCAAAGTTCTAATGTTATCATTCTGGCCAATATTCGCCGAAAATCGTTAATGTAGGACAACTGGAGATGATTAGACTGTTACATTAGCGATTTTCGATGAAAATTAATCGAAAGGACTGTCACACCCCAAATCTACAAGAAAAGGGGAACGACACGGCTGTCCTTCCACATGAAGGACGTAGCCCCAACATAACCAACAAACCTATTAACAATACATATACGTCCAAACTGTAGATATATAATGAGCCAATAGGTAGTTACAATATCAGAGTTTCTATCATTAATCAAAAGAATACGTGCAGCTTAGAACTCAGCTAACTAACAAGTATCACCTCCAAAAAACAAAACTAGCTAAGTTCATACCACAAACTCTTACTACCAGAAGCCCTTGTAAGTAGTGCTCTCATCCTACTTGCGGCTAATCGAGGAACTTGAAAAACATGTAAGATGAGGGGGGTGAGCAACCATAGCTCAGTAAGTAGCGTATTTCTTTTAAGCAGATCAAACAACCATTATGCATATAACAAAGCAAAATATCAATGGTCAAATCCATTGATTAATCTCATTCATAACAATGTTAATGGTCCATTCCATTGATTAATCTCATTCAATCACATGTTGATGGTCCATTCCATTAACTAATCTATTGCTCAATATCTAACTATCGTCACAATACAACGCCTTGTGACAAGGTGACCAAGATTCCCCCCTTTGCAAAGCCTCCACCTACAAAGCCGATGGCTTGGCCCAAAAGGATATCTTTACACTGGTATGCATACCCCAAAAATCCTTATATGAGTTCATAGTCATATTAAGCATAAAACAATCCTCCAATATCAGAATTCAATCTCATAAACCAAACTTATAATCTTTCGTTCAACAAACGGAATACATTTCACAAAATGTTTCTTGCATCGTTCTCAAATACAGAAATGGTAGTAATTGCCCGATCCAGATTTTTATGCAATAATCATGCCATTTCGTAACTCATACCATATAATCCATATTCTTTTTCAAAATATGAATTTGCAAATTTATAGAAGATATAGCACTACTTACATGGAATGCCTAAAATCAAGCAATGCGTAGCTAAATGACCCGATAATCTCGTAATTCTATCAATTAAACGAGAATCAACGTCAAAACCGAGTAAAATACTACTTTAGCTAATGACTTGACTAAACTACGATATTTCCTAGTCAACACGCTCACTACCATTCGACAAAAGACCTCAAGAAAGGCTAATCGTGGAGAAAACTTAATAACGCAAAAAATGACTGATCAAGCGACAAATTTTCTCGAGCCATAACTCTCTTCATCGAACTCCAATTCAAGCGAGTTTACAGTGAAAAGAAACATCTTTTGATGTACTATAACACCGTTAGCTTTGCCAACCCAAAACTAGTTGGAAACTAACGAAAAAAAAAGACATGGAAGGCTGTTGGTCGTGTACTATTCATTGCACGCACAACTTCAAAATTTCGTTTCTTGCAAACCATAAGTCCAAATCAAGATCCGCAAAATTCCACAGCTCCACAACATCCTTAATTATCGTTATCCTATAAAAACTCAACTTAATGGCTCCAAAATCGGATTTTGTGGCTCAAATTTCACATAATTTCGAATTTCTATCATAAATCCAAAAATTACTAGGATTGGATGAACGAGAGGCACAAGCACTTATTGAGCGTTGCAAATTGGAGATGAATCGGCTAGGTCAGGTGTCCACGGCTCAGACATATTCCCTTTTCTCTCTCTCCTTCCTCTTCTTTCTGTCCCCTTTTTCTTCCCCTTTTCTTTCTTCTCTGTTCTATTTTCTTTCCAGCGGTCTGCTTGCTCTCAATCACTTAAGTAAGTCGAGCACTGTTCACTATAGCAATGTTGACTTGGTCTTCTTCTTTTTTTATTATTATTTTATTGCTTTTGAAACCCAGATTTTACATTCTCCCCTCCTTAAAGGTAATTTCGTTATCGGAATTTAGACTTACCTCAACTTTTGAACAAATGAGGATACTTACGTCTTGCCTCTTCCTCAAGCTCCCAAGTGGCCTCTCTCTCAATGTGGTTTTGTCATTGGATCTTTACGTAAGGAATGGTCCTTCGCCGCAACATGTAATCTTTCCTATCGACAATGCAAATAGGTTACTCATCATAAGCTAAGTAGCACCGACACTGACACCGACACGCGACACGACACACCGACACGTCATTTCTCAAAATTAGAGAATTTCGACATGTTTGGACACGTATATTAAATATGTATTTTTATATATACATGATAAATTATAAATCCACAAAAGAAACGATTGTCGCAACTGTAACAGATCAAAATTTCTCTTTGATATTCTTTTATGGCATTGGTCTTTTAAGGACATTCTTGCAAGAAGAAAGAACCTGGAAGTCCTTCATTTTTTACCTTTTGTGCTTTTTTAGTGTGGTTCTTCTTGTCTTTGGACCTGCATTATAGAAACAAGGAATGGAAAAGAACCATAGTAAAGGAGAGAAGTTGAGTAAAGTGAATTGCAATGGAGTTGGTGGTTGTAAGTTCATGAAGTTCTCGCGTGAACTTATTTGGTTTGAACATGGTAGCTTAGATTCTTTTGTTTTTTTTTGCCACAGATCAATCATCGCTTCTGCTTCTTCTTCTTTAGTTGGCTAAGCTCAAGGTGTCTAAAAATACCCACCATTAAACTGAAGAGCAAATCTCGAGATTGAAACAGTAGAGTAAATGGCAGAGCAAGAAAGAAGAGAGAGAGAAAAATAGAACTTATAGAATTAGAGGAGGAGGAGGCCGCCATTAGAGCCCAAGTGGAAGACCACCTCCAAAAGCCACCAAGTTCAGCCTTTGAGCAATAGAATGCTTGCTCAAAGGCTATCTCACATTGGCTAAAAAGGAGAGGAGGGACGTGGGGGTATGGTTATAAAAGAGAAAGGAGAGTAAATGTTTCTAATACATCTGGTCGGGCTCAAATGGGAGATAAAAAGGACCCAAGGCCTAGGCTGGGCCGAGTGGCCTTCATTCAATTTTGTGGGCCTAATATTTTCACTAATTTGGAGATTTTAAGTTCGGACTCGCGTATTGAAGCGAGTCCAGAATGTTGACTCCATGTCAAATTTCTGGACATGGGTCAACACACGTCTACGAGCGTCACATGCATGATGGACACCGACGCGCACACTTATGTAACGTGTTGGTGCTTCTTAGCTCATAAGTCAAGTTCTCCCTTAACCTTAATGGAGTAAAATCTAGCACATGATTGGGATTCGAAACATATTTTCGCAACAAAGAGATATGGAACACATTATGTACGTCTGATCGCACTTGTGGCAATGCTAGTTTGTAAGCGACTTCACCAATCTTCACTAAGATCAAGAATGGTCCAATGTATCTTGGACTCAACTTGCCACGTGTGCCAAATTTTATAACACCCTTTGTAGGTGAAACTTTTAGGAATACGTGATCCCCCACATTGAATTCTAACTTGCATCTTTTAAGGTTTGCATAGCTTTTCTGACGACTTTGTGCTGTTTTGAGACGCTTTCGAACTAACCTGACTTTCTCTTCTGACTGTTGTATGAACTTAAGGCCAGTTAGTCTATTCTCACTAACATCTTTCCAATAAATAGGGCTTCTGTATTTTTGGCCATACAAAGCTTCAAAATGTGCCATCTTAATACTTGAATGATAACCGTTGTTATAAGAAAATTCAGCTAAATGTAAATGTTCGTCCTATGAACCGCTAAAGTCAATAATGCATGATCTCAACATATCCTCTAAGGTCTGAATCGTTCTCTCTGACTGCCCATTTGTCTGCGAATGAAAAGATGTACTGAAGTTAAGTTTAGTACCCAACACTGCTTGTAGACTCTTCCAAAAGTTAGACACAAACCTAGGATCCCTGTTAGAAATAATGCTTACTAGAACTCCATGAAGCTTCACTATCTCATTAACATACCGTTTCGCCATGTTTTCCTGTAACATTCCAAGCCCATAGCGTCCTAAGGTGCCTTTATCTAATTCAGTTTCATTAAGTTATGTGAATATTATTATGCAAGCGGAAGTCATATAATAGAACACATCAATATCATAAAGGATGACTTTCATTTATTTACTTTCATTTACATTAATGACTCAATAATTAGCCAAGTTTTACATCATAACAAAACGGTGCTAATTGGGAAGCCAAAAGGTTAAACCTATTCCCCTTTTTCTAAACTTGGCAAACACGCGAATGGCATGGATTTATCCCATGCCTCATTCAGCCATCACAAAAGTGATCCTCCATAACCTTAGAAATCGTCCATCATGCCATGACAGCACACCTTTGCTCCAAAAAGCAACTCCACTCAGCTACTCCTATCGATCACGTCGAGCCCCCATCGCCATTGTTACCCCCACCAGCTCCACCGTTGCCACCATAAGGGAAAGGGATGGGACCATAGAACCGCCCATTCCTTCTTAAACATAGCCACATAGCGAAAAGGAACTAAATCAGACTCTAAGCAACAATCGACCCATACAGTCGACTCTAACATCATAAACGTACATTTTTGAAACTCAAGGTCCAGATGCTCTGACCAAACTAGCTCAAGCTCGATCGGAACCCTGTAGGTGGCCATGGGTAATGCGGGGATGGCAGGCATAGTTACTTATCTAAAAGATTGAAATCAATGGGAGTAAGTATAACTTAGCGAATGAAATCAATTACTTCAAAGCCACTCGTTCGAAGGCAATATGACAAAAGGGGTAACTTAATAATAAATTTAAACAATGGTAAGGTAGACAAACAAGTTATCGTACAACTCTCCAAATTAACATAACCTGATGATGATAATGAAAATGTTATGAAAATGCATGCTCTCGCGATTTACTCTCATTTAATTCCTTTCGATTAAAACCGAAACTTCTATGGTTTGCCGACCAGAGACATCTTGCTCCCATTCCAAAGTCTTTGCGTCTTTGCACAGCAACCATCGTATATTATCCTCACACGACCTTGAGGTTTGCCGACCTCAAGCTTCCTGATTTCCCAACTGGCTCCCACGGGGCATTATCGATTTGCCAACCGATAGTCCTCACCATGTAATCCTCACAATGCAATGTAAATGAACATATGCAACGAAACAAATAAGGCCAATTATAATCTAAATCTCTAATAAATTGCTAAATAACCCACAATAAGAGTTAGATCAAGACTATAATCTCAAATCATCCATTCACTTCACAATTGGCAACCTGGACAGAATAGACATTCCTGCATTCTATCTGAATTAAATCTCAAAAGCTAAGCAAACCAACTTGTAAAATCATGAAATTTTGATATGTTGTTCCTAAGATCATGTGATACAATCCTTATGAAGGAAGTGAAGCCTTTTGAAAATCACACAATTCACAATAGAATAGGAAAATCAAGCCTATTTTCTATCCCCTGCACCGAGATAGAGTTCCCACGGAAAAGTCCATTTCACTGATACAACCGACCCAAAAATTTTCAAACTTTTTATATGATATAGTTCAACAAGTTCCTGAAAAGTTTCATGAAGGAAGTCTTCCCAAATTCTTTCAAACAAATTCATAAAAATTCATACACAGCAGACTAATGTAAAACTTTTCTAGACCACATAATCTGTACTGAGTGAAATCATGTCCATATGGATTAATATATGTTCAGCTTTAGGAAGTGCTGAAAAACTTTTATGAAGGCAGTTTTGCAATATTCGATCCATAGAAGGTCATACAAAAATTGTCAACATAAGAGGTCGGACTGATTTCGAACCCAAAAACAATGTCTTCATCAACATGCAACCTATTTCCAGCATTCATCCACCCAAAATTATCACGAGTAACACCACAACTGATCACTATGAATCATAGAACTAAATATCTTCGTGAACCACCCAACACTCAACCATATGCATGCCTACCATAAGAAGAATCTCCACCTTTCTAACCTCTAGGCGAATACCACACAATTTTTTTTTCTCAAGATCACCATCCGAAATCCTTATCTCCCTCTGTTTTTCCCTACCCATTCTACCGTATCATCTCAGAAAGAAGGGGTAGAAGTAAGAGATTTCCCTCGCCTTTGCACAGAATGAGTAATACTAAGGCTCTTCCTTACTCGCGCTAGTTTGATGAGCTTAACCAAGAAACAAAGAGGAAATGAGCTGGATCAATGAAGAAATCGCGCAAACAAGAGGAAAGGAATCGGCTGCAACAGTAAGAAGAGAAGAGAAAGAGAACTTGAGGAGAAGTCTTGAAGTGGAAAATGAGAGAGAGAGGTGTCGCCGATTGAGGGGTAGTGGAGAGAGACAAGGAAAATGATTAGCTCTCACTTTGCATGAAAATTTATTGGTGCTTAACGGTGGCAAGCAATGATGAGGAGGGGTTGAAAGAATTTAGGTCTGCTGAAGGGGAAAAACAGGAAGTTGTCGCCCACAAGAAGTGCAAAAGAGAATAATGGGTTTATGGGAAACATAGTGGGAATTTAGGAAGAAATGGCTAAGTGGTCGTGACATGCAAGAGTAGTGTCCAAGGTTTGATAAGTCAGATGACTTATCAAGATAAGCACACGTGCTTATCCATATAAGTAGACTTGCTTATTGATAAATTATCAGGATAGGCGAAACAATTTGTCGTTGTAAGAATTGCACTTGCTTATCAATAAGCAATAGGCGGATTAACTTATCAATATGATAAGTACATTTACTTATCAATGAGCATTTCTACAATACTCCCTTCGATTTTGCTAATGGACCGAATTTAGTTGGTCTTATTGCGAGTCCTCAACTCAATTGATCACCTCGAGGAAAAGGATGTTTTATAAACCATAATCGAACTACCAAAAGTATCACAATTCTTTCCAATACGGTCACCAACGCTCTAGGCATAATAGGTCTTCCTTTTAATAAATAAAACTAAACAACAACATCAAATGTTATTCTCTGCGCCTAGCATAGGTAAACCAAAAACTAGGATGTCACACTTCCTGTGAAAGGCCAAATCGATATGCTAAAAAGTGCACGGATTTATTCAATCAATCCACAATCACTTATATCGCATTCTTACCACTCGGTGTCCTCGGTAGACCAACTACAAAGTCCATGCTGATATTCTCCCACTTCCATTTCGGTATCTCTAGAGGCTGCAACTGTCCACCTGATTTTCGATGCTCAATCTTCACTTGCTGGCAAACTAAATATTGATCAACAAATTTTACAACATCCTTCTTCATGCTAACCCACCAGAAGTTCTCTCTCAAATCTCTATGCATCTTTGTGCTTTCTGAATGAATTGAGAATCTAGTGCTATGAGTTTCCTATAATAACTCATTTTTTCAATTCTGAATCATTTGGAACACATAGTTGACCATGAAACCTTAAGGACCCATCTACATGGAAACAGAAATCTACTTGTCATCCCACTTCCACGCCTTCTTTGACTTTCTGCAAATGAAGATCTTCATTCTGTTTAGCCTTAATTTTGGGCTTGAAGATTAGCTAACCGAGCACCAAGTTGATGCACAATTACCTCCGAGTCCAATTTCCTCATATCTTTAAGAATATGTTTATGAGAAGTGAGCAAAGTCGCCATATTTCAAATGACTTATGACTCAAGGCATCCACTACTACATTAGCCTTTTTTGGATGGTAATTGATAGATAGGTCATAATCTTTCAGAAGTTCTAACCATCTACTCTTCCTCATGTTCAATTCTTTCTGAGTAAAGATATACTTTAAACTCTTGTAATTGGTAAATACTTCACACTTTTCGCCATACAAGTAGTGCCGCCATATTTTCAAGGCAAACACAATAGTTGCTAATTTCAAATCATGAGTGGGGTAGTTCTTCTCATGATTTTCAACTGTTTAGAGGCATAAGAAATAACTTTATCACATTGCATGAGAACACAACCCAAACCTTCTTTAGATGTGTTGTAGTAAACTATGAAGCCACCAATTTTTTTAAGGTAAAGTTAATATAGGAGTTGACACTAACCGACCCTTCAACTCTTGAAAACTGTGCTCATATTTATCTGACCATATAAATTAAACTTTCTTCTGAGTTAGGCGAGAAAGTGGACTAGCAATCTTTAATAATCCCTCCACAAATAGTCTGTAAAAACCAGCTAGCCCAAGAAAACTCGTCACTTCGGTAACGTTTGTAGGGCGATTCCATTGAAAAACTGTTTCAACTTTCTTTTGGTCCACTGATATGCCAACCTTTGAGATCACATGACCCAATAATTTTATATGTTTAAGCCAAAAGTCGCACATACTAAATTTAGCATACATTTTCTTTTCACGTGAAGTTTGTAGGAAAAACCTCAAATGTTGCTTGTGTTCCTCCATACTCTTCAAATACACCATAATATCGTCGATGAATACCACAATGAATTTGTCTGGATACTCCATGAACACCCTGTTCATCAAGTCCATAAAAAGAGCATGTGCATCCGTTAATCCAAAATGCATGCCGAGAAATTCATAACGGCCATACCTTATTTTGAAAGCAGCTTTAGGCACGTCATCCATTTTTATCTTTAACTAATGATACCTTAAACGAAGGTCGATCTTGGAAAATACCTTAACACCTTGAAGTTGATCAAATAGATCATCTATCCAAGGCAAATGATATTTGTTCTTGATCATCACCTTGTTAAGCTCTCAGTAGTCTGTACAAAGCTTCATACTACCGTCATTCTTTTTCACAAATAAAACTGGAGCTCCCCAAGGCGAAACGTTAGGCCTGATGAAACCCTTATCCAAAAGCTCTTGTAGCTGTGTTTTCAACTCTTTCAATTCAGTAGTTATCATCTGATACGTTGTCTTAGAGATCGATGCTATACCAAACATCAATTCAATATGGAACTCAATTTTTCTGTCAGGAGGCATACCTGATATGTTCTCAGGAAACATATTCACAAATTCTCTAACATAGGAACATTTTTCAACTTCACTACAATGTTACTTGTGTCTTTTACACAAGCTAGATAACCACAACAACCTTTTATCAAAAGTTTCCTCGCTTGCAAAGCCGAGATCAACCTTAGAAAAGTGTTTTTACAACTTCTCGAAAAAGAAAATTTTAGTTGATTCGGAGGTCTAAAATCACTTTCTTCGAAAAACAATCAACAATAACATGATATGTCGATAACCAATCCATTCCTATAATAATGTCAAGATCCCGAATATTTAACTCCACTAGATCCACAAACATTTCAAAATTATCAATCTAGAGTACACATCTCTTGAACACATGATTAGCAATCAAGAATTCACCAACAGGAGTATCAACATGCAAATCATATTCAAGAGGTTTAGGTAACACATCAAGCTTATTTGCAAAATCAGTAGAAACAAAGGAATGCATAACACTAGGGTCAAATAAAGCATGAGCACATTGCGAGGCAATAGAAATATTACCTACAACAACTGTATTAGATGCCGCTGCATCCTCTTTTGTCATTGCAAAAACTTTTTCACTTGCCCTCTATTTTTGCTAGTTCTCTTGGGGTCGACCAATTGAATGAGCATTTCTCCGTATAGAACAATTGTGTGCTAGGTGTCCCGATTGTTCGCATAGATAACATGATCTACTGTTAACTGTATGATTTCTCTAAGTAGGACAATCTCATCGTATATGTCCCATCTTCCCACATAAGAAGCACACCCCTATTTTCCATCGACACTCACCACCATGATACTTTCCACATGTATTACAAGGGCCTTGAGTATTCTGGATCCTAAACTTCCCTAGCAAGTTACTATTTCTTCGATTACTACTTCCACTTACACGGCTTCCTTGAAACTTGTTGAACTTGAGCCTCTTTTGCTGATGAGCACTCTGCATGTTATGTCCCAAAATGTCCTGTTCCATGCTGACCACTCGTTTCAAGACATCCTAGTATGTGGTCAGTATAAGAGCTATGAGCTTGAACTGTATATTAGGCTGAAGCCCTCTTTGAAAATATTCAACTTTAAGTTCATCATTGGCCATAAAATGTTCAGCAACTCTACTTGACTGGGTGAAGCGGCTTGCATAGTCCATTACTGTTAAGTCACCTTGAGATATGTTTATAAAGTCGTCCCTCATTTTTCACTTGGAATGACTTTGAAAAGAATTGAGTGTTGAAAACCTTAGCAAAGTCTCCCCGAGGAATAGTCACATCCCTACCTCTAAGGGCGAGTATAGTCTCTTTCCATCAATACTTAGCTTTGCCCCCTAAACATTTGGTGGTGAAGTTAACTTTTCGATCATTAAGAACCTTTTCAGATTTGAAGATTCCCTCTATCTTTTTAATCCAACGTTCGGCCAAGAGAGGGTCTGATTTCCCATCGTAAATGGGTGACTTCGCTTTTTTGAAATGGGCAAAGGTGCATTCTGTGTTATTCCTAGTCATAGCAGCTCCACTTCCACCTAATTCCTTCACTTGATGATACCAATGCATCATCGCTAGAGTGAAATCAGATGAGGGATTAGGTTCTTGGGACTCTTCACTAACTTTCTAAAACTTGAGATTTCTATCATACTTATCCTCTAGTTTCCTCTTTGAAGGTGGGTCTCGAGAACCTTGAGGTGTATCTCTGTTGTCGGGGGTAATGACTCCCTTGCCTATACTACTCTTGCGAAACAAGGCAAGCGTCTTCGTGTCAAAACGCATAGTCACCTGGTCCAAAATGGAGCATAACCTTAGTACCTATAAGATTAACGCACTAAAACTATCACACAATCTCACAACGTCCCATAAACTCTATACCCAAATAGATCACAACCTAGACTTTGATACCAAAGATGTCATATCTCAAATCCATAAGAAAATGGGAATGACATAGCCATCCTTCCACATGAAGGACGCAGCCACAACATAACCAACAAACATATTAACAACATATATACGTCTAAACTGTGGATATATAATGAGCCAGCAGGTAGTTACAACATCAGAATTTCTATCATCCATCAAAAGAATATATATAACTTAGAACTCAGCTAACTCAACAAGTATCACCTCCAAAAAACAAAACTAGCTAAGCTCATACCCTAAACTCTTACTACTAGAAGTCCTTATAAGTAGTGCTTTCGTCCTACTTGCGGCTAATCGAGGAACTTGAAAAACCTGTAAGATGAGGAGGGTGAGCAACCACAGCTCAGTGAGTAGCGCATTTCTTCTAAGCAAATCGAACAACCACTATGCACATAACAAAGCAAAATATCAATGGTCAAATCCATTGATTAATCTCATTCAATCACATGGCGATGGTCCATTTCATCAACTAATTTACTACTCAATATCTAACCATTGTCATTGTCGCAACCGCCTCTAAAATTTTTCAATTTTCTTTGGAGTCGCCACTAGCCTATTTGGGGTTGGCTAAAAACCGATCAAGACGCGAGAGTGTCGACTCGAATTTTACGCAACTAGAGATTTTTGTTTTTGTTTTTTTTTTTTCTAGACACGAACCGTGTTGAGGAACTTGGTCCGAGAGGGGTCACGCCCAAACCTTGAAAGTCTAGATTGGTCCTTTTCTAATTATTTGATTTTTCTGAATTTTCTGAATTTTTTCTAGAATCTTTTTGGATTTTTCTTTTTTTTTTTGGATTTTTTTATCCTTTTTTTATTTCATTTTTTAATCTTTTTTTTTCGAGTCTTCTTTCCCTCCCAGATTTCCCGCTTTTTCTTCTTTTTTTTACTTATTCTTTTTTTATTGCTTTTTCTATTTTTTATATCTATTTCTATTTTCTATTTCTTTTCTTATTCTTTTATTTTTTTTTATTTTTTCTTCTTGGATCATTTTCTTCCCCGAGAACTTCCTTCTTCCTCCGAGCGATGTCTCCACCGAGGATTCATCGGACTCTGTCGGAGCTTCATCCCCTCCGACTATCGGTGTACGCCGCCATCGCCGACGACTGCCACACCTCCGATGCTGGCTATTTGTGACTATCACCGTACCGACATCGGCCGTTACATCAAGTCTAGTAGCTAACCCCTCCTTCGCCCACAGATTGTAGAACTTCCATCCGAAAATGTTTTCAAGCAAAGCAAAGCGAGCCAAGACAACTACTCAAATCAATGACAAGGAATGATAAAAACTGACTCGATGAGCCTCGAACCCAAGGCATCTCCGGCGAGGACCTGGTTCTAGCGGTGAAAGGGTGTCGCCGGTGTTGCTGGCATTTAGGGACGGCGAGGACAAAGATGGGGGCATCGGGAACTTTGTGCAAATAGGATTCGGCCTCCTCTGTAACTCTCCCTCGTCACTTGGTGAGAGAGGATCCTTGATGAAGACGATGGTCTCGCCCGCTCTCTCTCGTCGCTCCCTCTGCAACTTTTTTTCCTGGCGATCTCCCCCCTCCGTATCTCTCTCTCTCTCTCTCTGTGATTTTTCTGTTTCTAGCGGTGAGTAGGCGTCGCCGGCGTTAAGGGGCAACACAAACAGAAATGAGGACCCCGGAAAATCCTCTCTGAACTCTCTTTTATCCCTGCAACTCTCCCTGCCACTCCTTCGATGTGCTCCCTGTGCGATTCTTCTTCTTTGAACCCAATCCTTCCCTCCCCCCCCCTCCTTTTTTTCCGAATTCCTTTGATCAGTTTTCTAATTGAATTCGTAACTGATTATCCTTCTAGAAGTCCTCCAGCTATTCCCGTTCACCTCGATTTCATTCTGTTACGCGTGAGGAAGATGATGAACAGTACCGGGTCTTCCGGGTCGGGTCGGTTTGACCCAAAAGACCCGGTTTGATACAAAAACCGAAATTAAGCCCAAATTTATCACTTTTTCGCCAAATTGATGATTCCTTACGCTTCTAGGACATTTATAAGATCTGAATGTGGGGAAATTTGGACTAATTGTTGTGTTAAAACATAAAATCCCCCAAATATCCAAACCGGGTCAAACTGAATTTTGTCAAATTCGAGGCCTTACTGACTTGTTATCATGAAATTGACCTCACCATTGCATTTCTTAGGGCTGGTTACACTTAGGGTGAGGTTCAATTCCGATCTATTTCGCTTCTTTGATCGAAATCCCCAAATTGGGCTTGAAATGGCCTAAAATGTACCCGAATTTTGGGGAAAATCGAATTTCATGCCAAATTGTGAAAGTGGCTTGTCCAATGTGCAATTGATAGTCTCTAGGTCAAATGTCATGAAGGAGTCAAAATGAAAAAATGACTAGAAATGATTCGATTGAATTTTTGGTCCAATTATGGTATAGATTTACCCAAAAATTGGGGAAAAGTATACTCCCAATTGATAGAAAAAGGAGATGAATAACTATTTTTTTCATTTTTTTTTGACTTTATTTGGTATTTTTCTCAATTTTTGACTCAATTAAAGCGAAAGAAAATTTGAAAAATTAAAGAAAATGTATTTTTGTGCCAAAATAAGTTCCTAGGTCATGGCCAAGGTCCATAACTTTGATTTTCATGATTTTCGCAGAAAATTAAAAATGGACCAAAAATCATATGTCAACAATTGCCCCTTTTTGAGAGTGAGCTCGGTAGAGGTTGCTCTCAAAGACAAGATGACACCTAAGTTCTGGTTGACTTAACTAGGGACGGAAATGAAAAATCTTCACGATATTTGACCCGAGATTGTTCTTTGAAACTCTTGTCCAAGCCAAATGTCTTTCTTTACTTAATGCACGGGAAGAGGACGATAAAATTCTGATGCACAGAGAGAATGAGAGAGAAAGATACTTACCTGATCCTTACCTTGTGAAGGCTTGCAGATGGATCGCATCTTTATCCGAGGCTACAGGTTGCTACCACTTGCGGAGGGTGAATGCTCCGAGGCTGCTCACCTACGTACACTTGCAGATAGACTATTAAGATTCACTGTATCAAAAAGCCACAAGACGCATCATACGACCACGTACTCGTGCTTTGAGACACCAAGGGGTTTCCATGACATCAAATGGAAACTTGGAAAAATCCACTAGGGGATAGATGAAAGTCCTCATCCGAGGCTACAGGCTGCGATCACTTATGAAGGGTGGATGCTTCGAGGATGCTTACCCGCAGACACTTGCAGATGGACCGTATCTTTATTCGAGACTACAGGCTGCTATCACTTGCGGAGGGCGAATGCTCCGAGGCTGCTCACCTGCGTACACTTGCGAATAGACTATTAAGATTCACCATATCAAAAAGCCACAAGACGTATCATATGACCACGTGCTTGTGCTTTGAGACACCAAGGGGTTTCCATGATATCAAATGGAAACTTGGGAATATCCACTAGGGGATAGATGAAAGTCCTCATCCGAGGTTACGGGCTGCGATCACTTATGGAGGGTGGATGCTCCAAGGTTGTTCACCTGCGGACACTTGCAGATGGACCATATCAAGGGAGTCTTCATCCGAGGCTACAGGCTGCCATTACTTGCGGAGGGTGAATGCTTTGAGGCTGTTTACCTGCGTACACTTGCGGATAGACTATTAAAATTCACCGTGTTAAAAGCCACAAGATGCGTCACATGACCATGTGCTTGTGTTGCGCTTTGAAATATCCATTCAGGAATAACATTTTGAGAAAGAGGCTTCCATGATATCAGAGGGAAACTTAGAAAAATCCACCGGGGAATAGACTTTGAAAAGGGTTCCGGGATTACATGAAGTAAATCAAACGGAAATTTGTAAGGATACCTCATTTGGGTCAGAGACTTTTATTTTGAAAAAGGGTTTCGAGATTACACAAAGTAAATCAAACAGAAATTTATAAGGATACCACTTTCGGGTTAGAGACTTTTCTCTTGAAAAAGGGTTTCGAGATTACATTAAGTAAATCAAGTGAAAATTTATAAGGACACCACATTCGGGTCAAAGACTTTTCTTTTGAAAAAAGGTTTCAAGATTACACAAAGTAAATCAAGCGGAGATTTATAAAGACACCACATTCGGGTCAAAGACTTTTTTCTTGAGAAAGGGTTCCGAGATTACTTGAAGTAAATTAAGCGAAAATTTGTAATGACACCACATTCGGGTCAGAGACTTTTCTTTTGAAAAAAGATTTCGAGATTACACGAAGTAAATCAAGCGAAAATTTATAAAGATATCACAATCGGGTCAGAGACTTTTCTCTTGAAAAGGGTTTCGAGATTACACGAAATAAATAAAACGGAAATTTGTAAAGACACCTTATTGGGTCGAAGATTTTTCTTTCTGAAAAGGGTTCCGAGATTGTTTCTCGACAAATCTAACAAAAGATGTCATAACAAGTGCTTTGGTAACAAAAGCATGCCAGGCGAGATCAATGTTATTTGAATGTCATGAGACAATATCAAAAGGGTATCCCGAGAAAATATTGATTGCATAAGCAAAACAAGTTAGTTTCGATTGCTCGGAACTCATTTGGAATCATTCAATATCGCAAATTTGTCGTCGAGTTTGGAAAATGTTCCCCTATCCTCAATTTTCCTTGGGAGATCCATCTTCGTCAAGATACTCTTGACTCATGGAAAATGTTTATCAAGTATGCCAATTCTAAAGCTCCTTAGTCAGAAAGGGCTACTCACATGCTCTAAAAAAATTATTTTGTTCTCATCCATTGATGTGGGAATTCAATATGAATGCTCGATGCACCTCACCTCACCGGTGTCGAAGGCTTCGAGAATCATTCACAGTAAGCACATATTGACCAATCAAAGAGATCTTCTGATAGGATCGTAATATGGGTTTGGTTACGGTTTTAGCAACGGATAAGCATTAGCGGCTATGAAACAAAATATTCATCAATGTCATTTTCGCTGGGTTTACAAGTTAAGAAACTTCTAAGATGAGATAAGATTACTTTATTTCCACTTCTTCAAGCGGTAACTTTTTCTTGTGAAACTCTCTTGTCAGTCAAAACAATCCCAATCTGAAGAGACATTTATAAAGGATGTAATGCGGGGTTTGGTATTGGGTTAAGAAATTAAAGGCTTGATAGGCTCAACAAGTGTATCAAGGGTTTGTAGAGTTGGTAATTATCATGGGCATCTTTACCAATTTCTCTTAGAAATTCAACTTAATAGCCTTCGCCTAGTCTCAAGAGTCCATCTCGTTGTCTTTCTTTTGTGATAAGAGAGCTTTGCCCCTTTTTGGATTGCCTTTGGGACTTTGATTCAGACATTTGCACTTTAGCATTCTTCTCGATTGCACTTTTGGGTTTCCTTTCTTTGGTTGCACTTGAGCTTTATTCTTGATCGCGCTTTGGCTTTCTTTTTTTGGTTATACTTGGGCTTGCCATATTTTTGCACCATTTTTGGCTTTCTCTTCTCTCTTTTTTTATTATGCCCTCCAACTTTGAGCATTTTTTTATTCTATGCTTTTGGCTTTGCCATTCAAAGACAATGCAATACACTTCCAGAAGTTTTTCAGCTTGTGAGCACTATGGACTCTCGAGACCTTTTGTCTTTGGTTGTCACTTTTGGTAAATCATTTGCCTTGCCCCATTGTAGGGAGATAATCACCAACTACGCTTCAAGAAATGAATTAATATGCTCAAATCGACTTAGCAAGGGATGTAAGTGTTTAGCTTAAAGAATTGAATGCTCTTCCTCATCTTCGGATGTTTCAAACTTCCATTTGAGTTCACCTGAAAGTTATCATAAGAAGATTGATGCAAGTGAAAACAAAGAAATCTTTCTTATCTTTTCACCAAGTGATGTCAACCGAAACCTCCATATTTGCCCCAGTGTGAGGGTGGTTCTTGACAGGGCTATTTTATAAAAGTTCTCCGCATTTAAAGGCTCAAATGGGCTTAACTATGGTCACTTGCAGTGTGTAGGGTAGAGCACAAAAATGCCTCTTTTTATTTTGATCCATGTGCTATTTACGAATAAATCTCTTGTCCTTAAACGACACGAGTTTTCTTTTGCACTTGACTCTCAAAGTGTTTATGGTACGTGTTTGGGAATGATTTGCCGTTCTTCATCCTAAGTACTCTTGATTGGCAAACTTGACATACTACTTTCTTATTTTGTTAAGATCATTTGAGTAGATTAATTTCCATGGAAAACTCCTATTCAAGATGAACGATTTACCAAATGGAGATACAAATTTTGGATATAGATTATATCCATAATTCTTGAGAAAATTTTGTTTTCTGTCTCAACACTTTCATTTTCATGTTCATTTTTGAAAAAAAACTCTAAAGACCTTTTCTTTTGATGGAAATCTTTTTGTTTGATTTTGATTTGACTTTTAAGGAAAGAGAGTACTTACTTGCCCCGTGGCGACTCTGGCAATCCTGTAAAGAACAAAAAATGTCATGTCAATTCGGGGACTTTTTGAAGAATGAGAAATTGGGAACAATACAACGTAACCCTTCATTTGTTTTTATCCTTCAGGTGTCAACATTTCCTATTGAAGATAAGAGATAGAACACGTTAGGAAAAGATCAAGAAGGAGGGCACTTACTTGTCCGGCGTGGAAGTGGATCCCTGTAAAAATAAAAAAAAACAACGTATTAAGATAAGTTGCTATAATGTTACAAGACAAATAGGAACGATATCGCCATTCCCTTGTACTTTCTCTTGAGGGCTTTTACCGATTTCCTGTCTTGTGAACTCATATCAGAAAGGTCATTCCTTCACATTGGATGAGGGTCGTTTGATCCCTTCACCTTCTAGTTCTTCCTTGGTAGAAGAGAGATTGATTTGCCCCTTGTATTTGAATGCTCCTCTTTGAGTTAAATGATGCAATTTCATTATGCTTGGCCTGTAGGTCTTCAATCCACTTTATTATTCTTTCTTTCATGATGACTGGAAGATTGAATTTCGTTGTGATCATCTAGGGATATCCTGGCGCTTAGTCTCTTGTTATGATCGCTTGACAAATTCCTTGGTCCGTTCATATTTATTCTTACACATGGAAAATAGAGTATTACTTCTACCATGACTTGAATTAATCCGAAGAACAAGATACACCCTTTTTGTCCGAAATTGGGTGTCTTGTTATGATTTGATGGCGAGAGATGTTGCCCCCACGATCCATGCCGTATCGGGTAATCATGCTCCGTCATATATTGTTTCAGTATTTCTTGAAATCTTATACTCTTTTCGGGATTCTTTATTGCCTTTTTGTGATTATCACATTTTATTGTCTCTTCTCATGAACATATTCGCAGTTAGCTTTGCACATGTTCCTATTTGCATTCTCAGATCAGCTTGCTTGACATCTGTAATGAAGAAAAACCAAGCATCATTTTCGGAAGAAATTGTGCCTTAAGAAAAGATACTTCTTTTTGAATTGCGAGGTTGTTTGATTCCTTTGTCTCTTGGGTTTCTTTTATCTCTGCAATGTGAATACACATGATATATGCATGAATGCACGAAATTCATGACACATAACTATCTTATAGTGATTCAATTTTCTTTGGAATTGAATAATATAAATACATGATATTTTGTGAAATTTTTTTGAAATCACAAAGCTAAAAAAGAGAAGAGAACTAGTCCTCATGTCATCAGACGTTCTTATTCCCAACAAATTGTTTTTGAAATCAGGAAGCGTATAGGAATCCAAGTCTCAACTTTCATAAATGAAAGGAAGTATCATCATTGACTTGGTTAGCATTCCCATATGTCCTTAATGAAACGTACGATGCTTTTATTGACATGCAAATGGGCTGTATTACAATTGAATACTACTTGGACTAATGGTCGGAGATCCGAGATTATATTTTCTTTTTACTAAATGAAAATGATTGAATTGAAAATGCAACAATTGAATTGAAATTGCAACAAAATTAAATGTAGCAAAGTAATGTGCGATGAAGGGAAATAAGAGGATGGCCCACATATTCTAACGGGATAGTGTTTTCCTAATCGGTGACAGTGACATGAACACAATCATGGTCTTCTTCGAAAAGACAAGATAAACTCGAGTTCTTGTTGGCGTGAATATCTTCATCTTGAGGCCACCTAGACGGGCTTGAGAATATCTTCCTTAATGAGATCATCCATGCCTCCCCATCCGTCGAGTATGATTTGTTGACGAGCCTTTTCTAGCTCCAATTCAAGCTTATTTTCTTCTTTGGATCTCAACACGGGGTTTGGGTTGCTTCTTACTTTAGCATTCATCACATAGTTGTGTGGTATCTCCAATAAAGCTTTTTGACCGTTCTTCAAAACAAAATAATCCGATGATAGGTCGACGGACATAAGGGTTCCATATCCTTCTGATTTGATAACATCTCTGATTATACCCATATCCATCATTTTGACTAAACATGCCATTTTTTTCGAGCCTTGAGATTCCACGACCCGTGGGATAAGATGCTGCCAATCTTTGAATATTCTCCAGCTTGGTAATGTCCACCAAGAAGTCTAGCTCCTTTTCTCTCCCAACTTCAAATATCATATTAATCATTTGATATTCCGATAAGGGATTTTGACGGATATTTAGTTCGGGCTCTCCAAAATTCAGTATGCCCTTATCAATAAGGTTTTCCACCTTGGTCTTTAATACCACACAGTTGTCGGTATTGTACCTTTTTCTCCCATGTGAAAGTCACATGTTTGAGTCTCGTTATAGTTTGGATATTTTCAAGCATCATCCCTAAGCACCTCCCTAGCAACCATCCGACCATCAATGAGTATAGGTAAGAGTTTTGAGAGAGGACGGGGAAGTGGAGTCAACTGTCTTGGTGGGCGTCTCCTTCTCGGCTTAAAAGTCCTTGGTGCTTCCTATGAAATGTTTAGCCGGCCTAGGAGTCGATCTGAAGTAACTACCTGGATTGGGCGGTTTTTGTACAAACGCAACCTCCATGACGGGTTCCTTTTCTTTCCTAGTTGGGTATTATCACCTTGGAGGTGTTTTGATTGGATGTTTCTGTTTCATTCCTCACTCAATTCTTTCACTGACTTTCACAAAGTGTACAAAGATTTGGCAATCTGAAATTTCCATTTTGTCAAAATACTTATAAGGGAGAGTCCTTAAGAAGAAATGCATCAATTCATTTTCTTTTAGCGAGGGTTGTATCCGAGCTGCTTTCACTTTCCATCTTTGTGCGAATGCCCTAAAACTTTCGTTTCTCCTTTTCTCAACACATGTTAGTTCTTCCCTTGAAGGAGTAATCTTCAAATTAAATTCATATTGCCACATGAATTCATCAGCTAAATCCTCCTATCTTCTAATTTTCCTAATATCTAGTGCAATGAACCATGATAAGGCAAGACCTATCAAACTTAGTTGAAAGTTGTGAATGAGGAGTGAATCATTTTCATAGTAATCGACCATTTCAGAAAATGCAGAAGGTAGGTCTTGAGACACCCAGTACCATCGTATCTTCTAGTGAACTTTGGTTCTTTGAAGTTTTTCGGGAGATCTATTTTTGAGTTGAGCTCATCAACCCTTTGTCCTTTGCCACTCTGAAAAATACACAGACTTCCCTTTCTTTTGATCATGTACTCGGAACTCTCTTCATTTGGGAGTGAAGCAAATTCTTCTTTCGGATCTAAGTCCATTGTAACCAATGCAGTCGGAGGGACTTTTGTAATAGCAGCTTTTCCAGTACTAACACCATTGAACAACTCCATAGGTGCAGGAAGAGGGAGCATAGATGACGTAGGCGTCGGGTCTTAAATAGTAGGCAAGACAAAAGGGATCTTATTTGATTCGTGAGTTCTGCCAATAGAGCGATAGTTTTGATTAACTGATCCTCAACGTTGGTGAGCCGATCGTTCAAATCACCATTCTCCATTCTTATCCTTTGCAATGAATTAGACGGATGGTCTTCCTCGAAACTATTTTTTTTTTCACCTGGTTAAGTAATGTAATGATGTTAGTATTATGAAATGAGAAAGTAAAGCATAAATCCTTCCAACTTTATGCTTTCTTACGAGTAATAAAAATAAGAAAATTTACATAGGTCTTAGTCCCATGTAAGAGGTTTTTATCAAAATTTCTTCATGAGAAACCATACAATTGAAAGGAAAGTAACCCACGGTAATGGTTCTTGACCGATTTTTCAAAAGATTTCACAACTTTTGTAAACTATGAATTAACAAGTTCGTTCAGCCTAAAAAGATAGGACTTAATCGTTCAAGTGACATAAAGTGCTTCTAACATATTTTAAACTCAATGGGAAGTTAATCATCCAAGTCGAGGCCGTTTCCTTCCTAAAATAGCTTGGGTCCCATTTAATCCATCTTGCCCCATTTGTGCTAAGGGCTCAAGTTGGGAGGGAATATGGGCAACCTGAATGTCTAATTTCCCTGTTGAATTTAAAGCATGCGAAAAACACTTTGGTTAATTACCATGTGTTACTTTAAAAAATAAAATGTACAAAATACCCCTCCAATTTTATATTCTCTCTTGGTGAAATTAAGACAAAACATCACCGAGTAATAGAAAAGAAAAAGGCTCCAATGACATCTCTAGTCAAGATTTCATCACAAGAGAATATACTTTGGTAAGGGAAACAACATTGATGATTAACGTAAACACCCCATTTTGTCATCTCTCATCAATATGTTTAGAAAAACAAAACACGAATAACATTAGTCGGGTATCACATCGATGGAACATATTCCGATACAACATCTATGATAAGAAACATGGGAGGCTTCTGATTACATGAAAATTGAAAGGAAATTCCATACATGTCCAATCTACTACAAAGAGTAAAAATGACGGAACATGACAAATCTAATCCTAGTGATGGCGCCTCAGGCCTGCCTATACATGACGACTACAAGGCCGTTCCTTTGGTAGTTGGAATGTTGTTTTCGTGGGCCAAGGTTGGAATGTTGGGATACGTCGATGTATTGATAACCGTTGGCGTATCCTCGATGGTCGAGACATTGACTTCGAGAATCAAAATTGAGGTGTCCAATGATAATGGTACCTTGGTAGTCTTTGGTTTGCGCTCGGATGGCTTCTTTTTCAAGGTGATTGGTGACGGATTCTTGTTTTTGTTGGCACAAGTGAAACGGCAGCGCCGTACTACCATCAAGATCTCATATGGAGAGAAACTAGCCTCTTCAAACTAAGTCAATTGCTAGCCCAAAATCTCATGCCGGTGTATGAGCTCAGCGACATGAACTAGATCATAGTCCGAGGGTGCCATCTAATCTTTCCTATAGGGGCATTTAGGTTAATCACCAACTTGTTTATTTTGGAAAGTAAATTGCTTAAATGAAGCGTAAAAGAAATAAGGCAAGAAAACAACCATACTCACAATGGTGTCGGGAGAGATTTTTTTTTTTCGATTGATTTCTTTTTTTTTTTAGCACATAAACATGCACATGAACCAGTGAGGTTTCGACACTCAAGGATAGGGAGCGTGCTAAAGGCTCAAGGTCCCCAATCCACAAAGTAAGAGATCTCACTCTAATGGGCAATCAGCCCAAAGGGGGGGGGTGTGAGATGTTACTTTGCTTTAATGAGCAGGGTCAGATAGGATTGTCCCATTGGCAATCGGCCAATAGCCCGCTCCATACCTAACACCTTATAGTAGGGTTCCTAAGGCGCAGTCGGGGTTTTAGCCGCAGGATGTGTGTGATAAGTGTAGTGCTAAAGCTCGTAAAATCATGCACGATAATTTATATCAATCAGCACTTCAATATTGCTAATGTAAACATGTATTCTTGACACCACTTGCAAGACAAATGGTTTTCACTCACTACTCCTCTTATGTCTCCCAACCTGCGTTAACATTTAACATGTTTATTAGCGGACATACTTGAAGGTCCGTGTACGAACCTATCACAAAAATTGGGTTAGGTAACAAGCGAGATTTTTTGGACATTTAGTTGATAATGGGTCGAGTATACTAGACCTAAGTCCTCTAAGAGTCCCCAGCAGAGTCACCAGTCTGTTGCGACCACCTCTAAAATTTTTCAATTTTCTTCTGAGTCGTCACTAGCCTATTTGGGGTTGGCTAAAAACTGATCAAGAAGCGAGAGTGTCCCCTCGAATTTTACGTAACCAGAGATTTTTTTTAAGTTCAAGGACTTGGTTACACTAGTTATCCAACTAATGCCCTTTCGGTACCTAAACTCGACTATTTATCAACTAAAATGTCCAAACAATCTTTACCTAACATTCTATCCTAACCGGGCTAGGAAAGCAAATAACGTTCAACGTATTAAATGCGCAATCAAGTGAAATCGAATTGAAAACGCACAATCAGCATCTTATGCATCGTCTCTAAAAATAAAAGGCATCCAAAATCCTATTGTAAAGCCCTAATGGCTTATCCGATTCGAATTCGATTTTCTGAAGTTTTTTTTGATTTTTTTTTTGGGACTCGGACCATGTCAAGGATGGTCCGAGAGGGGTCAGGCCCAAACCCTGAAAGTCTAGATTGGTCCTTTTCTAATTATTAGATTTTTCTAAATTTTATAAATTTTTTCTAGAATTTTTTTGGATTTTTTTTTTAATTTTTGGATTTTTTTATCCTTTTTTATTTCATTTTTTTAATATTTTCTTTTTATTCGAGTCTTCTTCCCCTCCCAGATTTCCCGCTGATTCTTTTTTCTTTTACTTATTCTTTTTTTTTTATTGCTTTTTCTATCCTCACCATACCGACGTCGGCCGCTACATCAACACTAGTAGCTAACCCCTCCTTCGCCCACAGATTGTAGAACGTCCATCCGAAAATGTTTTCAAGCGGAGCAAAGTGAGCCAAGAAAACTACTCAAATCAATGATAAGGAATGATAAAAACTGACTCGGTGGGCCTCGAACCCAAGGCATCTCCAGCGAGGACCTGGTTCTAGCGGTGAAAGGGTGTCCCCTGTGTTGATGGCATTTAGGGACGGCGAGGACAAAGATGGGGGTGTCGGGAACTTTGGGCGAATAGGATTCGGCCTCCTCTGTAACTCTCCCTCGTCGCTTGGTGAGAGAGGATCCTTGATGAAGATGATGGTCTTGCCCACTCTCTCTTGTCGCTCCCTTTGCAACTCTCGGGCTCCCTCTGCAACTTTTTTTTTCTAGCGATCTCCCCCCCTCGGTATCTCTCTCTTTGCGATTTTTCTATTTCTGGCGGTGAGTAGGCGTCACTGGTGTTAAGGGGCAACGCAAACAGAAATGGGGACCTCGGAAAATCCTCTGTGAACTCTCTTTTGTCCTTGCAACTCTCCCTACCACTCCTTCGATGTGCTCCTTGTGCGATTCTTCTTCTTTGAACCCAATCCTTCCCCCCCCCCTTTTTTCGAATTCTTTTGATCCGTTTTCTAACTAAATTCATAACTGATTATCCTTCTAGAAGCCCTCCAGCTGTTCCTACTCGCCTCAATTTCATTCTGTTATGCGCGAGGAAGATGATGAACAGTATCGGGTCTTCCGGGTCGGGTCGGTTTCACCCGGAAGACCTGGTTTGATACAAAAACTGAAATTAAGCCCAAATTTATCACTTTTTCGCCAAATTGATGATTCCTTACGCTTCCAGGACATGTATAAGATCTGAATGTGGGGAAATTTGGACTAATTGTTGTGTTAAAACATAAAATTCCCCAATTATCCAAACCGGGTCAAACTGAATTTTGTCAAATTCGAGGCCTTACTGACTTGTTCCCATGAAATTGACCTCACCATTGCATTTCTTAGGGTTGGTTACACTTAGGGTGAGGTTCAATTCCGATCTATTTCGCTTCTTTGATTGAAATCCCCAAATTGGGCTTGAAATGGTCTAAAATGTACCCAAATTTTGGAGAAAATCGAATTTCATGCCAAATTGTGAAATTGGCTTGTCCAATGTGTAATTGATAGTCTCTAGGTCAAATTTCATGAAGGAGTCAAAATGAAAAAATGACTAGAAATGATTCGATTGAATTTTTGGTCCAATTATGGTATAGATTTACACAAAAATTGGGGAAAAATATACTCCCAATTGAATTTTTGTAAAATTGATAGTGTAAACGTGCAATTAATAGAAAAAGGAGATGAATAACTATTTTTCATATTTTTCTGACCTTATTTGGTATTTTTCTCAATTTTTGACTCAATTAAAGCGAAAGAAAATTTGAAAAATTAAAGAAAATGTATTTTTGTGCAAAAATAAGTTCCTAGGTCGTGGCCAAGGTCCTTAACTTTGATTTTCATAATTTTCATGAAAAATTAAAAATGGACTAAAAATTAGATGTCAGCAGTCATGACATAATGCCTTGTAACAAGGCAATCAAGAACCCCCCTTGGTAAGGTCTCCACCAACAAAATCGGTGGCTCGGCCTAGAAGGATATCCTGACACTGGTATGCATACCCCAAAAACCCTTATTTGGGTTCATAGTCATATTTAGCATAAAACAATCCTCCAATATCGTAATTCAATCTCATAAACTAAATATATAATATTCTGTTCAACAAATGGAATATATTTCACAAAATGTTTCTCACATCGTTTTCAAATACATAAATGGTAGCAATTATCCGATCCAGATTTTATGCAATAATCATGCCATTCTGCAACTCATACCATATAATCCATATCTTTTTCAAAATATGAATTTGCAAATTCATAAAAGAAATAGCACTACTCACTTGAAATGCCTAAAATCAAGCAATGCGTGGCTAGACGACCCAACAATCTCGTAATTCAATCAATTAAATGAGAATCGACGTCAAAATCAAGTAAAATACTACTTTAGCTAACGACTTGACTAAACTACGCTATTTCCTAGTCAACACGCTCACTATCGTTCGATAAAATACCTCCAAAAAGGCTAACCATAGAGAAAACTTATTAACGCGAAAAACGACCGATTAAGCGACAAACTTTCTCGAGTCATAACTCTCTTCATTGAACTCCAATTCAACAGAGCTTACAGTGAAAAGAAACATCTTTTGACGTACTACAACACCGTTAGCTTTGCCAACCCAAAACTAGTCGGAAACCGACAAAAAAGACATGGAAGGCTGCTGGTCGCGCACTGTTCACTGCACACGCACAATTTCAAAATTCTTTTCTTGCAAACCGTAAGTCCAAATGAAGATCCGCAAAATCCCACAGTTCCACAACACTCTTAACTATCATTCTCCCATAAAAACTAAACTTAATGGCTCTACAATTGGATTTCGTGGCTCAAAATTTCACATAATTTCGAATTTTTGCCCTAAATCCAAAAACTACTCTGGTTGGATGAACGAGAGGCACGAGCACTTACCGAGCATTGCAAATTCGAGATGAATTGATTAGGTGAGGTGTCCACAGCTCAGATGCACTCCCTTTTCTCTCTCTCCTTCCTCTTCTTTCCCTTCCCCTTTTCTTTCTTCTCTATTCTATTTTCTTTCCAACGTTCTACTTGCTCTCGGTCACTTAAGTGAGCCGAGAGCATTGTTCATTGTAGCAATATTGACTTGGTCTTTTTTTTTTTTGCTTTGAAACCCATATTTTACAATGACTAGATTGAAATTTCATGTAAAAATTTAAGACTAAATCGGCAAAATTAAAAATTTTAAGACTAAATTAGCAACCATACAATAGATCTATGACTGATTAATTAATTTTACCCTTTAGTGAGTTGTGTCGCGATCCTTTTTTCTGGGACGTGATGTGTTGTGGGAAAAGGATGGATTTAGAGGTAATGCCCAAAAGTGGGCCAACGACCCTCAATTAGGCTCAGGGTCTCTCAAACCTTTACCTCACGTGATGTTGTATTCATTTTAAGTTCGATTTAGCCTATAATATTCTATGTGAAACGGGAGTCGCCACTAACCTATTCTGGTCGGCTAAAAACCAAATGAGGCACGGGAGATTGTCTCACTTTCTATGCAACCAAGGATTATCTAGGATCAGGCACTTGATTACTTTAACAATCTAATTAGCACCCTTTCTGTACATCTAACTTGATTGGTATGTTCATCTATATGATCAAACATTCTTTGTTTACCAATTATGAATCCTAAAGGTCTTTTAAGTCGCTATGTGTTCACCCAACATTTTTTAGGGATTTATTATGATCCTAAGGACTAACCTAACCAATCTAAAAAGGAAAAAGAACAAAGAATGTGTTAAAAGTGTGGGAATTAAGCACCCAAGTATTGAAAAAGCTCAATGTAAAGTGCAAAAAAGAAAACTTGATATTTGTTGGGCAAAGAATATACATGGCGTTCAAAGCCCTGAGACATGATCTTCCATGAGCTTTACTCGATACCAAGTTGATAAAAAATATTATATGATTAATACTACGAAAAATCCTCAACTTGTTCACTTGTGACAAATTTATCAAAAATTAATTTTTTTTACCACAAAAAACTTCAAACAAGTACTTCTGTAACAAATTTACCCCAAATTAGTATATCTATAATAAATTTACCATCTATTAGTTTCCGTCAAATTTTACTGTTGAATTACTGAGTTTGACGATACTTGACAGTTGATAGGATATACCAGTTTGGGGTTTCATTTGTTACAAGTGTGCCAGTTTGAGATTTTTTATGGTATTAATCCAATTTAACGAAAACTAACGTAGGGTAAATTTGTCACAAATGTACCAATTTAGCGTCTTTCGTCGTTGAAAAATTAATTTATGGTAAATTTGTTACCAGTTTGAGATTTTTTGTGATATTAACCTAATATTATATTGCCTTATTTTAAGCCTCGAGACATGAACCCCCATAAGCTTGATGCTAGGGACTAAGCCTAATTACTAAATTTTGAACTAGATTAAGGTGTGCCTAACTTCTACCTTTGATATTACAAATGATGGTACTATTCTAAACTAAGCTACTCATTTATTAAGAGTGATTCTAAGTCTAATTTAATTTTTATTCTCTAGCTAGACTATATTAACTAAAATAGGGAAAATTTTAAATAAGGGCCCGAAGTGGAATCGTTTTCTCAAAAGAGGACCTAGAGTGGATATTGTCTCAAATAAGGGCATGAAGTGATCAACTTATAGCACGCAAGGTAAAACTTCTAGGGCAGAAATCCATTTATTAATGCAATTTCAATTTTCTATTTCTAGAGCACCTTTTCACTTTTGGAGCAGAAATGCGTTTGCTAAAACTTCCTTTTCTACTCTAAAAATGTTTTTTTCTTCAGAAGTTATTTTTGCCCATAAAAAGAAGTAACTTTTTTTTTTTACTTCTCTACCTTTAAAGCACTTTGTTTTGCCAATTGAGTCTTAAACCTTTTGTATTTGTGTCAATTCAGTCTATTTGGCCGGTCAGCACTGGCATGATACGTTGATTGGCCAAAATAATAATATTTTAGAAAATTTTTAATCTTAAAATTTTTATTGTTTTATTTTTAAAAAAAATTTTCATTCTTAGTTAGAAGTGTGACTGGTGAGGGTTGTAGCCCTCGCTTGGCCTCGCCCAAGCGTGCGAGGCAACCTCACTGGCCGCAGATGAAGGCAGCCTTGCCTGTGGTTGGCGAGGCCATGGATGGCTTTGCCCTCGGCCGACGAGGCCATGGCGAGGCTCGCGATGCGTTGTCGGAGTTCATGATGGGTCACAATGAGTCACCGAACTCGCAATTGGTCGCGAGGCCAGCCTCGCTCGTGACTCACCAGCTGTGGGCGAAGTTGCCCATGCCTCACCAGTCGTGGGCAAGGCCACCTTCGCTCGTGGTTAGCGAGGCCATGGCGAGGCTGCCTCGTTTGCGGCTTCGTGCGCCTGGGTGAGGACCGTGACCCTCGCCGGCCACATTTTTTACTATGAATGGACCAAGAAGGAATGAAAAAAAAAATCTAAAAAATATTTGAAAATATTTAAAAATTATAAAAAAATACTAAAACATTATTATTTCTCCTTTAAAAACAAAAATTTTCTCTTGTTTTATCATACGCATTTCTCCTCCAAAAATTTCCTTTGAAGCAGAAGTAGAAAGATCAACTTCTGATAAAAAGTTAATTTTTAGAGCAAAAGTGTTGTCATGCATACCCTTGATCTCGTATAAGGGCCTCCACTTAGAAGTCAGCCAAATCTTATTTGCAACTAGGGTTATTTTCGTCTAAGAACTGTTTTCTTTTTTCCTTTTTCTTTCTTTTTTTTTTCTTTTTGTTTTTCTTTTCTTTCTTTCTTCATCTTGCTCAAGCATCCTCCTTCACTCTGCATCACCTCCTTCTTGACAACAGCATTAGCCTCCTCACCAGCGAGCTTGCACGGGTGCAGAACAATTTGAACAATTTAGGAAAAGATAAAGTGGAAAGATATTCGAGAAGTTCCTTACCAAAAAAAAAAAAGATATTCGAGAAGTTTTTTAGTTTTGCAAAACTGCAAACTGCGTGCTTCAGTTTTGCAGTTTATACGAGAAGTTTTGCAGCCTTCGCATCAACGAACTTCAAAGTGCGGGCTCTGCATTCAGCAATTTCGTATCCTCACGTAGGCACTCATCGATTTTGACGACAAGAAGCTGGACTGAAGTTATTCGCCACCGGTCGCCTTCTCCGAGATGAAATTATAGGACGCCTGGCAACTCCCTATTGAACACCCGCTCAAGCTACCACATCAGAATCGGCTTTCCAGCATTGGCCCGAAGAGACTGCCGATGACGATGAACTTGAGAATCGAGAAATATCGATAAATGGGTTTTATTTTTATTCTTTTTGCTTGTAAGAACTTGTTCTGGTAATTAAAGTAACAGTTTCATGTTCTCCCCGCTAATGAAATTGGGCATGCCGTGATAACTTTCACTCACAGTTTCTTGGGAAGGTTTTGTTAGGTCTGGGTTGGATGATTCATAACATTCATAGATGCAGTTTGCATCGAGGCGGCAGATGTGGCTACTCAAGAAGGTCCAATTGTGTAGTGCATGCTGGTTATCTACAAAGGTTGCTGAATCATTCTAACTTGCGAGTCTATTCATGCCTTTGGGGGATAAAAGTAGAACTTACTCTAAGACAGATGACCCTAGTTATTTGGGGATTGAAGATATTCGCCGCTAGTAGCGATTAGAATCAAAACAGCGAGAGCACTCAATCTCAAAAACGGATGACTCTGGTTCTAAGCATGTACAAACATTTTTGCCGCTCTAACTCTGAAATATTCCTTTCCCAGATTCCCCAAAATCGCGCATTTCGCTGAACGAATTGGTGCACATGAGGATCGCAGAGATTCCACATAAAACCTCTAATAAATCTGGTTTAGGGACTTCTCTCGTTGAGACCGAATAGAGCCAGCGTGAGAACGAATATGAGTTCGAGCATCGATGAAGACGAGGGCAGCTAATGGCTTACCCTCGTCGTGATCGATCACTGTTGGTGTTTGTTCGTAAAACAAACACATAAGGCATTTTCCTTGTTCCACATAGGAAAGAAAGGAAAGTTTTGGTTTCTTTATTAGTTAAAGCGTTATCTACTATTGTAAATAGAGAAATGGGTGAGTGGGCTAGACCCCACAATACCCGCGTGCTGGTGCGCGAATAATTGCGCATTTTTGGCGCGATTATTAGGCGCGCTCAGCACTTGGCACGCTTGAGCGTCGCGGACCAAAATAAGCCTTAATCAACAATTATTTTTTTTTATTTCGAAATTAATTTTTGGCTCATGACTGTTCAGACAAAACTATTCAATTTAAGACCTGAAAGGGTGTGTTCGAAATTGACAGTTTTCATATTTGAAAGGTTATGTACGAATTGCATTTCTTCGGATATGAATGGGTGTGTCCGTAGTGACAGAACAGAATGAACAACATTACAAAATAACTTCCAATTTTCGTCTTCCTTCTAAATAGCCAATCTTTCATTGTTTCACTAGAGAGTTTTAGGAGATTTACTGGAATTGCTATTCAGTATTCTCACAGTGACTTTGTTGTATCCTGAAGGGAATTTGCCAGAAACCTATAACAACCTTGTGGGGCAAATTGATCCTAAAAGAGAATGATTACACGCCTCAAAGTCCAACTGCATTATGATTCCATTTCTCCAATATATTTTCCAACAATTTTTAGGATCAATTCGCACAACAATGGAGTCGGTATCAATCAAAGTCACGAACCAGGAAATGGTGTGGCTATGAACCAAGATATGGCAAATCGATTGAGTTTGCTTTTCGAGATGAATTTGCAACGTGTCTTTTAGAGTTCCATGGTTTCGATTGTTATTGACTGAATTTGTCCATGGAGAGTGAGAAGTCTCTTGTCCAAAAACTTTGATGGTTCAGTAGAACTAACGAGTAAAAATGATGGTGAGGCTGTGCGGTGGGATGTGAAAAAAGTGAGGTTTAGCCCTGTCAACGAAACATTTGTATTCATCAGTTCAAATGTGAAGAATATTCGAGAAAGAAGCGAGCCATCGGGAAGAGGATGAAGAACTCCAGTGTCGAGATCAAGTGGAAGCCCTCACTTGGGGAAGTTTTTCAACAAGGTTCAGAGTTGGACGTCTTTGAAGATCGAGATCCCAATAGGCAGAGGAAGATGCCAAATGAAAAGGTTAGACTTGATAAACTTTGATGGTTTGTTTGATAAATGTGAAATTTGCCAGAGATCGGGAATGCGGCGGAGAGGAGCAGGGAGTTGTCAGACATCGTGAGGCAGACGCTCGGCAATGAGAAATCCTTCCTCGCCATGCACTTCGGGAGGAACTCGTACGTCATGGGTAGGCTTTGGTGCCTGTGCGCAAGGGCGCTCACGAGATTGGAGCGTCCGAACAAGTATTTGCCCCGAGAGGAGTGCGGTTTTGTGGAATATCGTAATCAATGCCTTGGTTCGGTTTGGTGAGTTCAATGCTGCGATGGAATTGTTCTAAGAGATGCAAAAGTTGTTTGCGCTGGATGGGTACACCATGCAAAGCGTATTGAGTGCTTGTGCTAGCGCGGCTCATTGTAGAATGACTGAGCAAATTTTTAGAGGATCCAAAGCCTCTCACCTTCGTGCCTGACGTCGAGGATGCCGAGACTTCGATCCACGAGATCAAGCGCAAGGAACGCTTGTAAACATGGAATAAATAAGGGATGCTGAGTCCAGAATATAATGAACAGCTCTCCAATTTTGTGGTCTTGGCCATCTCGTCCATGCGATTCGGCAAGAAAATAGGGATAGCCTCTTGAAAAGATATTGGAAGTTACTGTAATTTGTAAATAGAATAAACGTAGGTGTTATCCAGAGAATAATGTGTCCCTATCTGCTTTCCTTGCTCGAGCCGTTTAAATAGCTTTAAGGGTGCCATTATCATTATTGTTGGTGGGGTATTGCCAAATGTGAATGCTATTAAAATTATAAATTGCCTCTTTTGTGAATGATTCAATTATGCCCTTTTATGTGAAGTTTAAGATGTCCACCCACTGTGATGCTCACAAAATATGATGCTCCCTTTCGTGGGAGTATTATATATCTTGTGTTTTGTGTTCCTCATCTCCCGATCTAAGGGGTATGCTTTATAGGAGTCGACAATTTTGAGTGTGTTCTTGAGTCTCTTCAACTTCTCATCACTAAGATCATATATTGTGGACATTCATGTATAGGGAGATGTATTGCTTATTGCACGTTACATTTATAATAGGATACATATTGTGGAAAGGTAGAAAACCGAACTTGTCACATCTTAGAGTGTGGGGGTGTTTAGCTTATTATCGAGTACCGGACCCAAAGAGAACAAAACTTGGACCTAGAGCTATGAAAAGTGTATTTCTTGGATATGCTGATAATAGCAAAGCCTATAGGCTCTTGATTTAGAGTCAAATATTATTGTAGAATCACGAGATGTTGAATTCTTTGAGAATAAGTGTTCTACAGATTGTGAAATTATTGGAAATAATTAAGAACCTATAGAAACACATGTAGATTCTCATGAGAAAAGAGTATATGACTCTAATGATATGACTGAACCTAAGAGAAGCACTAGACCAAAAAAGTTGAAAGATTTAGGTCCAGACTTTATTACTCATGTTTTCCTTGTTGAAGGAGACAGAGATAATAACGTGGTAAATAAATACCCTTTAATATTTAATCTAGAAGACGATCCTACGAGTTTTGGTGAAGCAATGTCTTCTAGAGATGCTTCCTTTTGGAAAGAAGCCATTAATGATGAAATGGATTCAATTATGTTCAATAATACTTGGGTATTAGTTGATTTACCAAAAGGATCAAAACCTATTGGGTGCAAATGGGTTTTCAGAAGAAAATATAATTATGATGGTACTATCCAATCTTTTAAGGCTAGGTTAGTGGCCAAAGGGTTTAGGCAAAAAGAAGGAATAGATTATTTTGACACGTATAAACCTGTAGCATGTATAACATCTATTCGAATTCTATTTGCCTTAGTATCCATAAATGATCTTTACGTTCATCAAATGGATGTTAAAATTGCTTTCTTAAATAGAGATTTAAATGAGGAAATTTACATGGAACAACCAGAGGGTTTTGTACTTCCCGGAAATGAAAAGAAAGTGTGTAAATTAATTAAATTTCTTTATGGGCTCAAGCAAGCTCCTAAGCAGTGGTATGAGAAATTTGATACGGTCATATTGTCCAATGGTTTCAAACATAATAGTGCTGATAGGTGTATTTACTCTAAGTTCACTAAAGACTATGGTGTTTTGGTTTGCTTATATGTTGATGATATGCTTATTTTTGGAACCAATATGACTGGAGTCAATGAGACTAAGAAGTATCTAACTTCAAATTTTAAAATGAAAGATTTGGGTGAAGTAGATACTATATTGGGTATTAAAGTTAAAAAGCATAATGGGGGTTATTCTTTGAGCCAAGGAGAATACATTGAAAAAATGTTAAATAAATTCCAGCATCTTGATATCAAAGTAATGAGTACTCCATATGATCCCAATGTGAAATTAAATTACAATTCTGATAGGGCGGTAGCACAACTTGAATATGTGAGTGCTATAGGGTCTTTAAAGTATGCGATGCATTGTACTAGACCAGATATTGCCTTTTCCGTGTGTAAGTTGAGTAGATACACTAGCAATCTAAGTATAGAACATTGGAATGCTGTCACTAGAATTTTTGGCTATCTTAAGAGAACAAAAAATTTGGGATTGTAGCTGCTTTCCCGCTCGTTCTGTTGCTTCCCATGTCAGGCGCGGCTCCGGTCGATTGGCTCGACGGTTTTGCCTGAGTTTCGACGTCGTGGGTTGGCTGGTCCCTCTCGTCGTTCTCACCGAAGGAATCCGCTTTCCGTTCAGTGTGTAGATCGCTATGGCAGATCTGGGTTGAAGCCTGCTGTTGTGCGATTCAGGTGCAGAAATGGCATCTTCGTTGATTCCGGCTACGGCAGCTCCGGCCACCTCCTCCAGGAGTCTTCCTCCACCCAAGACGAGTTCGTCTTCTCCTGTTGGTCTGAGAATGGAAGGCCCGGCTGTCCCGGCTCGTCTGGGCAGTGATCAAGGGAAAACAGTGCATCTCAATGCACCCGGTGGCACTGTTCCTGTCAAGGCGCGTACCCAGTGGACTTGCCAAGGAAATCGGAGCCGAGGTAGGGGTAGGACCATGTCCAAGCCTCCCCGCCTGCGTCCGGCTCGACCCGCGATGCCCAATCCAGCCCAGAAATCATGGGCGGCAGTCACAAAGTCTGTAGAAAAAGGTTATTCCCTTTCCTATTCTCCTATGGAATCGGTTGGGGATAAAATCTCTGTGTCCATCTCGGAAGACATCTTAGATGCCTCGGACCCAAAGTGGAATGCATGTCTGGTAGGATATTTTGTGGGCAAGCGCCTCCCCTTTAAATTGGTTGAGTCGGCGGCCAAGCACATATGGGGACCGCACCTAACAGATTTAATGGCCAATGAAGATGGTTTCTTCTTTTTTCATATCCCTGATGCTGAGTTTAGGCGAGCCATCCTAGAAAATGGGCCGATTACAATTGCTAGGGTCCCTCTGATGCTTCAGCAATGGCACCCTCTTGTGGACCTCAAAAGAGGCCAACATCGGGCACTTCCTGTGTGGATTAAGCTACGTAATATGCCGTTTTCGTTCGTTGAAAAAAGGGGGCTACACATTGGAACCACCGATTCTGTTTGTCGAGTCTCAAATGGCGTTGAAGTCCCCGGCAACAATCCACGGGGATTCCTCAAGGGAAGAACCCACTCGGATAATATCCGACCACAAAGGTCTACGGTCGACAAACGTGTGTTCAGCATAAATGACTGAAAGGAAAAGATCCTTATGCGTATCCAAAATCGTCAGATGGCCGTGAATGGCTTGGTTCGTTGCCGAGGCTACAACAAAGTTGACCAACACCGGGTCCCATCCCACCCAAACTCTGCCTCTAAGAGAATGGTCATAATTAGCAGTCCAAGACCAACCGGGCATGAGGCCAGATGAAATGCTAACAAAAAGGTTCCCGGGAACTTTGGTCTCGAGAATGCCGATACAAAAGAGCCTGTTTGAGCGCACAAAATTTTGAATTTCCGCTTGCCTAAGGGAGTCGACTAAACTCCTAATATTCCATATACCTATAAACATAATTAAAGGTTATAGGGTTACCGGTTCTTGGAGCCGGGAGGCTTCTTTTTCCGCACGGGCAGCCTTGTTTTTCCCACTGCAGGTCTAGAGCTCGGGGAAACCGAGATAATGGGATCCAGCGAGCCTAGTCCATGCCCCGATTGCCTGTCCAAAGTGGGACGGGATGCTTGGGCCTCAGCTAGCTTCTTGCGTGTGGTTGGGGGTGCCGGAGGGGTCACCTCCTCCTCTTCACTGTCCGCTATGCTGCCACCCTTTGCCGCAGATTCCTCGTCAGAAGAAGAAGCCGGAGAAGAGGCGGGCGTGCGCTGGCCAACCCCAGGGGTAGAAGCCTGAGTAGCCTCTCCCGGATGAGTATTCTGTGGTGACATCAGGGGGGTCCCTTGGGACGTTCCATCCTGCACGGTCGTAATCGACTGGACCAACTCCCTTCCCTTTCTTCGCACTTGAACCCAGGCCTCAGGATCAGCCGACACTATTGGGATTGAGGATGCTGGTTCACCAGTAGAAACATTTGTAGGGCTCGGACACTTGTGCCCAAAAGTGCCACAAGAGGGGCATGATATCGGTTTCCATTCATACTCTACAGAGACTTGGCGAGTAGTGCCCCGGATTACCAACTCTATTGAATCCCTCCTAGCTTGCCGAGCATCCAGCTCTACACAAACCCGGATGTATGAAATCATAGTCATCCTATCCGTTTGCCTATCCACATATAGTGGTTTCTTGATCGCGCTGGCGATCACAACGAAAACGGCACAAACAACGAAAGATTGATCGGGTGCTTGTCAATGCCCAATGGAGGAATGCATACTCCTATTCCGTCGCCTCGTTCTTGGCGCCTGGAATCTCGGATCACACACCTATGGTGATCAAAGTATTTGAACCGCCCGCCGTCAAGCGGCCTTTCAAGTTTTTCAACTTTTGGATGAGCCATCCTTCTTTCTTGCCCATGGTCTCGCAAGTTTGGGAAGCCCCCATCCATGGTACTCCCATGTTCGTTTTATGCAGCAGATTAAAGATGCTTAAGGGCCGCCTGAAGGCTCTCAATCAGTCCGCCTTCTCGGACATTTCAGCAAGAACTAATCAAGCAAGGGCAGAATTATCAGTGCTCCAGGAAGCTTTGGCCAGAGACCCTTTTAACCAGGAGCTTGGCAGCCTCCGTTCATTCGCTGAGTTGAGGACGCAAGAAGAGGCATTTTACAAGCAAAAGTCCCGTGTTCATTGACTTAAAGAAGGTGATCGGAACATCAAATACTTTCACCACCTCGTGAATAAAAGGAATAGTGGCAACCGCATTCTGTCCATTCAGGACTCCCACGGTGTCCTCATCTTAGAGCCGAACCTGATTCAGCATCAGATTGTATCCCATTTCGAGGACCTCTTTGCAACTCACCCGGCCCCGGTTTATCCAAGAATTCCGGAGCTTCAGGCGGTGATCCAAAAGACCCTGGACCCTCAACAGGAACTTTTTTGCGGATTCCATCTTCGGCCATACCTACCCAAATGCGCCATTAAAGTGGATTTTAGGAAGGCCTATGAGACAGTTGATTGGAAGTTTCTGGAAGCGGTCCTAGCGGCATTCGGCTTTCCAGTGATGTTCATCAAACTGATTATGGCTTGCGTCAAAACGGCAAAGTTCTCGGTCTCAATTAATGGAGAACTCCACGGTTTCTTTCCGAGCGGTAGAGGTATTCGCCAAGGGGACCCTATTTCTCCATTCCTCTTTAATCTGGTAATGGAAATCTTCTCCGGTCTGATTCTGAATCGTACTAGGGAACCAGGGTTCAAATTCTATTGGAGATGCAGGGACATGCGCCTATCCCACCTCTTCTTTGCTGATGATGTGCTTCTCTTCTCCGAGGCCAATGTTGCATCAATTGTCTTGCTTAATTCGGCGATTGAGCAGTTTTCCAGCTGGTCGGGCTTGAGTCCCAACTAGGAGAAGAGCAAAGTCTTCTTGTCAGGGGGTGATGGGAACTTGAAGACTGTGATCCTCTCTACTCTTGGCTTCCAAGAAAGGTCTCTTCCCGTGCGCTACCTAGGAGTTCCTATAATCTCAGCAAGGCTTGAAAAGCTCGATTGCGAGTTGTTAATCAACAAGATCACAGCCCGGGTCCAGTCATGGGCGCACCGCTTTCTTTCCTTTGCTGGGCGGCTTCAGCTCATTAAGTCAGTCCTGCAGGCCATCCAGGTGTTTTGGGCGAATGTGTTTATGCTGCCCAGATTTGTGCTATCCCGAATAGAAAGGATTCTTAGGCAATTCCTTTGGAAGGGCCCCAATCTCGGCGTAGGCGGAGCCAAAGTAGCATGGGAAAAAGTCTGCTCGCCCAAGGAGGAAGGCGGCCTTGGCATCCGGAAGCTTCTTGACTGCAATCAAGCTTCTATGCTCAAGCACATATGGAACCTATTTACGGATAAGCAATCGCTATGGTGCCGGTGGATTCACTATATCTTCCTCAAAAAAAGGAATTTCTGGTGCGCGCCTAAACCGACATTTTGTTCTTGGGCTTGGAAAAAAATTTTAGATCTCCGCTCAGAATTCCAACACCTTTTCCAATGGAGGATTGGAAATGGCATCTCTATTTTGTTCTGGTTCGATTCCTGGTGTCCCAGGGGGTCGCTGTACAAGATTGTCTCCGATCGTCTAATCTACGACTCAAGTATTCCTCGCCTAGCCACGGTCTTTGAAGCTTTAAATGGGTCCAACCTGGAGGATCACCCTTTGGAAGAGGTTGCTACTCTTATTCATCCCGTGCCTCTCCTTTAGCCGAATCGAGCGGACCGTTTCTGTTGGACAGAACACGCCTCCGGTGAGTTCTCTTCTGGGTCGGCATGGGAATGGATCCGAACAAAAAATGAACTTGTATCATGGCATTCCTTTATTTGGGACAGAGAGATGAACCCTCGGCATTCTTTTCACCTTTGGCTCACCACCATAGGCCGCCTCCCAACTCAGGTTTTTCTTATAAGTTGCCGCAGAATCCTAGAAGGAGTATGCCCCTTTTGTCGGAGCTGCCCTGACTCGATCGACCACCTGTTCTTCGGGTGTAGCATTACGGCATCCCTAATTATGTTCTGGGCGGCCCGGTGCAATCTAGTATGGAGGAACCGCGGATGGAAAGAGAACCTCCTCTTTGCTGCAAATAGCCTCCGAGGATCTCAATTTCACAAGCTAGTGGGTCAGTTTGCTTTTGCCGCTCTTTGTCACTCAATTTGGACGGAGCGGAACCATATGCTTTTCCGGGACAAAGTTCTCTTCCTTCTGGCGCTCAAAAAGCATCTCGAGAAGGTTGTGCGAGATAAAGCCTCATCTTTCCATAATGTCCAAGACACGGCTGCTAATCGGCGGTTCCAACGTTCATGGGGCATTTCTAATGCAATCTTCTCTTAGGCGGGTTTATAGTCTTTGTCTCCTTTTCTTGCCCGGTGACCCCTTGTTTGGTGCTGTCTCTTCAGGTCTCTTTTGTGGGGTGTTTGCCCTTTTGTTTCCTTCTACGTGAGCGTTCCACCATCTCTCCTAGCCGCTTGGCAAATCTGCTTTTGCGGCTTGGGAGGTTTGTTCTGTAAGGTTCTCTGCTTGTAATCGGGTTTTTGGTTGGATATATATACTTACCTTTACCAAAAAAAAAAATTTGGGATTGTTCTATAATAATTATCCGGCTGTACTAGAAGGATACACCGATGCTAGTTGGATTATAAGTGTAGGAAATAAACATTCCACTTCTGGATGGATTTTCACATTAGGAGGATGTGCTGTATCTTGGACGAGCAAGAAACAAACTTGTATATCTCACTCAACGATGGAATCAGAATTTATTTCTTTAGCAGCAACTGGGAAAGAGGCCGAGTGGATTAGGAATTTGTTGTTGGACATCAAATTGTGGCATAGTCCTATGCCTCCTATTTCTATCCATTGTGATAGTCAGGCTACTTTGGCAAGAGCTTATAGTAGTACTTACAACGGTAAGTCTAGGTATATTAGCCTAAGGCATGAGTACGTAAGACAATTGATTCAGGATGGTACCATAACAATTGTCTACGTGAGGTCAAGCAAGAATCTAGCTGACCCTTTTACAAAGGCACTACCAAAAGAGGTAGTGAAAATGAGCTCAAAAGAAATGAGGCTGAAACCTTTTAATTAAAATCACCGGTAATGGTAACCCAACCAAATACTAGCACATCACTAGTTATATGGTTTAATGGGTACGAACAAGTTACTGAAAGTGATTGTATGATACTGATATTAGCCCCGACACGAGAAATCAGTATTGTCTGTTACGTTTTAGAGGCTGAATTATATTCTTAATGAAGTATAATACATTAATGTATCGTGTTCATAAGTAACAGAAACACGTGAGAGATACTTTACCTATATGAGCTTAGAAGTGGTGCCGCTTCTTACGAAAGTTAGGTTTGCTTTCTAGAGAGCTCATGAAAAGGTACAAGCATAAGGCCATAACAGTGCTAAGTAGATTATAAACTTCTCATTGAAACAAGAGATTAGCATATGTGCGGTATGTCCAGTTCTATTACTAAAAGTACTTAGTTTAAAGCCAGCAGTTACTTGTGACTTTGATAGAGTTTTGAGATACTTGCACTAAATGAAGGTTTAACTCGAAAGAGACTTTCATGTATGTATATTGATCTCAAGGAATTTTGGCTATTTTAATAATAATAAAAATTAATATTTGTTTTACAAACAAAGTGGGGGATTGTTGGTGTTTGTTCGTAAAACAAACACATAAGACATTTTTCTTGTCTCACATAGGAAAGAAAGAAAAGTTTTGGTCTCTTTATTAGTTAAAGCGTTATCTACTATTGTAAATAGAGAAATGGGTGAGTGGGCTAGACCCTACAATACCCGCGTCCGGGTGCGCGAATAATTGCGCGTTTTTGGCGCGATTATTAGGTGCGCTTAGCACTTTGCATGCTAACGCGTCGCGGACCAAAATAAGCCTTAATCAACAATTATTTTTTTTTTATTTCGAAATTAATTTTTGGCTCGTGACTGTTCAGACAAAACTGTTCAATTTAAGACCTGAAAGGGTGTGTCCGAAATTGACAGTTTTCATATTTGAAAGGTTATGTACGAATTGCATTTCTTCGGATATGAATGAGTGTGTCCGTAGTGACAGTTCACAAACCAAGAGCTGCGTTCTATATTTTATATACAGGACAATTTCGGTTCATTTCAAAGAGAGATAGAACAGAACGAACGACATTACAAAATAACTTTCAATTTTCGTCTTCCTTCTAAATAGCCAATCTTTCATTGTTTCACTAGAGAGTTTTAGGAGATTTACTGGAATTGCTATCCAGTATTCACACCATGACTTTGTTGTATCCTAAAGAGAATATGCCAAAAACCTATAGTAACCTTGTGGGGTAAATTGATCCTAAAAGAAAGTGATTACACGCCTCAAAGTCCGACTGCATTGTGATTCCATTTCTCCAATATATTTTCCAACAATCACGACCACAAGATGTGGGGCTCAAATCGAGCAGAGCGTTACATCTTGGCCTGCTCGTGTTCGATCTAGGGCTTGGGTTGACTTCCATCTTTTGATGAAGCTACTGGAATTGCTATTGAGGCGGTGGTGGACAAGGGCGTTGATGGCAAGGTCGACGGGGAGATAGAGATGGACTGTAGAGAAACAAAAGAAGAAAGAAAAAGAATAGAAGTCTTTAGACGAAAATACCCCTAGCTGCAAATAAGGTTTGGCTGGCTTCGTCAAAACTACTTTTTCTAATAATGGCTCAATAAATACAGAAAAATCAATTAAACCCGACAGCTCCGAATTATGCTCTGTTCCGACTTTTTTTTTTTGGTCGAAAAAGCCTCATTTCATTTTGTTATCAAGAGATAACACCATAAATACAACCCAAATGGGCTTCGGAACATAAAACATCTAAAAGAGGTTGGGGGGACTAGAAACCCAATTCTGAGGTAGAAACTCACGGATTTGAGTTTTAACGACCCAATTCATAACTTTGTTTTGGGCTCTAGAACAAAATGCCAACCGAACAAAAGGCAAATCAGAGAGTAGAGCCCAGCATTCTTTGATAAGTACTTCAACATCCCAAGGAGCTTCATCTGCACGAAGGGCTAACTGAACTAAAGTGGAGTTGTCAGATTCAATGATAACTCTTATATCTCTCTCCTCTTTCCTCCAGTCGGCCATGAACTTCAAACCCTCAAGCAGTGCTAGCGTTTCCGCATGTATAGGTGATAGAGCTCTCACTGCACGAGCAAAACCTCCAATCAGCATACCTGTGGCATCTCTACATACTCCGGCTGCTGCAGCTGAGGTTGTCCCGGCAACGAAGGAGCTATCTATGTTAAGCTTGAGCGAACCCATGGCAGGCGGAGTCTAGATCAGTGGTGGGTCCTTTCCTTTTTCAACTTTCTTCCCCTGTTTCGTGGTCGAAGTTGTGAAATTTCGTTGTAATGCAAGTGCTTCAGCTACTATTCCATGTGGGTCTGGTGGTTTGGCTCTGAAGATTGCTCCGTTCCTTCCCTTTCATATGAACCAGAGTACTGCTGTGACAAGCTCAAGTGGTGATGGGGTTGGTAATTCACTTTCGTAGCTCAATAACCATTGATCAATGCTTTTAAGGCCATGCTTTTCAATCTGGATTTGTAAATGTTGGTTTGACCAGACTTGGATGGTCCAAGGACAGAGGAGAAATATGTGTTCAGGCATTTCAGGACTCGTCTTGCACAAGGGACACAACGGATTAGGTAAAACCTTTCGCTTGAACAAGTTTTCCTTTGTGGCTAGTGCGTTTTGACAAAGATTCCAAAGGAACAACTTGATTTTAGGTACTGTATTCAAATTCCACACTTGACTCCATAGGGTTCGAGGTACTTGATACGACGAAGATGCATGTTGCTTTTCTGAGCTTTTCTCACTCTTTTTGAGTTGATTATACCCACTTTTGACTGAATAAGACCATGATTTGGTTGCTGTCCAGACAAGTCTATCATTCTCTCCTGTAGATGGGAGGGGAATAACCAAAACTGCATCTACAGTTCTGTTTTCAAATAGTTTATGAAGATTTTGTTCCTTCCAAGTGGAAATGTTCCTGTTAATTAACTAAGCAACGAACTGGGGGTCATCATGATTGGCTGGTCCAGCTATTGTGCCCAATTTTGTCCACTTGTCTTCACGTATTCTGATCGATTCCCCATTACCCACTGACCATAATGTGGAGCCTTCTATTACATCCTTGTCAATCAAAAGACTGTGCCAACCCCAAGAGGATCTAAATCCCTTTTTTGCGTGCCAAAAATCAGTGTTGGGGAAGTAGAGTCCTTTTAGGAGTTGACTCCACAGTGTCGCAGGTGTTTGTATCATCCTCCAAGCCTGCTTACCCAACATTGCTCTATTGAAAGTAATGAGATCCTTGAAACCCAAACCTCCACTGTCCTTTCTCTTTGTCAACACGTCTCAGCTTTTCCAATGTATACCAGCTTTAGCATCACTATTTTTCCACCAAAAGGCAGCAATCTTTTGTTCAATGACTTTACAAATGGAGACTGGAATTTTAAAGATGGACATGGCATATTGTGGGAGCGCCTGGACCACCGTTTTCAAAAGAATTTCTTTTCCAGCTTTTGACAATAACTTTTCCTTCCATCCTTGTGGTTTTATGTTCACCCTAGCCAGTATCCATGCAAACATTTGTTTTTTGACTCTCCCCAATCCGATGGTATACCCAAGTATTTCCCTGTTTTCTCTATTTCTGGGATTCTCAACTCCCGTGTCATTTTCCTTCTAAGATCTTGAGGGCAGCCCGCACTAAAGAAGATCCCTAACTTGTTTAAGTTGATTGCCTGACCCGTAGCAAAACAATATTGGTTTAAAACATCAGCCAAGTTTTGGCATTCTCTTACTGTTCCATCCAAAAAGAAGATAGAGTCATCCGCGAACAATAGGTGAGAAAGAGTTGGGCAATGCCTATTCAATTTAATTCCTTTCACCCTTTCCTCTTCAATAGATTTTTTCATCAAGCATGATAGGACGTTAACCACAAGAATGAAAAGGTAAGGGGATAGAGGATCACCTTGTCTTATGCCTCGCGTCGATTGGAAGTAGGGCAAAGGTTCTCCATTGAATTTCACGCTAAAAGAGACAGTAGTCACACATTGCATGATCCATGACACCCATTTCCTACAAAAACCCGTTTTTAGCAAACAAGCTTCCAAAAAGTTCCACTCGATTCTATCGTAGGCTTTCTGCATATCAAATTTCAGAATCTCTTGGAACTTCTTTTTCCTTTTTCTAACTCGTAGCTGGTGAAGTACCTCTTGGACAATTAGAATATTATCTTGAATTTGTCTTCCACTCACAAAGGCACTTTGTTCCTCTTTAATCAACTGTGGTAACCATGGTTTCAAACGATTCGCCAACACCTTTGCAATAATCTTGTATGCAAAATTGCAAAGGCTAATGGGTCGATATTGATCCAATCTTTCCAGGTTGGGCACTTTGGGTAGAAGAGTAATCAGTGTTCTATTTGCCTGCGGGTTTAAGTATCCTGACACCATAAATTCTTCCATCATTTTAAGAATATCTAACTGAAAGTCCTGCCAATGGTGCTGATAAAATTGCCCGTTCACTCCATCCGATCCCGGTGCTTTCACTGCTCCTAGTTGAAATACTGCTTCGTTGACTTCTAATAAGGTAATTTGGGCTGTTAAGGCTTTATTCATTTCCTCCCCTACTAAAGAAGGGCACTTGTCAATGATGGGCATAAAGTTTCTTGGGCCCATTGAGCTGTACAAACTAGCAAAGAAGTCATACATCTCTGCTTTCAACCTTTTTGGGTCTCTATTCCATTCACCATTTGAAATTTGTAGCATATAAATTCTGTTTCGCTGCCTTCGTTGTATCGTAGTAGCATGACAATACTTAGTATTTCTATCCTCCCACTTCAACCAATCTATCCTCGATCTCATCCCCCAATACATCTCTTCCTATCTCCACAACTCCTCTATCTTTCCCTTGATGCGGTTGACTCTTTCTTTGTCGTAGTTAATCTCCTGGGCATTTGTGATTTTCTGTAGTTCCATCTTAAGGGATCGAATCTGTTTGTGTGCATTGGTAAATTTTTTACTCTAGGACGCAAGTGATCTTGTGACCTTTTGTAGCTTATAAAATAAACTCAGATTTTTTACAAATTGGATCAGTTAAGGCTGAGTTAACAATGCCCTCATACTCATTATCTTCCACCCAAAAGGCTTCAAACTTAAAGACCTTTTTCCTTTTCTTTGATTCAGTCGAGAGAGCCAAAATAATTGGACTATGATCAGAACCCACTGCAGGCAAGGCAAAGACTATAGCTTTTGGATAGGCCACTCTCCATTCCACATTGCACAAGACCCGATCGAGCCTTTCTTTTACCAAATCATCTCCATCTCGATTATTTGCCCAGGTGAAAGCACAACCTTTACTCTCCATATCCATCAAAGAACAGTCATTAAGGAAATCCCTAAAAGCCACCAAACGATAATATTCCACCATTCTACGTCCCACCTTCTCCCAGTGATTAATGATCTCGTTAAAGTCGCCTAAGCAAACCCAAGGGAGGGTGTTGTGTGCCTTGATATAGCGCAATTCCTCCCATAACAGGACTTTGTCCTCAAACGTGTACGGTGCATGTACAAAGGTGATCCGCATCACTGTTTTATTTTCAGTAAAATGACACGTAGCATTAATATAATTGTCAGTGAAAGAGTCTACTACAAGTGATACCTCCCTATTCCACAAAACTACAAGCCCCCCTGCAATCCCCTTTGGTTTACAATGAAACTGTTTTGGAATTTCAACCTTTTCTTCATACTAGCACCATTGGTTCTTGATTTTTGGTCTCCATAAGAAATACTACGTTGGGCCTTTCTTGAGCCATTAAGGCTCTTAATTCTTGGAATGTCAGGGGAGTGCCCAACCCCTGACATTCCAGCTTAAGATTTTCATTGGTACCCCGGTGGCTTATTAAGACTAGCCACCAAAGCCCATTCACCTACTCCTTTCGCCACCTGAATTGGGGTTTCCAAAAGTTGGGTCTCATCTAAAACAGCCTGAGAGGCCCCAGCCGAGCCATATGGACTGTACCTTCTCTGCTTTTTAACTCGAGGCTTTGTTAATTTCCCATCTTCCTTCTAAACATTCTTAGAAATTATCACCCTTTTCTGGGTTGAGGGGGCTTTTCCTTTGTCCCACCAAGGAAGTGACATAATAGGAGTGATAGAAGTGCGTTTCCTCCCTCCAAGATGGTCATCAACTGCTTCCAGATTCTGAGCAGGAATATCCATCCGGCTATTGACGGGAGGATCATGCTGGATTAATTCCATTTGGCTTGAAGTAGCTGGGGTTTCCGGTATACTTTCCGCCATATCACTTTCTGCTGGTATGTCCTCATAAAAGAGCTTCCAGATTGGGCTAAATTCCCTGGCCTCAGCTTTCACCCAGTAGCCATATCGGAGTTCCTCTATTCTATCCTCAGCACCAGGGACTTCAGCACAATGGTTTGTGTAATGCCCCAATTTACCGCAAGCATAACAGAAATGAGGTAACCGCTCATACTTATACTCCAACCAGTATTTCTTCCCTGCACGATGAGTGACTGCACCCAGTTTCAGCGGAGCATACAAATCCAGCTCTATCTTTGCTTTCCCTGACTTATATGCAGCTGGGCCTTTAGTTTCGAGTTTCACCTCCAACACCTTGCCTATATCCGTGGCAATCCTCCTCACTGTTCTCTCATTGTGCCATTCCATAGGTAATCCATAGGTGTGAACTCAGAATGCTCCTTTAGAGAAATCGTAGCATCGGGGTGGTGTATTGGGCACCCATGGTTTGAGCAATAGAATATAATTTGCAAAGGACCAAGGTCCCCCATCGAGAACACGCAACTTATCATCTTCTTTTTTGAAATTAAACAAATAAGCCCCTGTTCCAGTTGAGAAATTGTCACACTTTCATTCCTCCACGCTTTTTTTCATTGTGTTCTGGAAAGCTTGGAAATTAATGGATGGGTTTGTAAATAGTTTCCCAATCAGCATAAAACGACATTCACTCTCCTGTTCAGATGTGTCTATGTCGTCCAAGTCTATTATATCATCAACTGACCATAACTCACCCAGTTTCTTGCAGAGGGAGGCCAGGCGTGAATCAGCTTCCGAGTCTTCCATTCCACAACGAGGACCAAGGAACTAGACAAAGTCGGGGTAGAACAAGAGAAGCCCAGCTGATCCACAAATCTGTGCGTGGCGAGGACACAGCAAGCAAAAGGCAAAACAGCTTAGAAGGGAAGGATGGTGAGGGATGAAACTGGTATGATTTTGTGACAGGTAGGGGTTCAATATAGTTTAAGAGGGGAAAATGGGTATGAGGAGAAGTTCTGAGGGAAGATTCTTGGGGAGAATGTACGTCTCCCACCTGCAGCTCACAAAATGGGAACTCAGGGTGGAAAGGTGAGGGAATGAGATTCAGGCTTGTGGGATGCTGGCGGTGAAATAGAGAAAATCCTGTTGACAGCCATGGACGATGGGAATGTAAATAGGGTTTTATGAGTAGACAGCAGCGAGTAGAAGAAGCACAGAAGAATCAGAGCATGATGAAGGGTGTCGATGGGTATTCATGGGGATAGTGAGGGTTTCGGGAGGTTTTTGGTTTAGGGTTTGAGAGAGCAGACATTGCTACACCAAAGGTAGAGAGAACTCTTCCTGAGAGAGAGAGAAGAGGGAGATTAATGGTCGACGTTGATAAGCTTCTGTTCCGACTTGACTATTTCAAAATTCGGAAAAAAAATCAAGCAATTTCCAAATGGTGCCATTTTATGGACAGACAGCTCATTACGCACTCTACAACGTTCTTTTTTCAAACTTTTGAAAAAAAAAAAAACTCTCTAACTATGTGAAATTATGCAGTTTACCTCAAGGACTCAATCTCTATCAGTTTTGGAGGTCAATATCGACTTTGACCTTATTCATTAAAATTGACTGACTTGTTCTATGTGGAATTTTATGAAATTTTGGATATTTGCAGTTTAAGAACTTTCCTGAAACTTTCATGTTATGAGATTTCGTAAACTAGTCCTCTAACTCTTTATTATTTGCAAAACAAAATCAGTCGACGCAGAAACAAATTTTTCCTATCAAACTCCAGATTTCTTTGGTATCTTCGGGCTCAAAGTTCATAGCCTTAATGATCTTCAAATTTTATGATCTTTATGTCAAATATGACTCTCAGCTATAATTCATATGAGACAAGTTTTCCAGATTCTATACCTATTTTTCTGTAAAAATCATTGAACACAAAAAGGTGTAATTCATATGAGACAAGTTTTCCAGATTCTATACCTATTTTTTCTGTAAAAATCATTGAACACAAAAAGGTCAGAATAGCTTCGAATTTGTCAGAAAACATGGTTACCTTCAACATCTTCAACACATGATCCTATGCATTCATTTAAGCCTAGAACACATTCAACTAAGTTCATTCAACACACTCAAACATATCTTCAACTTTCAAGCATCAAAGTTTAACATCCATCGCTCAATTGAATCACAAATCTAAAAGGAACATGATGAAACTATCCTAAATTGCTCTAAATCTTTTTATATACAACATACGTCAACCTAGGACTAATTGACATTCAAATCACCATCAAGTTCATGCTCTATAGGTCTCGGCCAGCTTAGAAGAGGGTGATTCAACCATACAAAACTTTAATACCAAATTAGAACTATTATCAACTTCTAAGAAGCAATACCTAAACTCATAGAATCAAGCTCAAATTCATGATTACTAGTCAAACCTCATAATCAAATCCCATCTAAGAGATTTCTGCCACATGAAATTGAACTCTAAAGAAGACTAAACATGCATTATCATTGAAATTCCTATGTCTAAACTTATGCTAGAAACTTACTTTTATTCTATTTCATCCTACCTTGAAATTCAATCATATGTTGAAGTTGTTACTTCAATTTTGAACTATGATTGAGTCAAGGATCCTTGGATGATCCTTTGAAATGATCGTCACAAGTTTGTATTAAACCTACCTTGAATTTAAGAACCGGTGAGGAACGAATGGAACTAACCAAATTGAATCAAACCAGAGAATTTTGAAATATTTTAATCAAGGGTCAAAGTCTTCAGTTTGATCTTTTTATACAAGATTGAAAATAAAAGCCTAATTATGCTTGTAAGTATAAAAGTGATGCGCCTTCATGTTTTTCACAAAATTTTTGTAGTGTTGATCAAGAGTTAACTTTTTAGGTTTGATGAAAAAGTCAACATTTGATTTATTAAGAAAATCGTGCCCAAGTACAAATGGAATGAGATGCTCTTAGTCTCTATATATAAATAAGACTATAATTACTCTTTTTGGCCGAGAAATGGGCCCTATCGCAATTAGCATTCCCAAGTCTCGAGTTTTGACTTAATTTGACTTGTCAGCGAAAATTCACGTGTCAATAAGTCATACCGCTTGTGAGAAAACTCAAACCCTTATTAACAGAATAATAATTGTAAGCTCGAGTGTTTCTGCAAGAATTGGATCAATGGTCGGGACAAATTATCCTTCTAACTGAGAGTAAACGAAAAGCCCTTTTAGATTGAAATTACTTTCATTTAGTATTTTCAAGAAGTCCCTATTATGAGTGAAAATTATCTTAATGATGACTCTCCCCAATTGAATTTTGGTGATGCAAGCACGGTAAAATTGTAATGCATAAACCTTAATTAAGTTTAAAGGATGAATTTTGAAATGTGCGTTCTAGAAAAGCTTCGAATGTCTATTTTGAATGTGTTTGCTCTAATCATGTTTGATAGGTGATGTTTCCTTGAAAGCCAAAGAGTTTCTAATACCTAAAATTGAAGTTGCTTTACGAAACCTCGTGATTCTTCCAAACATTAACAAATTTTCAAATTGCCCGGAGGTGAGAGACCTTCCCAAAGATTCGAGGTACGTCCTAGATATTCTAAGGGCCTGTTTGAAATCCATTTTTGCTAGAATTTTTTATTATGGTAAGAATTGATTTTTACCAAAATCAATTTTAGCAGAAAATGAGAAATTATGTTTACCAAATGCACCCTCATTCTACTTTTGTTTTTGGCAAGTTTATCAAATGGCGCCCGAAAATCTGCGATCGATGGGGATCGATGATCGGCGGCAACTGGCGACGAGCAACTGGCGGCGGGCGACTGGCAACCGATAGCGAGTGGCAACCTGCGGTCGGCGGTGGCGGGCGGTAGGTGACGGGTGGCAACCAGCAACGGGCGATGATCGGCGGTCGGCCGGCAGCGGCCTACGAGCGTGAGAAGGAAAATGAGAAATGAAAATAGAAAATAATCATTTTTGGCAAGAATTGATTCTGGTCTTAGAGAATCACTTCTTTACCAAACATAATTCTTATTCAAAAGTAGAAAACTGTTTTAAAAATCATTCTTTACCAAACGCATTTCTGCTCCAAAATTACTTCTGGAGCAGAATTAAAAATTCTGATAGGTTATCAAACGCACAGTATTTAAACTTCTGGAGTAAGTTCCATATGTATTTGCCTAGAGGTGAGAGACCTTCTCAAATATCAATGTCATAGATATTCAAATTTTCTAAATTTCGAGAGTAAGTTTCGAATGTTTATTTATCTGAAGTTGATAGACATTCCTAAATATTTAAGGCACATCCTGAATATTCAAATTTGTTAACTTCTGGAGTAATTTCTGAATGTTTATTTGCTCGGACGTGAATGATCTTCCCAAATATCTAAGGTACATCCGGGATATTCAAATTTTCTTAACTTCTGGAGTAAGTTCCGGATGTTTATTTTTTCGGAGGTGAGAGAGCTTCTTGAATATCTAAAGTACGGCATGGATGTTCAAAATTTCTATACTTCTGGAGTAAGTTCCAGATGTTTATTTGCTTGAAGGTGAGAGACCTTCTTGAATATCTAAGGTACGTCCTGGATGTTCAAAATTTCTAAACTTTTGGAGTAAGTTTTGAATGTTTATCTGCCCAAAGGTGAGAGAGACCTTCCCAAATATCTAAGGCACGTCCTGGATATTCAAAATTTCTAAACTTTTGGAGTAAGTTCTGGATGTTTATTTGCCTAAAGGTGAGAGACCATCCTGAATATCTAAGGTACATCCTAGATATTCAAATTTTTTAATCTTCAAGAGTAAGTTCTGGATGTTTAGGGTGCGTTTGTTTTTAATTCTCTTTCAGAATTCAACTTCTGGCAAGAATTAATTTTGGCTAGAAATTACTTTGGAAGAGAATGAGAAATTTTTTTTGGAGTGTTATCAAACGTACCTTTATTCTACTTTTGCTTTTGCCAAGTTACTAAACGGCGACCAGCGGTGGCTGGTGTTTGACGATCGGCGGCGACGGCAGTTGGCGATTGGCGGTGGCCAACAACCAGCGACGGTGGCGGGGACCGGCGATCGGTGGCGATAGGCGGCAGCGGTGGTCGGCGGCCGACGAGCGTGAGAAGGAAAAGAGAAGGAAAATGAGAAGTGAAAATGAGAAAGAATCACTTCTAGAGAATCACTTTTGGCACTAGAGAACCACTTCTTTTACCAAACACAATTTTTCTTCAGAAGTAGAAAATTGTTCAAAAAGTAATTTTTTACCAAACGCATTTCTGCTCTAGAATTACTTCTGGAGCAGAATTAAAAATTTTGAATGGTTATCAAATGCACCCTTATTTGTTTGAAGGTGAGAGACCTTCCCAGATATCTAAGGTATGTCTAAATATTCTAAAATTTTCAGACTTATGAATTAAATTTCGAATGTTTATCTACCTCGAGGTGAGAGACCTTCATAAATATGCAAAGACATCAAAGAAATTGTCTCGTAACTAATTTTAATTTCTTGAATCTTCAGGTAAGCAACCGCAGGTATGTTTTCTATCTTTACATCTGCATTTTTATCTCATTGCATTTGGGAAATGGGTGTGGACTCGTTAAGATCCATATTCCCAACAAAAAAGTCACTTTTATCATTGCATTTTCTTAGTCTGAATTCAAGCAGTCTTTTATCTTTGAATAAAACCTCTACGAGGTCCACTTTAAAGAGGGGTAGTTATTGGCGCCTAAATTTTAGTAAGCCGTTTAGTTATTCATTGCATATTTAGGGATCAACCCTGATCCCTATCCAAAATATTAGTAATTTGCATTTTGCTAATTAGGGGCATTTTAATTAAGCCCATATAACCGGAGCTAAGGGACCAAAATTAGGGTTTTGGAAATACACAATATAAAAGAAAAAGGACACAAGAGAGCACAAAGAAAAGCATACACACAAAAACTCTCTCTCCTGCAGCCCCCCAATTTTTTTTTAACTCTCAATTTCATGAAATCGACGAGTACGCATTTGTTAACAAATGGATCGCGTTCAAACTTTGTGGAGATTACGGAAAGACATTATTCTTGAGTTTGTTCGACGAGATTGATGAGAAAATATCTAAAAGTATTTCTTTGATGCAGAAAACTGAATCGGTCGGATTTGTGGATCAAGACTAGAGAGCTCAACGCGTGGTCTCGCAAAAATGGTGAATAGACCTTCGTTCTAAGTCAAAATGCTTTAAAATTTTGAGGAGAGCTCCAAGACACCTAGTTCTTCAACTTCACCAGAGTAGAGCGTCAAAGATCCAGAGAGCCCCTTGTGATGTTCACAATCCCTCTCGTTGTTCCAACCTCTTGCCGTTTCTCGCTTGTTACCGCCATCGTGAATCTTCCTCGTGACCCCCTCACTATCGGCGTGACCCCCTCACTATCGGTCATCATTTGATTCGGTAATCCAATTTAGGTAATTTCCTAAGTGATGTTTGATTCAAATATTCAATTGCCTAAATTGTGGTTATCTAATTCTAACACTATTTGGTGTGAGATTTTAGGCGTATATTAAATTGGAAAATTACTCTTTCAATTCGTGCATATAATTGGGGTTTTGATATTTAAGACCTAAGATCAAATCCCCGATTACCTTCGTTACCTATTTTTGGACGTGGTGAATACTTGATTATGTGGGATTAAATTTTGCATGTTACTAATTTAGTACATTTTCATATTATGAAAAGTTAAGAGAAATTGCATTGCATGCTAGGATAGATTACATTCATATTAGTTTAGTAATTTAAAATTGCATGTCGTGTAGTAATTATGATACTTCCTAATTTAGATTAGAATTTAATATAAATTAATTCCTAGTTTAAGTAGGTAATCACATGTTTTAGGCAATTTCCTATTCTAGTTTAAAAGAAAATCATAAAAATAATATGCGCCTATCCATATAGAATTGAGAAAATATTGTGTGCAGGTTGGGCGCCAAGTCATCCATTGACTTGGTGCGAGAAGCGAATCAACACTCGACATGTGGCGAGGTGGGCCCCCACTGTCAAACCAAAAATTCAAATTCGCGCCAAATGTAAATTATCTTTGTTCTTTTATCTCTCTCCTCAAGTTCACAACTCCGCTTGATCTTCTCTCTCTCCCTCCCTCTTCAGGACCAAAACTCTCGGCTCTGCTCTGTCTCTTCCCTCCCGTCGAACCACGCTGCCGCCTCTGCCGTCACCTCCTGGAGCCCCCCTTTGCTCTCTCCCTCTTCACGAATCTTCTCTGCTCTCTCTCTCTCTCCCTCTCGACGAATGACCAAAAGCTCTCCGCTTTGCTCTCTCTTATCCGACGGACCATGTCGCTGCCTTTACCTACGCTGTCGCCTCTCAGAGCCCCATTGGCAGCTCCGATTCGTCCTCTGCGTCCAATGAGCTCAGGTTGGGGTTTTTTCCCTCTTTGGCTGAGGTAAGTCTATTTAGGAGAAGGTTATTATACTTAATGGGCAGCTTTCAGTTGTTGCTTATTGTGAGCGAGTATGAGATTTGTAATCATCATGAGTTGTTGCTTGTTGTGGGCAGCTTTTCGATTAGTTGTCTTTCGCTACTAACACCGGCTTTAGTCGAGTCAAATTTAGAGTCTATTGCATGTGCTAATCAATGCTTTATAGAAATTTCGTTTGGGTTTGCAGGAATCGACTTAGATGCGCATTTTGGTTATGAATGTTTTTCGGCATTTATTTCATTTCATAATGTATTGTATGTATTACATGATTGAGTGGGAGTTCTAAAAAGTTTTAGTAACTTTAGAGAACTTGTTTTTGCTTTAATAATTATGTTAATGATAATTTCAAACAAGGATTATCAAATGATGATTGGGAACACAGTGAACTTTTGAGTCTGAAACTTTTTGTGAAATTATTCATTAATATAATTAGTTTGTGTAAAAAAAAAAAGATACATGAATGCTAGACATTAATAAATCATGCATGTATGTTTAAAATGTTCAGATACCATGGCTTTAGCATCTAAGAACATCGTAGCTGAGCTAAACAAGGGTGAGAAGTTAAATGGTGAAAATTATGAAATCTGGAATATGAAAATCCAATATATGCTTGAAAAGCAAGAGGTACTAGAGGCTCTTAACCTAGTTATGGAAGAACTTGAGGAAGGTACTACTGCACAACATAGAAGAGATAGAGAAGCATTTGTTGCTTGGAAGAAAAAGAATTCTCTTGCTCGCATTACGGTACTGAATAGCGTGGAAAATGATATCATGTGAGAGTTCAAGTGTTATGAGAATGCCAAAGATATGTGGGCAGTTCTAGCAGACAAGTTTGGCCAGACATCAATTACAAAACTGAGATAGCTCACTATGAGGTTCTATTCATATAAGATGCCTCATGGACAAAACATGAAACAACACATGAGGCGTATGTCGAATATGATTAGTGAACTGAAGGATGCTGGGCATACACTAATGATGAGTAGTAAGTGCAGGCAGTGATTCGTTCCTTACCTCAAAGCTAGGAGCATATGAAGGTCCACTTGACCTATAATAAAAACATAAAGACCTTTGAGGATGCTATGCGCCACCTTAAGTTAGATGAGGATCGCCTCCTGGCAGCTAAACCCAATGCAGATATTTTATGGGTTCTAGTTCACATGGGGCCTCAAGCTCCAAGCGCAAGCGTCTTGGTAGTTTTCAAAGGGGGAAGGATAAGAAAACGAATACTTCAGGAAAGAAACCGAAGCCAAATCAACATGAGAAAGGAAAGCATCCTTTCAAAAAGATAAACATTTCAAGAGTGAAGTGTTTTAATTGTGGCAAGAAAGGTCACTTCGCTCGCGACTATGATGAGCCGAAGAAGGTAAGTAACTTTTCTATTAGTATGAGTACTGATTATGTCTCTAGTTCAGTCTATCTAACTGAATCTAATCTTTTGTGGACTGTAGATTCGGGAGCCACAGACCATGTGGCGAATGATAGAGATGCCTTCGTGAAATTCCGACGAGTTCCACATAGAGCAAGATGGATATATGTGGGAAATAATTTCAAAGTGGATGTTAAAGGCATTGGCACCTACCGATTGCATATGCGTGATAGTCGCACTTCATTTCTACATGACGTGTTATATGCTCCAGAGGTTCGTCAGAATTTAGTTTGTGTTGGTTTTGGTTAAACTTGGTTTTATTTTGAACTTTCATAATGGTGATGTTGGCTTGTCGTTGGGAACAAGTTATTATGTTTTTGTTTATTTCTAGATGGTTTTCTCATACTGGATGTTGAGTACAATAAAGTTAATGTTTGTTATTCCCTATTTACATCTTCTGCATCTTATGAAAATGATATGAATGTATGGCATGCTAGACTTGATTATATTAGCCAACAGAGAATGAATAGATTAGCCAAAGAGAGCTTGTTAGGCAATATTGAAAAAGTCGATTTGTCTGTTTGTGAATATTGCCTAGTGGGAAAAACAGCGCGAAAACTATTTGAAAAAAGAACAAAAACTGAATTTCCTTTGCAATTAATCCATTCAGACATTTGTGATCCAATGAATGTAAGAGCAAAGCATGGAGCTGTTTATTTCATCACATGTATAGATGATTACACTTGATTCGGTTATGTCAATTTATTTCTCATAAATCTGAGGCAATAAGTTGCTTTAAGAAATTCATGAACTTGGTAGAAAATTAATCGAACATGAAGATAAAACACTAAGATCTGATCGAGGACGAGAATATTTATCTGATGTGTTCAAAAATTTATGTGATGAAAAGGGAATAGAAAGACAATTGTCTGTTCCATATACTCCTTAACAAAATGGTGTTGCAGAAAGGAGAAACAGAATCCTAATGGAAATGGTTAGGTCAATGATGGCACAAGTTGGCTTACCTATTCCCTTTTGGGGCGATGCTTTGTTAATTGCTGCTTATATACTTAACCACGTGCCTTCTAAATCAGTTACTTCCACTCCATATGAGTTTGAACAGACAGAAAACCCAATTTAAATTTGCTTAAACCTTGAGATTATACTGCCTATATTCACGAGTCATCTCATAAATATAGAAAATTGGTTCCGAGAGGCAAAAGAAGTATTTTTTTAAAATATTCTGAACACTCAAAAGTGTATGTGTTCATAGGTGAGCAATAAAGTGGAAGTGTAATTAAATTTGAATCACGAGATGTCACATTCTTAGATAATGAATTTCCTAAAAAGGGTGAAATGGGTAAGGATTACTCCCTATTTGAAGCCTTGGATCATAACAATGAAATTAGTGGATTTCATCCGAGTGGGAGCAGTGTGAGAAGTAGGGAATTAGATTCATACCAGTCTCAATCATAACCACAAGATAAGACGATACCGTTGTTATCTGATTCGAGTGGAAGCGTGATGGAGCAAGATGCACTTAGTGTGTAGTCTCCTATACGGCGAACAAGTCGTAAAATTATTCCCCGTCGACGTTTTGACATTTAAAGGAAAGCTTTTATGGTCGCTCCACAAGATGAAGATGAGACAAGGAATGTATATGAGGCTCTAGAATGCCATGATAAGGAAAAATGGATACGTGCAATGGAAGAAGAAATGGAGTCGATGGAATCAAATTAAGTTTGGGAACTGGTTGATTTTCCAAAAGGATGCAAAGCCATTGGGAGCAAATGAGTTCTTAAAATAAAGCATAAAGCTGATGATTCAATTGAAAGACATAAGGCTCGCCTTGTGGTAAAGGGGTATAACAAAAAAGAATGAATTGATTACAAAGAGACTTTTTCTTCTGTGATAAGATTTACCTAGAATTGTCTTATTATGGCAATAATGACAAGTATGGATCTTGAATTACATCAAATGGATGTAAAGACTGCATTTCTCAATGGAGAATTGGATGAAGAAATTTGTATAGAATAACCCGTTGGTTTCATCACAAAAGGCCGAGAATAAAAGGTATGTCGACTTTTGAGATCGATTTATGGCTTTAAGTAGTCTTCAAGATAATGGTATATATGTTTTCATAATTGCATAGTTGCATATGATTTTGTAATTATTGAAGAAGATCATTGTGTATATACCTCAAAAGATCCAAAGATTAATTTGTGATCTTATCATTATATGTTGATGATATACTAATTGTTGAAAGCAATACAGAATTAGTTAATACAGTTAAGAACTGGTTATTTTCCAATTTTGAGATGAAAGATAAGGGTGAAACTGTATACATTTTTGGAGATAAGATTTCAAGAAATCATTGTCTCTATCGCAAGAGACTTACATAAACAAAATTCTAGAATAATTTCGTATGTAATATTGCAAACTTATTGATACTCCTATTGCAAAAGGTAAATGTTTGAGCCATAAAATATGTCCTAAAACTCCACAAGAATGGGAACAAATGAACTGTATTTCTTATGCTAGTGCTGTCAGAAGCTTAATGTACGCTATGTTGTGTACAAGACTTGACATATAAATTTTGCAATTGGAATGGTTAGTAGATACTAATCTAGTCTAGAACAAGCACATTGGACTGCCATAAAAAGAATCATGAGTTATCTGAAAGCTACTGCTGACTATTCCCCGAATTATCAAGGAAGTGATATGCACCTTGAAGGCTATTCTAATGCTGACTGGGGAGGAGATTTGGATGAGAGGAAATCCACCTCCGATTTTGTGTTCTTACTAAACAATGGCGCTATATCTTGGAGCAGTAAGAAGTAACAATGTATAGCCTTATCTACAACGAAAGCTGAATTCGTGGCTTTATTGGCAGCAGTACAAGAGGGTGCTTGGCTAAGGAAATTTTTTGATCATTTAGGTGTCGCTGAAAATGCCGTAGATTTTTTATTGGTTAATTATGATAACCAAGTAGCAATAGCTTACACCAAGGATCTCAAGTTCCATTGCAAAACCTAACACATAAACATAAAGCATAACTATGTAAAAGACATGGTGGCACGAAATGGAGTGAACGTGCAGTACATATCCACGCAAAATATAATAGCAAATCCTATGATAAAACCAATTCCTAGAGAAGTTTACTATGGTCATGTGAAATTTCTAGAATTGCATAGAGGTTGATGCACTGTTTTCTTGTATTTTCCCCGAACGTTCATTATTTATAAAGTTTTATGTCATTATCAATGTCTATGAGTTTTTATGACATTCATGCATCTTAATGCTTAATGCATTATACTATAAAAGAATGTCGGATAGATAAAAGATTAGCCCACTCATATGGGTAATTGCCTCTATTTATTGTGTGATAAACAAAGATGAGATAAATTTTAAGCTTATTATTTAGGTGATAATTGAGAGCTAAAACTTAAAATACCAATGTTGCCTTAATAGAAGATTAAGATGAGGACATAATATTTATTATGTCCGTAAGTGAAATAACTCACGTATTTCATTTTGTTTGTCTTTTATGCCAAATGTGAGTTCTGACAAATTCTATAGATATGTGAATTCAAGTTAGACATTCAGAGTGTCTAAACTATTATATGTACGATATAAAGTGTAAAGACATACGCTCTATGGGGAAGGAGAGAATACCGTAATATGTATTTCATATTACGTATGCACGAGATGACCAATAAGAGTTGGCGAAAGTTACGATCTTAATTTTAATACCGTGTGAGACTCTTGAGGAAAGTATTCCCCGTTTAGTGCCCCCACGACTCTTATTTATTCTCAAGATTTCTATATAGTATTTGCTATCTTAGAATGTTACCAATGGTCATGAATTGATGCGATCTAATGGGACATTTCTAAAAAAGCGAATTGAACTGAGATTGAGAGGTTTGAGGAAAGAGGAAGATCAATTTGTTGTTGATATCACATTATAGTTTTGTGTTCACAGCTCTACTAATTATGATTATTTATCAATCATAATTGTGAATATAATATATCATGATTAAAGGGATCAAGAGAGATATAAATGTGACTGATTGATTTAGGCATACAAAATCTACTATAAGGAAATGTTTCCATTTTTGAGCTGTTATATATTCCTAACAGATGTATGACAACGAGCTCTCAGAGTATGCTGATCGCACGGATTATTTACCAATATGAATTTTTGCAAAGTAGAGAGATTTCTTTCAGCCCATCATGAGCGAGTGGGAAATGATGGAATTAAATAATTTAATTCCTAATTTACTCCTATGATGCCTTTTTAGTTATAACTAATAAATGAATGCAATCATGGTGATTGATTGTAAGGGCTATGGAAAAGGAAAGAAATAAAAGCATTATATTTTGCCTTTGGGGCAAATTATATCAGAAGTTATTTTCTGACAGACAACGATATTTTTACGCTACGCTCTCTCTAGAAAAAGAAGAACGAAGGTTTTTCTGAAGAGGATGCTCTTCAAGTCTCTCTTTGAGGAATGCAAAAAATGGGCACTTAACCTGTGGCTTTTAAGATATGTCCGCTTATGTGATATGCCTTTAATCAGTGATTCAAAAAAATAGTTATCGGGCATGTTTTTCCGCACTTTCTCAAGAGTGAGAATTAGGAATCCGTTTCCTTCATCAAAGATGCGCAAGCTGTGTTTTCAATTTCCCAAGGGTGACATGACCGTCGTTGCCACGAAGGGAGTCAACAAAGAGCTCCATCTCAATTTCTCACACAGCCTAAAGGAGGACAAGTGCTATTACCAAATGAAAATGGAGTTAGGTAATACAACTCCTATCAATATCACCAATTTATCTACCCTAAGGACTCTTCATCTACGATCGGTTGCCGGTGTCACCGAGGACTTCGGCTCCTCTTTGCTCACTAACTGCCGGCTTCTCCAGAGCTTGAAGATCGAGAAGTGCGAAGGACTAAAGAGAATTGGAATCGAGAAGAACGAGAGGCTCAGGAGCTTAATGATTTTGGATTGCATGGACACAGAGAATGTGACTGTTTCAGCTACCGGGTTAAGGTCTTTTGTGTATAAAGGCCTCTTGACCCAAATCCACATAAAGAATGCTTTGAATTTGGTTGATGTGGTGCTTGATTTGGAGGGTTTTTTTTTTTGTAACAGTGATTTCGACAGTGAAGAAGTTCTCTCTCTGCTCTCTTCCTTGGAAGAAGTTGACTCTCACCACAAGTGGGTGGCTTCTTGAGGTACATCCCTTTCTTGTTACTATATTCTTATTAGATGACGTTTGGCTTCTTCTTCTCACAAGTGTGTACTCCAAATATGTCTACAGTGGCTGTGTTCAGCCGGAGTTATCTTTGGAAGGCTAGAATTCCAGCTTAACAAGTTGAAGCAATTGAGGTGGATTGATTCTCTAATGGACAACGCAAAGCGCGATTCATTGGCTTGTTTCTTGAATATCTGTCCAATATTGGAAAAGTTGTTCATCTCAGTAAGTGTCACCATCAATCCACCACCATATATTTTAAATGAGAATGAAATCTTTTAAGCAACTTATTATTCAACCATAACCATACATTTATTAAAGTGTACAACTGAAGATATGTATATGACATGAATTTGCAGGTTGATCCCAGCAGGAGAAGAGTGACTGTCCCTGCTTTTATCAACATTGGCATGAACCTCATCTATGGATGGATTTTCCCACCGTGAAGTCCAATATTTCGCAGCTGAAACACTTGAAGCTCGTTGAGTTCTTTGGCTCTACAATTAACGGAGAAGATGGGTTGCTTTCGTCACTAGTGGATCTTCTGCTAGAGAAGACAATAGTTCTCAAGTCAATGACCGTAAAATCGCACACAAGCGTCTCGTGTGGCATCGTGAATGTGCCAGACAAACGGTCAAGGCAGAACTGGTGAAATTACAGTAAATTGACAGCAATTTCGTTGCCTAGAAATTTCTGTTTTGCATTGATAGAAGATAGATGAAGTCGGATATGAAAAGGGAAATCTGAAGCAGCTTATATGTATTTATATACGTTTCGGCTCAAGTGAATCTGTATACAGTTTGCGTCCCGCTTTACTATTTACAATTTTCCCTTAGCTGGAAAGGCTACACTAAATAATCAGAAAGTTGAGATGTAGATTATTCAAAATGTGTCTCAAGTTTAACGCCGTAAAGGAAACCCAATCCAAGTAGATTTCCTAGTTTATATTGAATTCATAATTTGAGAAGGTTTCTTAAGAGTTCCCTATTTTGGATACAAATCTTTTCCATACGAGAAGTGGATCTTCTTCATAAAGTTGTTTCAGCATGTCCTGCAATGCTCTTCTTTCATATCAACAATGTATTAATTTATCGTAATCTTTTTCCCCTGGTTATAGCAAAATGCACGTTAAATATTATCTCAGAGAACGCAGTCCTAATTCATAATACGCACGTTGTCATAGTTCAAGCTCGTAGCTGTCAGGAAGACTCTTAACACACAACGCATTATTGATCCCAGCGGCTAGAGACAACACACAGAGCACTCCGCCGTAGATAAAAAAAAGTCGGTTGAGTATGATTGCAACTTGTCCTTTGGTCCACGGATTCTCCCACTTATTGGTGGTCCTACGTGGGCCGATGTCAACTTTTGCTATTAACTCTCCAATTTCAGAGGGAAGAGACACCGTACCAAACTGTTGTTACAGGTCTTCCTTCTTTGAAAACAAATTGGTATCAGACCAAGCAAGGTTCACCTTCTTCCAATTTCCGTTTCATATTGCGCAAGATATTCACTAGATCTTGTGGAGATTATGCCAACCAGGATGTGACTAGCAGTGGCTTGGCCAGCAGAAGGTTTGACATTTGCTAGATTGGCATTGACCAATTGTGACGGTGCTAACATAAGAAAGAGAAAGTAGAGGCTGTTAAACCACGACCTTACAATCTCAAGACGTGGGGATCATGGTCAAACATTTGGTATATGCGGGTGTTGGACATATGGTAACAACGGTTGGCATACTACATATTGTGGTTGGCATGCTGTCAAATCGGTAAAAGCCAGAGAAAAATGCAGAAATAATTGTTTCCTAGTCAAAAGTTTTCCCTAAAATATAGGAATAATGGAGATGATGATCGTCCACATAACAGAAGCGCTGATAAGAATAGCAAACCAGTTATCAAAACATACCAGAAGCAGGTACCAGAACGTGGGGGCCAACGTGGGAAACAAGTATTATAAAGTGGAAAAGAGATCCTAGATGACTTCCGACATACACACAAGCATCCAAATACAACATTAAATATTTTTCTGCAATTTATTTGCTGTTTTCTAGCATCAAAACTTTGATCTTATGCTCGACACTTCGTGTTGTCAACCTGGCTTTAGATCCTCTTCGTATCAAACCCATAAGCCGAGTTCTCATTCCTTTCTCGGACTATATAATGTACTTGGAAATTGCCCGTCAAAGCTGGCTTTAGAGTTTGGCTATGTACTATGTAGGGTTTAGCATCGGCGACAGTTTTCGAGGGAGCCAAAAGTGTATATTGTTGACATCAACCTTTAACCTTTTAGTCATACCTTACTTTTCGATTGATTTGATGTAAATGTCGGACACTTCAAAGTTGTGACAACACATGAAGCATCTTTAGCGGGTGGTACCGTTAAGCCTTTGGCCTTGGACCACAATTTCTTCAATCTGGTGGTCCTATGCGGCCATGATGTTACAAGGTCCAGAGAAAGGAGAGCACCGTCCCAAATTGGGAAAAAGAAAAGTATAAACCAGGCAGACCGAGGAAGGGTACTCTACATCTTTTTTCCATTCAATTAAATTAATTCCACCGACCTCGTTACGACTATATCGCGTATTTGGAGTGATTTTTGTTTGACTTTTTATTTTTGGTTTACTTTTAAAGATGTTTGACTTTCATATAAGTACGGAGTACGTCAAATTTCGGAGTTAATTAGAGCAAAGAAACAAAAGATGTTCCATATATCATATGTCAATCCATCCCCGGTTTCTTTCCTGGATTTTAAAAATCACCAATTTGGTAGGTTCATATTGCAATAGTCCGAGAGGCCTACACGCACAAGTGTCCGTACTTTAATATCAAAGTAGGATTATGCTAAAAAAAATGTGTGTTACATCATATTGGATCATTTTCTAATACTTTCAATTTTGAGAACGAACGCGTGTTGACTACTTTAATTCTACGTATTAATTAGAGAAAAGAAACACAAGATGTTCGAATTTTCAAATGTCAACCCATCCCCAATTTCTTTCATGGAGTTAGAAAATTACCAAGTTGGTAGGTCCCTTTTACAATAGTCAGAGAGGCCTAACGCGCAAGTGTTCGTACTCCTATATCAAGGCGGGATTATGCTTATTAATGCATGGTATACATATCATATCATTCTCTAACACTTAAAAGTTTAACACAGAAGCACGTTGAGTCCCCAATCTTCACATATTATCAGAGTTGGTGGTGATTCATCAATACATTCATTAAAAGTTAAACCTATTTAACAGCTGAAACATTAACAGTAACAAAAGTGATTATATACCCTAGTACGTGTACTTTAGCCACGATTGATTCCAATTGTGAGGAATCCTGCCAAGAAATAATTTCTCGGGTTTTTTGGAAGAATTCAACATGTCATTCAAATTTCAAATAATTATGAACAATTATATTTGGATTTACGTGTCAAAAAACGCTTTTATCGAAAATTTCTAGTATTTTCTATTTAGAAAAAGTCAAATTGCGTAATCTTTAAAATTTTAATCAAATAGAAGATTAATCCATAATAACCCTTGAGCCATTTGTTTGCCATATAACTCCACTACACGTGGATTGCTATTTTTCCAACACACTGTTGTGTATGAACCTGAAAAAATCACGATTATCCAATTAATATGATGAACTCACTCGAAATCAACCACATTTAGCATGTGACCCACTAAATGAGATTGTTGCGACCCTCCCGAACTAGTCGCAAAAGACAGGTCTAGATAATGTCGAGTTGGATCAACGACCCTCAATTGATGTGGGTTCTTCCAAACCCTTATATCGCGCAACAGTGGAATTTTCATTTTCATTCGATTAACTCTATGAGACTTCTATATGAAAAGTCGCTATTAATCTGTTGGGATTGGCTAGAAACCAAATGAGGTATGGCCTACGTAACCAAAGATCTAGGTTTAAGCACTTGACTACACTAATTATCTAGCTAGTGCTATTTCGGTACATAAACTTGATTATTTGTCAACCACGTGTCACAAGCAATCTTCTTATCCAATTATAAGTCCTAAGGTTCTCATCCGCTAAGTGTCCATGCAATGTTTTTGTGTTTATTATGATCCTAAAACGTAACATAACTATTCAACTAAAATAGACAAATCACAACTTTGGAAAGCAACATAAAAGAATCACAAACAATTGATCAACATATAGTAATGAAAGAACAAGTAAAGAGTAAAGTGCAATAAAGTAACCCGATATAAATCAGACAAAGAATATAACATGGCATCATTATTGAGCCCCATAACAAAACCTTATATGAGCTTGACTTTATAGACTATCCTATTATAAAATGGGTAACGTGGTTATTGAAATTTTCGGAGAAAAGTGAAGCCCTAGGTTTGTACTTTGTCATCCTAAGTCTGAGGTCTCAATCCGGCCTTAGGATAATAGGAACTCGTGTAATCTCCCTCAAATTTCTCTTAGGCTAAGGCACACTTCCACATCACCTATTCAATTATTTGAAGTGAATCCTAAATTCAACTAAGCTATTTACTATGTTTTTATTTTTATTTTTTTGAAGTGACCTTTCTAAACTACTATGTTTTATTATTTATCTTTTTATATTATTATATCTCTCCAACTAAATCTATTTTATTCAATAAAACTAATCCTAAGTGATCCTTAACTAAGAATCCACAATCTAATCTAACATGAACACACAAATCATCAAGCAATCAAGTAAAGGCATAAATTACACTAAAAATCAAGGATTAGAAATTTCCTAACTATAATGAAGTGAGACTAAGCTAAATATAATACTAAAACCCAACAATCTAATCAAAGCCTGTTTTTCTAACCATTTTTTCAATTTCTTTATTCTCGGATTTGTTTTTTATTTCTGAACATGGGGACTCGGGCCGGGGCTTTGGGCCCGGTCCTCGTGTACGGTTAAGACTTGGACTCACAAGGACGTGGGCCGAGTTCTACGGGCTCGGTCCACATGCTAGGGTCACATTTTGATTTCTCAAGGACAGGTCACAAATGGTCTAAAAGAAAAGTCTTTTCCATGCCAAAATCCGCAAGCCCATCATTTCCGAATAAGACGCTATTGAGCCTTTTGTTCACATTGAGCCCACTCTTTAATGTAATCATTTTGAACCCACAATGAATCCACAGTAGCCCATTTTTCTATTATAACCAAAGTAAGCCCTAACTCAGTCTTATTATTATTATTTTTTGGGGTCCTAACTCAGTCTTATTCTAAAGAGTGAATTTGGCACATTTTTTTTTTAACTCTGTACCAAAGTTCCATAGTTTCGCAGAAAATTAATTATCTGGGATGACCGCTTATATTGTTTACAAATATGAATGAACGAAAAATATTTTTATCGATCACGAAAATATTTAGACATAAATTATTATTTATAATGAAAATATTTTTCATTGACTAATTAATTTAAGCGATGCATGTGATATTTTTTAAAAAATAGTTTCCAAATCTTTCATTTTTCTTGAAACAAACGGAGCCTAAATCACCATCTATCACTACCTAGTTACAATTGTTCTTTTTTCTTTTCTAATTATTTCTTTGTTGATTTTTTTTGGGTTAGATATTGATTTACTAAGTATTGTCTTCAACCTATTCATCGAGAACCCCCGAGAATACCTAAAACACCATTAACGATTGATAGCCATCAATATTCACAGCCGATCCTCCACCATTGACTGTTACTATCAATCACCGTTCCGGACGCCACCGGGCCGCCACTGATGGACACCGACCAGATGCTGGAATATCATCATCAATCACCAATTGTTCGAGGATTCTCAAACTCAGTGTCATGGAAACGCTTAATACACTAACCACACGATCGGAACGTAAGGGAGAGAATGGTTGAGAAAGCTTATCTCCAGTTGTTATCGAACATTACATCAAATCCAGGCCATTTCTCACAGACCAAACGCCACAGCGTCACCCTAGCCATGAATGCAGCAACAACCGAGAAACACACATAAAAGAAAATTCAGATTCGGTCACAGTAATAATGAAATCTAAACGTAATCATGCTCAGTGATCCAGGATGAATCCCGGTTATGTAAAACAGGTTCATACTCATTCAAAATAATCCAGAAATCGGGATTGTTTCAGGCGTTTTATCAAACACAGGGTAAGCGTCTCAGATGATGTTCTTATATACACTACTAGAGTAATGTTTCGATTTAACAATATCAAAGCAGCATATAGCGAAAAACCTAAGATTAGTCCGTTTCCACATAACTCTGCCATGACATTAATCTCTGTCCTTAATTCTAGATAAACCGAGACAAAAAGTTTTAAATCGTACCTTACAGAAGAGGAGTTGTGATCGAGATTGAAGATCGCGGTGACAGGAGGAAGGACTAGAATATTTTTTCCGGTCAAGATCGACTTTAGCAATGATGCTTGAACCGAGACTGAAATATCTCAAGCTTCGAAGCCGGAGCATAGAGCGAAAGAGACAATTCACTGTGCTGCTTCCTCAAATGGCTATCGAGAACAAATCTTCGAACCTCCTTTTGTGATAAATCATGATTTGTTTGCATTGCTCAATTGTACGGTACAAATATTTATGCAACGTATTGCTTAATAGAAAAGGGAGAGAAAAAATCTACCAAATATTTCTAACTCATTATAAAAGATATATTAAATATTATGATAACTAAAAACGAAAAGTAAATCCTAACTAAGAACAAGAGATACACTACATATTAGAAAATTTTGATGTAAATCTTTAGCAAATTTTCCGTAATACTCCCCCTCAGTTTGGTGCATGGAAGTCACAAATGCCCAACTTGCTGACGAGAAATGCAAATTGATCTTGACCCAATGCCTTGGTAAAATTGTCTGCCAGTTGAAGTCTAGTGGGTACATGCTAAGTTCTAAAAGCGCTCGACTGTATATGTTCACGAACAAAGTGGTAGTCAATCTCGATTTGCTTTGTTTGTTTATGAAATACTGGGTTTGCCACGATGTGTAAGGAAGCTTGGTTAGTGCAATAAAGACCCATCAATTTATCGTACAATATGTCGACGGACAAGCCGTGCTATATTGAGGATGTGTCGGTGTTTTCTTTTAACTTGCCCATTCTGCTATAGTGTATAGGTGCATGATGTCTGATGCATGACTCCACTTTTGAAAAAGAAATCTTTCATGGAATTAAAAAGAAATTCACGGTCATTATCACTCCACACCATTTTAACTACCTGACCAAATATGGTTTTTACCATCTGATAAAAATTAACAAAAACTTTGTACGTTTCTTATTTTTCCTTTATCAAATAGACCCAAACTGCCCCACCATAATCATTGACTATGATTAAAAAATAATGTGCATTGGAGAGAGACCCTATTTGATATGACCCTTAAAAATCACATCACAATGCAACAATCAAAATATTCACCAGCTTTATTATCACTTAAAGGAAATGAAGAATGAATTTGTTTTGCACGACAATATATATTACACAAGTCAGCCCCTTCTAAATTTATTTCAACATCGATGATCAAATCCAAAGCTTCTCGTGATGGGTGCACCAATCGTTGATGCCAGATGTCAATATTCTACCCCTTGACTGCTGGAAAAGCCAAATGAGTGTCCATACGTCCAAGATAATAAACCCCTTCTCAAACATTACCCATCCAATCTATCTCTTCAACGATAGGTCCTATGTGACACATCGAGAAGAGAAGAATGTTACTAAGCATTGCAAATTCGAACTTAACTTTCCAATAGAAATAAGATTGCACTTAAAGTTTGGGACATATAGCACATCGTGCAAAATAAAACTAGGGCTTAAATAGAATTCGCCTCTCTTGATGGCATGAGTCACTTTTCCATCAAGAGTTTGTATAGGATATGCACCCATGATGTTGCTCGGTCGATTTAGAATGAAAAGTTGACCGGTTATATGTTTGAAGGTGCCACTATCAATAATTCAATTTGTGGAATCATCGGTAGGCCAATAAACCTATGAGTTGATCATTGGAAGTGGGTCGTTTCATCGCCGTGAGCAAACTGACCAAATGCTAATATTGATCATTGCTAATTGTTGTTGTCTTAATCCCCTTCAAACCTCCTTGATTGTTATCCGTAATAGTGTCACAACTGCCACTATTAGCCTGTACGAAATGTGTAGTCGTTGTGGAAAAACTCCCTTTGTGTGCCTTTCCACCTCGCCTTAGCTCCCAATTCTAGAAGACCTTCAATTTGATAGTATTCCACCATCGAGACTCCTCTTTGTTGTAGGAGCCCAATCTCTATTTTGATCTCGTGGATGCAAGGTCCGTTACCTTGAGCGAATCTCTCCTTCAATTCATCCCATAGTACCTTTGCTTCTTCTGCGTACGCCACACTTTCCTATAGACTCCTGTCGTGGGAATTGAAAATCCATGAAACTATCATGGAATTACAAATGTCCTAAGCATTACAAACTCCCTTTGCATGCCTTTTCACCTCACCTTAGCTCTTAATTCTGGAAGACTTTAAATTTTGTCACGCCTCTGCCCTCGTGCGCGCGACGATCCCGATACTTCTTTTGGGTCATTTTGAATGCGACGTCTTAGGATGCGTCGTCAATCCATTCTTTTTATTTTTTGATTAACATAAGCAAAAATGATTAATAACCACCCAAACAATCACGATAACAGAGATAGCAAAAAGAATAATAGAAGTACAATCTTTAACAAAACACACAATTTATTTATGTACTTGTTAACCTAGGAAGTTTATATGTATAAACCCTCACTATGGGCTACTTCCCATTGAGACCATAAAAAAGATACCGGGAGTCGGGTTAACTTATCTCCATTCAGTCGGGGTTACACAAAAAAGATCCATACTAAATGCTCGACCTAGAGGATGTAGTAGTCTAGGGGAGTCTCAAGATCGCTCTCCTCATCCAAGTCAGATTTCGGATTTTCCACAGCACCATTGAGAACCTATCCCAAACTTCCTCACTTGGAGATCCACTTCCGCCAGGCCCATCGAAACATCTCATAGGCTCGAAAAGGGCATCACCGTGGCGGATAAACCACACCTTGAAATGGTGAGGTATCATGTGCCTCAACCCCTCATTAACTCGGACTGTCGTAACGTGAAGTTTATAACTGTAGTCAGCATCGACAACCGGGTGCGGAGTTATAACGAGGCTCTGGTCCGTGGGAATCCCGAATCGCACAAGTCGCATATTCATGCTACAGGCCTGAAAAACTGTTAACAATAACAAGTGAGATAAATTTCAGTAAGTTAACAACCTAAGTCACATGTAAGATGCCGATTCGCCTAGAGCATACCCTAAACATGCAGCTTATTGTCGATGGCAGATCAATAGCGAGTAATTCTCGCTTTACTTAATCTATAAAGCTATGTTTGGTCGTCCAGATAAAAGTTGGGATAGGATATGTTTTATCATATTCTATGTTTGATAGCTATCTAAAATAGAATAAATAGGGATATGATGGGAATATAGGGGGGATAAAATAATCCTAGGGAGGGGGTGGGATTGACTTGGATAGGATTTCTCTACGCTCAAGCCATCCTTCTTTGCCACGCACAACCGCCTCTTTACCTCGCCCAACCGCTCTCTGGCAATGAGCCACCTCTCTGACGGTGGGTCACCTCACCACTGCTGGAGAGGCTGCCCTCCAGCAACGGTGAGACTGACGGAGGTTGTGAAATGGCCTGAAATTGAGGAAGGAGGGAAGCATCACGGGAGATGACGATTCGGAATCGCAGATGACCATCCTCTAGCAGAGAATTTTGAGCAAATGCAATCATTCTCCCCCAGCGATCTCACTGCTAGGATGACTTTGGTCTGCTATGGAAGAGAGCAATTGGGTGGTCCTCATCGATTGGCTTTGAGAACGTCCCATTTGACTTGGACGTCATCAGCCCCTCTCTCCCCCTCTTTGCAAAGCTTAGTGCGTTGGTTAAGTTGCCAAGTAATGAGAGTAACTCGATGATTCGAATTGGTGACAGAGATGCCAAGGAGGAGACGCCCAAAAATTTCTAAGCTGCCAAAATTGGATAAAAAAAACATCCCATGGAGAACTATAGCTATTTAATTTCCATTATAAATTATCGAGTTAACGAGGCAGATTGTCAAACCCGAGGTGGGGACTTGAAGGTGGAGGAGAGGATGGCACTACGGAAGAAGACAGAGGCGATCTCTAGAATGCTCACCACGTGTTTAATATAATGCCTCGGTTTGTGCTATAATGATATCTGACTTTAAATCCATAATTCATCAAACAACATATATGATATGACCAAATTCATAGATTTCTTATCATATCATATCCAGTCTTATCTTGACGAGAAATCCGAATGACCAAACACAGCCTAATAGGTTCGAGCGACTCAACTCATTCAACAAACAAATTGCAGGTATTCTTACTTTACCTTAGCACATACCCTGTATAGTATCTGTTATAGCATTCTATAAACAATGCAATCATATAAGGCACATATCACCATTTCTCATGCATAATATGTCCAAGCGTGTTCCCTTTTATTGTCTAGCAATTACGACCGCTTTCGATCATGGCATAACTCGAAAGTTAGTGGTCTTTCGGCATGATCGGGCATCATCCCGCCCCATCTCGACCTCCTCTGCAGATAGACGACATTCTCTAAGGAGAATTGGTCTGGTAACACCTCGACCTCCCCCGTAGATAAATGGTATTCCCTAAGGAGAATCGGTCCGATCTCTATTTCGATCCGTCATCCGACCCTACCAGGCTTTCGATAAAATCGGGCATTATCCCCAAACACCATTGGGGGTCCGTACACTTTGTGATCACACGAGCACACCAATCATGCATACTAATTTCATTTCTTCTTTCTCTTAACTAATGCAACCATGATATGTGTTTATGCCATGATTCGTGCTCATATATCAAATTTATGACAATCTTTCACACGTAAAAATGCCATAATAAAATCACACGTGATCACACGTACGTGCTTATTCCGTCAAACTTTACGTACTTCATTTCTCAATCATCCTAGATTATTCCAATACCTAAAACTTAATATTCAAGTACGACACCATGCAAATCACTATTCATATGCTAAAAATTACATTCTTTTCAACTAGAAAATAATGATTCAAGAGACAATCACCTTTCTAAGGCAATCCTTAATAGCTTATCATCCATTTTTCGATAGCTTATCACTTAAATACCGATAGCTTATCATCCCTTTTATGATAGCTTATCATCCAAATGTCGATAACTTATCATCCCTTTGATGATAGCTTATCACTTAATTACCGATAGCTTATTATCCCTTTGATGATATCTTATTACATTTTCTTGATATGTTATTACTTCCACTTATCACTTTCCTTGATAACCTATCACCATCATGTATCATTTCATAATAACTTATCACAATTTCTATTCTACTTATCATGACAGCCTATCAACTAATCCATCCATAATTAATTTTAAACCTCACTTAATCTAATCTTAAACACAATTAATAATCTAACAAATGATTAAGGAGTTAACTCACTAGTTGAACGGTGGCAACGAACGGCAACGAATGGCAAAGGCATGGCTTGGCTCAGTGCGGCAATAGCACGGTTCGGCTTGGGCTCGGTGGCACGGCACAGCGATGGATGGTGGCAACAGTGACTACGGGTGACTTAGCTTGGCGGTATAGCAATCTGAACGGCGGCAAGGGCGAGCAGCACGACAAATGGGCAGTGGTGAAGGGTGGTCGAACCAAGAGGAAAATGAGAGAGAGAGAGAGAGAGAGAGAGAGAGAGAGGATTGTCTTCACTTTGTTTTAGAAAGTGCAATGCATCATGACTTCTCATAAATGCAACTCCAAATTTCATTAAAACTAAGCTTATAGTATCCAAAGCAATCTTAAGGCAATTAATTGAAGGGAGAGAGAGAGAGGGG
>BCNH02000001.1:11186909-11278448 GCA_001662345.2 Metrosideros polymorpha var. glaberrima | reverse complement strand
GGGGGAATGGGCGGCCACTTAAGGGGAAAGAGGAATGGAAGATTGCTTGTCCAGACTTTTAATTAAGCTTGTCTTGTATCCATAAATTTGCCTTTTAAAGTCAATGTTTTCTATAAGGGGTATTTTGGTAATTTCCACCATTGGCACTATTCACGAGGGCTAGGGCTTGAATTTAATGGGCTTAGTGGGCTTGATATCGAAAGGGCTTTTTATTTGGGCAAAAAATAGGCTTTCAAGGGCAAAATGGTAATTTCCTCTTATAGAGCCTCTCGGTGGCCGAATTTCATAAGGAATAGGCCCGTCGGTTCATGCCAAATCCGTAAGTTCTCTTTGGTTCTCAGTTTCCGGTTTACTGTCACTTATTCGAAAATTTAGAGTTTATCGATAAACTTTGAGATTTTGATAATGTAACATCCAATACTCTTTATTGGATTAGAATTTATGATTAAAATCCATCGAATTCGATCTTAGCACATTTGTCCAAATTTAGGAATATCACAAAATTGATAGTATTCGACCATCGAGACTCCTCTTTGTTGTAGGAGCCCAATTTTTGATTTTGATCTCGTGGATGCAAGGTCCGTTACCTTGAGCGAATCTCTCCTTCAATTCGTCTCATGGTACCTTTGCTTCTTCTGCGTATGCAACGCTTTCCTGTAGACTCCTGTCGCGAGAATTGAAAATTCATAAAACTATGATGGAATTACAAATGTCCCAAGCATTAAATTCGAGTGCCATTGGATCTGGCTTCTCTAGCGTTCCATCAATAAACCTTAGTTTATTTTTCACCCACAATATATGTCTTGTCGCCTTTGACCATGTTGCATAGTTATCTCGGGTTAACATGCATGAAATGAGTACGCTTCCAGGGATTGTCGAAGATGTTGAGATAATATAGTGAGGAAGGGTCAATCACATTCTTTGCAAACGCTATGCAGGTCGAATTGTCCGGTGTGTTTAAGCTCTCTAACCTTGACACCATGCGATAGATCGTAATTTGCTTGTATTGCTTAACTGTATAGTGCAAATATTTATAAGGTTAGGAGTTTTGGTGACATAAAAAAAGTATAGGATACTAATGTCTTAGTAGGTATAGTTTATGATTTTTTATGGTATTTTCTATCTAAGTCCTTAACGGGATTCGATGCCTACACTTAAACAGAACTTTCTTGTTTTGCATGATTTGACTTTTCACAATCAATGGCTTACCATTTACACTATCGGTCGTTATTTATTCTCCTTTTATGCTTACTTTGCAATCTTTATGGGTGTATCTTGGAAGTCCCAAAGTTGATATTGGTTGCATAGGACCACCGCCTAGTTGGATAAACGGGACAGTGATAGCGATTCAACGCATAAATACGGACTTTATCGACGGTTGAGATCTGTTGCCACCGATAGAGGCACCAAGTGATATAAATAATCTTTATCTCTGTTGAAATCTGAATTTTTGTCAATAATTCAAAAATAATAATAATAAAGAAGTAAAGCAATAAGAAATACCCAATAAGAAAATGAAAAACAGACTTCAGCCCATTGAAATATGTTCAGGCTCACTACTTCGGTTCAGCTCAAACCAATTTGCAAGCATAAACCTAAACCATTTTGAAAATCATTTCAGCCCACAAATAATAAAACTAGGTCCATAGTAAATAATAAGATTAGGCCCATGGGAATAAGAAGCCTCAGCCCATCTCCCTCTGGTGACTCACGCTCTTTTTCTCTCTTTCTCTGGTGGACGTCTGAGAGCAATCGCGACGCAAAGATGTGAGTGTGCGAACGGTGACCGAGCATGAATGAGCAAAGCAGGTGTGGAAACTTTTAGAAACATCACGCGTTTTGGAGGTTGCGAAAAAAGTATTGGGGGATTTACATCCAATTTTCTAATATTTAGTGTCTCTTATTGTTAGTTAGGATTCCTTTTCGTTTTTAGTGAGCATAATATTTAGTATATCTTTTAAAATTAGTTAGAGAGATTTGGTAGACCTTTTCTTTCCCTTTTCTATCAAGCAACATGTTGTACACGGGGTGACAAAAACATATTCTGTGTATTATGAAAAACCCTAATTTTTCCTCACTGTGACACCAATACCATTCTCCATGAATTCATAATTTACATGGTGTACGACATGTTTATAATAATATCATGCATACCACAAGTAGCATATAAATACTCACAGATGTAAGTAAACGGTAAATTAATAAAAGCAACGAAACAGATGTATGCTATAAAAATAGTATATAATAGCCCCTTCCCACTTTCTTTCGTTGTTCTAAAGGGTTGACAGATTCGGTGGTTCGTTACGTGATAGTAAGGGAGATCTCCTGTGTCTGGCAAGAAAAGAGCGGTCTCACCAGTGCAAGGTGTTGGCGCTTTTTTTTTTATGTCCGGGCGCGTTTGTGCATGACCTACTTTAGCTCTCTGTTTGCACCAAAATTTAATCAGGTCATCGACATAAATAAAACATGGCTAAAAGACAAATAATTATCGACACTAGACATGTGAGCCATTGTCGACCATCATAAGAGTGGTTGAAATTAAGAAACATCGATGACTATAAATCAGCTATTGATATATGACGATGTATGGTTGACAATTTTCATAATACAATTAATTAGCGAAGATACCAATAAAAATGAACCAAACGAAGACCGGATATTTGGGAGGCGCCAAGAAACAATTATAACATTCTGATTTGACGTCACTTGTAGAAAGAGAAACGGATCATGGAGAAGGAATAGTACTAACCTAGCAAGGGCAAAGGATTGAGGTGTGATTTTATAGAAGTAACCACCCGATCATGGCACCATGAAGACATGGGATCGGGATTCTAAGATATATGGAAACATGCATAAATGATAGAAGAATTGCTCTCAAGCAGTTATGTCGTAGGCACTATAAACACCAGTGCTCGACTACTTGGAAACCCCTCCTTGGACGCACGAACAAATAAACATGCTATCTTTTATTTCATGTACTATAGTTATAGTTTCAAGATTCACATTGATTAAATTCCAACATGTTTCTCAGCTGTAGTTTTCAAATCAATGTCATCAATTATATTTTGGCCTATATCTTTACTGTAGATCCTGGATGCCTCGCCGTCAATTAAATTTTGACGTTGCATCTTTATGTTCTTAGGCTCGGGCTTTGTCGTCGAGTAAATTCCAACATATTTTGTATTTGTTCAGTTTCGTTTGAAGTGATTAAATTCTCAAGCTTTGTAGTCAATTAGATTCCAGCACAGTTTGTGCACATTTAGTCCATTTGAAGTGAAATTATCGATTCCCTTGTTGCCCTGTGATATTTTCTATCCGAAATAGCCATAGAATCTATCTCCTCTAATAAAAATAGAAGAACGACTTTCGGTGAAAGGTATTTCGTTGTAGAGTCGAATTCCGACAAAACATCATTTTGGCACACTTGGTGGGACTTTTGTGGTTGATTTGAGGAAGTACAATGGTTAGAACTAGGAATCAATTCAATGATAATGCTGGCGGTGGTAAGAGCAAAGTGGAGATGTTGACATCCCAAGACAACTCATTGATGAGTAGAGAAGGCAATTGGAGCCAAACCTTATGTTATTGGCTACCATGAGAAGGATGTTTAAGGAACAACAAAATGATCTGACTAACCACTTGATAGCATCTTATCGATGTGGTGAAGCCAGTGCTTATCAATGTCATTCATGAAGTTGCATCTAAGCTTGGATCATCAAGCCAGTCGATTTAGATGCTCGTAGATCCTGAACCTATTGGGTGTCTTCCTTTATTGACATATGTTCAAGTTACCTTTGGTACTGTAGGATAGATAATTCCTTCCCCACCACCAATTAGGATTTTACATATGCCTGAAGCCATTGGTGTAACTCAAAACAACGGTGTTGTACCGATTAGTGGAAGTAACTTACCTAACTCCACTCATGTTAATTTAGGTGGAAATAATAATGGCAATTTGGTGAATCAAAATGCTTAGAAGAATATACCATTGGCAAATGTAAAACATATACAATCGGTTGGACCAATGCCTCATGTCGATAATGCAATGCCTGTTGGGATAGATTTCAACAACTAACATATTACTTGCCCTATATAGGCCTAAAGTTGGGATTGGCAAAAACCACGCCAGACCACCATCTTCACCTAGTGGGTGTGATGGTCAAAGACCCTTATGAGAAGTGATGGTTCTGCCTAAGCCGAGATAAATTCCTCAAAGGCCTAATGTTGAAGTCGACAATCAGGTTAGACCACAACACTTGCCTAGGGGGCAACCTGGACAAGTTATCCCTGACCAAGACCCTCAGTATGTTCAGTTGTTTGTCGACCAAGCGGTACAACTATTGGGATATGATGGGGGTGAATTAGGCTTGTATATAGAAATCCTATTCAGAGTGGGTTGACACAATGCCCTATACTAGAGGTTTTAAAATGCCCGATTTTACTTTGTTTTCTAGTGAAGATGATTAATTAATAGACGAACATGTTAGTCAATTTATTGCACAATGTGGTGATGTGGCCCAGGCAGATTGTTGGAAATTAAGATTGTTCTCTTTATCACTATTCAAGATTGCTTTTACATGGTATACCACCTTTTTTTCTTTGGTTGAAAGAAAGATACTATTCATATATCAGAATAATATTCGAGAGGTATATAGAAGGCATTTAAGTCTAGCAAAACCCAAATAAACTATTGAACAAAGCAAAAGCTTAAAAGCAAATAACAAAGTATAGTCTATAACTAAGAGCACACTTTTATCTTTCAAGAATAGATCTGTTACTGTAAACATTCAGTGGCCGATTACCAAATACAATGATGAGCACACACCAAGATCTCCCACTCCATTTGTAACGTCTTGTGGTGCGCGTTTAGGTATGACGTCATTATCACTATCGTCGTGCAGAGACACTAACATCAATATGTTAAAAGAACGCATATCAAATACTTGTGAGGAACTCCCATATTCATATCTAGAACTTATTCTGAAGAGTAAAACCCACAAAACTTGACATATATCTAAATCGAGAGAAGAGAGCGATCTAATCTCGGAGAAGTTATGGAGCCACGTTGCTAACATCCTCCTTGATTGCTATCGACCGGATGAATGATTGAATTAGATTCCACATTCACCCAAGATCAGCTACAGAAGTTTATTCACACACATAAACTCCCAGAATAGATCTGGAGAGAAGAGAAAAACTAACCAAGCAAGGAAAAGGAAAAGCAAAGACTAACACGCTTCGAGAGAGGGTAGAGGAAGATAGAGAGGGAAAGGGGGGAGAGATCCCTCAAGGATTTCAGCTCAAGCGGCGGCTACAGGGAGGAAACCCTAGCAGAGGGGGATATGTAAAATCCTAATTGGTGGTGGGGAAGGAATTATCTATCCTACAGTACCAAAGGTAACTTGAACATATGTCAATAAAGGAACACACCCAATAGGTTCAGGATCTATGTGCATCTAAATCGACTGGCTTGGTGATCCAAGCTTAGATGCAACTTCATGAATGACATTGATAAGCACTGGTTTCACCACATCGATAAGATGCTATCAAGTGGTTAGTCAGGTCATTTTGTTGTTCCTTAAACATCATTCTCATGGTAGCCAATAACACAAGGTTTGGCTCCAACTGCCTTCTCTACTCATTGATGAGTTGTCTTGGGATGTCAACATCTCCACTTTGTTCTTACCTTCGTCAGCATTATCATTGAGTTGATTCCTAGTTCTGACCATTGTACTTCCTCAAATCAACCACAAAAGTCCCACCAAGTGTGCCAAAACGATGTTTTGCCGGAATTTGACTCCACAACAAAATACCTTTCATCGAAAATCGTTCTTCTATTTTTATTAGAGGAGATAGATTCTATGACTATTTCGGATAGAAAATATCACAGGGCAACAAGGGAATCGATAATTTCACTTCAAATGGACTAAATGTGCACAAACTGTCCCTGATGTGTCAATTGCAGACTAGCTAGTATTAAACAACAGATCAATAATGTGTTGGTAGACCAGTTTATGGCTATATTCAATAGATCAATAAATCAACGTCTTATACCATTACTAAAGAAATCTTTTGCGGAGATAGCTTTCAATGGCTTGAAATTTGCTTTGATGGAGAGATTGGAAGGTCAACTATATAATGAACTCTCCAATTAACAACAAGGGCAATCAGTCATGAAAACCTATTGAAGGAAAAAGATAAAAGTCATACAAAGACTCCAAGCATGATGTGACCTTCGTAGATAAATATGAATCTAAACACGAAATAGATCAAGGAGAAAGTGCTGAAATTGTTGTTGCTAAAAAGTTGTCTATTTGTCAAGAGCCGGCCATAGTTACAGAGAAATTTAGAGAAACTATCCTGGCCAAAGCAAAAGAAACTCAATATTATTTGGCTGACATGAACAAAATGGACAAATTTTTATACTTGCTCTTAAGAGATGGGTTGATGAAATTGACTAAAGGCAAACTATACCGAATAAGGAAGAATTGACATATTAAAAATATTGCAAATAGCATAATTTTTGGAGTCATGAGACTGCTGATTGTGCTGTTTTCAAGAAAAATATCTAAGAGGCAATTCGATAAGGTAAAATCACGTTTGCTGATGATAAAGCAAAAGCCCCCATGGAAATAGATGTTGATCCTTTTGTGATATCCCGAAATTTTGACTTATGGATTAATCAAAGGACGATTATCGATTTAGTTTGGAAATAATGTATAATCGGATTTTCGGACGTTTTCACATGGTCAAGGTAGTAAAATGGAATTCCACGTATCTATGTTGAGGAAGTATGAGCCTGACCCAACTCACGTGCTTAATTTTGAAGTAATAGAAGTGGACAATAGAGTGTCGTACGTGGAATAACCAGTGAGGATAGAGGACAGAAAAGAGCAAGTGCTGCGGAACAAGATGATTCCCCTAGTCAAGGTGATTTGGCAATATCACGAAACAGAAGGAGTAACGTGGGAAAGCGAAGAGATAATGCGGCGCCAATATCCCTATCTTTTTTAGGATGTCATGTAATAGTTTAAATTTCGAGGATGAAATTTTTGTAAGAAGGGAAAGTTGTGATATCCCAAAATTTCGACTTATGAATTAATTAAAGGACGATTGTCGATTTAGTTCGAAAACAATGTATAATCGGATTTTCAAACGTTTTTCCATGGTTAAGGTAGTAAAATGGAATTCGATGGATTTTAATCACAAATTCTAATCCAATAATGAGTATTAGACGTTACAAAATCGATATTTCAAAGTTTATCGGTAAACCCTAAATTTTCGGATAAGTGACGGTAAGCTAAAAATTGAGAACCAAAGAGACGTTACGGACTTGGTACGAATTGACGAACCTATTTTCTATTAAATTCGGCCACCAAGAGGCCCGATAATAGGAAATGACCGTTTTGCTCCCGAAAGCCCTTTTTAGGCCCAAATAAAGAACCCATTGGATATCAAGCCCATTAGGCCCACAAAAATTGAAGCCCAAGCCATGTGAATAGTATCAAGCCCATGTGAATAGTGCAAGCCCATATGAATAGTGCCGAAGGTGGAAAAGACCATTTTGCCCATTCTAGAAGACTTGGACTTTAGGAGCAATTCTTAATGGGCTAAAGACAAGATCATTAAGGCTTGATGTTGTCTTCTCTTCCTCTTTCCTCCAAGAAGTGACCAAATCCCCCCCCCCCCTTGCTCTTTCCTTGTCCCTTTCTTTTCTTGTCTCAATTTATTAGCTTGAAGTTGTCTTGATTTGCAAGAAGCCAAGTTGGATATTTTGAAGATTGCATTAATGGTGACACAATAATGTAATCTTGGATATAGTTAAGGCAAGATAACTCTCTCTCTTCTCATTCTTACTTTCTCTCTTTCACTCTCTCTTTCTTTCTCTCAAAATTCGTTTGTCCCCCTCTCTCCTTCATTTTCTCCATTTTTCCTTCTTGTTTTACACCTCTCACCTTGTTGTCGCGCTACCCAAGACGTGCCTTGAAGCCGTGCCTTTGCCATTGACGTTCGGGCCACCGTCGCCAAGCCGTGCTGCCGCACCGAGCCCGTACCGAACCGTCGTCTGCACGCCTCGCCGTGCCGCGCCGAGTTGAGCCGCCACTAATACTCATTTTCCGCCTACACGTCGTCGTCGAGCCACCACCACCACTGCCTTCGCATCATCGCCGCCATAGTCGCCGTTGCTGTTTAACGGTGAGTTAACTCCCTAATCCTTGATTAGGTTGTTAATTACACTTAGGGTTAGCATTAATGAATTTTTTACTTGACTATAGTTAGATGGGTTAACTATGGTTAGATTAGTTAACTAGGGTTGGTTTAGTTAGCCATGGTTAGGTTAGTTAACTATAGTTGAGTTAATTAACCATGATTGGGTTAGTTAACCATGGTTAAGTTAGTTAATTGTGGTTGGGTTCATTAACCATGGTTGGGTTAATTATTTTATATATGCTATTAGTATGTTTTAAGGTGAAGATTTTCTAGGAAAGGTAATGGTTTCATGATTGATGATTTTCTAGTGGAAAATGATGCATTTTTGACATGTAAAGGGTGATTGGTGTGGTGTCATGCTTAAATACTGAATTATATGCATTGGAATAATCTAGTATGCTTGAAAAATAAAGCACGTGAAGTTTGAAATGAAAAGCATATTGGTGTGATCACGTGTGATTTAATTATTGCATTTCTACGTGTGAAAATGGCAATAAGTTTGACGTATGAGCACGATCATGGCATGAGTACGAATCATGATGGCATTGGCTAGAAAAATAAGAAGAACTAAATTGGCATACATGATTGAGGTGCTCGTGTGATCACAAAAAGGGAACGGACCCCCAATGATGATTGGGGATGATGCCTGATTTATCATAGTCTCAAATGTGGTCGGGATGATGATGATTTATTAGATGCCCGCCGAGGTCGGATGACGGATTGCGGTAGAGGCCGAATCGATTCTCCTTTATGGAATGTTGTCCTTCTCTAGAGGAGGTGTGATGTTGTCGCACCTGATGATTTTGGGGTGATGCCCGGTCATGTTGGATAACTGCTAACCTGTGAGAGGTGCAGTGGCCCAGAGAGGTCGAGATCGCCACCCTTTAGGTCGTGCGATGGCCGAAAGCGGTCGTAATCACTAGGCATAAAATTGAAATACGCCTAGATGCATTGCGCATGAGGAATGTTGATATTTGTGTTTTGATTGCCTTAGCTAATGCATTATTTATAGAATGCCATAATTGATAACATGTAGGGCGTGTGCATGTGCCGAGGCGAGGTAATAATGCCTGTAATTTGTCTGTTAATTGAGTTGAGTTGCTCGAACCTGTTATAGGTTGTTTAGAGTGAAAGTCGCGCGCTATTGATCTGCCATCGACGTTGAGTTGTATGTTTAGGACATGCTCTTGGTGAATCAGCACCCTACACGAGGCTTAGGTTGTTAACTTACTGAGATTTTATCTTATTCGTTGTTGTTAACCACTTTTTAGGACCATAGATCGGAATGTTGACTTGTGCGGTTCAGTTCAAGGTGCCCTTGCCGTGTCTTTTTGTGGTCTGATAGGAAGTGGCCCATAGTAAGGGTTTGTAAATGTAAACTTCATAGGGTTAGTAAGTATATAAATAAAATGTGAGTTTTGTTATGGATGTTTGTTCTGCTGCTTTTCTTGCTATCCTTGTTGTTTTGTTTGTCGGGGTGATTGTATATTGTTTCCGCATGCGTTAGTTGAATGATAAAATAAATGGGTCGACGACGGGTCTTGGGACGTCGCATTTTTAATGACCCAAGAGAAGAGATGTATCGGGATGGTCACGCGCTTGAGGGTTGGGGCGTGACACCTTTTCCTCAAATGACTGGAACGGTATCCATCAAATTCAAAGGGAAGAAGCCATAGTGACCAAATTTATGTGCTAGATGTAGACAGGGGTTAAGCTTTTTACACCCAACCTAAAGAGAAGGGACGACAGGGACGATTTCCAAATCAAGGTCAGGAATATAATAATCATTTGCGTTACATCGACAATATGAAGCATACTGGTCAGAAGAGTCGCCCTAAAGTCCTTAATCGAATGGTCTTTCTCAAAAGGCAATTTATGAACAGGAAGTCATTCAAGCAGAGATACAAAGATGGGACCCCACTGTTGGCTCACTATTATTACATCAGTTTCGCGGCTCCTAGGCCTTATGCGCAAGACACTGTTGGGATGGGGTGACTAGTTTGATAACTCACCTCTTGAAGATGTTGATTGGTCAACACCTTCTCGTCAACGAACTTTGAAAGTGCCCCCTGACGTCTAGAGGGACGGTGGTTCAAAGCTATCGAGATGCAAGGACCAGGGCACAACTTGTCAAGGACTCGGAAGAGAATGATGCAAAGAATGAAGAAGATATTTGAACTGCAAAAGCAAGTCAACCAAATTCATATTAGCCAGGTTAGTCTAGCTCTTTTGGCAGCCTACCAATCAAAGAAGTTTAAAGCTAAAAATATGGTTTGAAAAAGAAAACCTAAAGAATCAATTCAAACGAGCAAAGAGGAAATGAAGTCAAAATCTTCAGAAACTGAGAAATCTGAGCTCAAGCTAGGAACGATTTCAAGATCTCAGCATGTTCATACATGGTTCAAGCCAGATTGGCATCCGGATTATCGATGAAGATTCAATCGTTGATGAAGAAGAGAGTTGAATTCCAATTTACGGAGGAGGAGATAATGGACTTCAAAAAGCTCCCAACCCATAATTAGGCATCTTAAAGCCCAAAATATGTTGGATGAGATCAACCACAGATCGGTGTCTAGAGTTTTAGTCGACGGAGGATCAACATTGAATCTCATTCCGTGTAAGTATTTCAAGAAATTTGGAAGGAAAGATGATGACATAATCCCTTCAAATGTCCAACTCTCAGATTTCACAAGAGAGGTTAGTGAAGCCGAGGGAGTATTCGTTGCCGATCATACTATCGGATCCAAAACTACAAAGACTCCTTTCTTCGTTGTCGAAGCTGATGGTTTGAATAATCTTCTATTGTGAAGAGATTGAATCCATGGAAATCAATGTGTCCCATCTTTCCTTCATCAATGTTAGCCTTTTAGAATAGAGACAACGTCAAATACCTTAAGGCTAACCACAATGCGTATGTGACCTAAGCAGAAGCATTGAAAGTGAACTGAGACTATAATAGAAGAGATATCGACAATTCAGGTGTCATAAGACCTCCGAGGGTCAATCCAAAAGATATGGCCTTTTGCCTCTTTGACAATGGGAATGTTAATTGGATTCGTAAAGATGATTTGATAAATCAACAACTAGATGTCATCTATGGAAAACCATACATTATTGGAAGACCTCGATAAGAGTTATTCATCTTACCTAGCTGAATAGACAGAACAAGCCCACAACGTTGCCAATTGCATAGTGGATTTAGAGGAATCGCCATTAGAAAAAGATCATAAAGTGGTAGAGACTCAAGGATCTTTTGGTTGAAATCGATATCGACGATGAGCAATGCCCTCCACCAATTTATGTTAGTACACTATTAGATGAAAACTTTAAAATGCAATTGGTCGAATTGTTTAAGAAATACAAGGATTGACTATGATGTTACGGTGATTTCATTAATCTCATAGACATGTTCTTGTCTTCTTGCAAAGGTTGCCAGCCAGAAAGTAATGTTTTACGGATTAACCATTTTACCTTAAAAACACCAATAGGCTCAATTAGAATCCACGTCGAATAGATGGAGCATGTAACCATCTATAATATCCGTCAAACGTAAAATACTTTTCAATTCTAATCACACGCAAAGAATTTACATGAATGAGTTTGATTCCCCTAGCTCTCCCTCTTCTCCCTTCCTTTTAACATCCCCTCCCAGCCCGCAACAATTTCAAGTTCTCAGCAAGTTCAAACATGGTTCAAGCCAGGTTGCCATCCGGATTTAAAATTGCATCGATGAAAATGGTAGAGGATGAAGATTCAATTGTTGATGAAGAAGAGAGAGCTGAATTCCAATCTACTAATGAGGAGATAATGGACTTAGAAATGCTCCCAACCCATAATTAGGCATCTCAAAGCTTGGAATATATTAGATGAGATCAACGGCAGATCAGTGTCTAGAGTTTTAGTCGACGAAGGATCAACGTTGAATATCATTTTTTATAAGTATTTCAAGAAGTTTGGAAGGAAAGATGATGACATCATCCCTTCAAATGTCCAACTCTCAAATTTCACAAAGAAGGTCAGTGAAGCCCAGAAAGTATTCGTTGCCGATCTTACTATCGGATCCAAAACCACAAAGACTCCTTTCTTCGTTGTCGAAGCTGATGGTTTGTACAATCTTCTGTTGGGAAGAGATTGGATCCATGGAAATCACTGTGTCCCATCTTTCCTTCATCAAATGTTGGCCTTTTAGAATGGAGACAAAATCGAATACCTTAAGGCAAACCACAATGCGTATGTGACCTAGGCAGACACATTGAAAGTGAACTAAAGCTATATTAGAAGAGATATTGACAATTCATGTGTCATAAGACCTCCGAGGGTCAATCCAAAAGATATGGCCATTTGCCGGTTTGACAATGGGAATGTTGAACGAATGCATAAAAATGATATGGTAAATCAGCAACTAGATGTCGTATATGGAAACCCATACATTATTGGAAGACCTCGATAAGTGGTATTCATCTTACTTGGCTGAGTAGACAGAACAATCCCACGACGACCCCGATTGTATGGTGGATTTTGAGGAATCGCCATTAAAAAAAGATGATAAAGTGATAGAAGCTCAGGATCCTTTGGTTGAGATCAATATCAGCGATGAGCAATGCCCACCACCATTTTATGTTAGTGCACTATTAGATGAAAACTTTAAAATGCAATTGGTCAAATTGTTTAAGAAATACGCAGATCGACCATGACGTTATGATGATTTCATTAATCTCATAGACATGTTCTTGTATTCTTGCAAATGTTGCCGGCCAGAAAGTAATGTTTTCCGTATTAACCATTTTACCTTTAAAACACCAATGGGCTCAATTAGAATCCACGTCGAATATCCGTCAAAAGTACGATACTTTTCAATTCTAATCACACGCAAGGAATTTACAATTGGGTCTACCCACCTTTCGATTCCAACCTTAAAGTTTTCCGATTTATGATAGCAACATTAATTGTCCACCCACCTTTCGATTTGAACCCTCAAGTTAAGTTTTCCAATTTCTGATAGCGACATCCACCGATTCCAACCCTAAAGTTTTGCGATTTATGATAGCAACGTTATTGGCTGAAAAGGTTCGGTAGGAAAGATTCAAAAGACAGCTTGGCAGGAGAAGTGTCCCTATATAAATGCTCCCCAGCTGTTCCAAAACTTCACAGTTAGCTGGTGGGTGGGTCATTTCATACACATGTCTCTTGTTGGTCCAAACTAGCTTTATCTTGTCCTCACATAAAAGGAATTGAATCACGCCTCTTGTGGTTACAATTTCTTTGGGGATTGCAAATTTCAGGCTCTAGATCAGATAATTTCACCATGGCTCAAGAACATGTGGATCTGATCAGCAATTTGCCGCAAGATATCCTCCAAAGAATCAACTCATTCCTGCCACTCAAAGAGGCAGTGAGAACAAGCCTCCTCTCCACACAATGGAGGTCTCTCTGGTCACCCACCGTGGTGAATCACTTTGCAGCAGGTGACGGCCCGACTGTCTCCATCGACGCAGTCAACAATTCTCTAGAAGCGGTCGGCTCACTTTTGGGATCTTACGATAGCCCGGAGATGCGCAAGCTGTGTTTCCAGTTCCCCGAGGGTGATGTGACCGTCGTTGCCACGAAGGGAATCAACAAAGAGCTCCATCTCAATTTCTCACACAGCCGAAAGGAGGACAAATCTTATTACCAAAGGAAAATGGAATTAGTTAATACAACTACGCCTATCAATATCACCAATTTATCCACCCTAAGGACTCTTCATCTACGATCGGTCGCCACAGTCACCGAGGACTTTGCTGCCTCTTTGCTCGCCAATTGCAGACTTCTCCAGAGCTTGAAGATCGAGAAGTGCGAAGGACTAAAGAGAATTGTGATCGAGAAGAATGAGAACCTCAGGAGCTTGATGATTGTGGATTGCATGGACGTAGAGAATATGACTGTTTCAGCTACCGTCTTAAGGTCTTTCGTGTATAAGGGCCTATTGACCCAAATCCACATGAAGAATGCTTTGAATTTGGTTGATGTGGTGCTTGATTTGGAGGGTGCTTTTGGTAAAAGTGACCTTGATTGTGAAGAAGTTCTCTCTCTGCTCTCTTCCTTCAAAGAAGTGGAGACTCTCACTACAAGTGGGTGGCTTCTTGAGGTAAACCTCTTTCTTGTTCCTATTGTCTTATTAGAGAACTATTGGCTTCATCTTCTCACGAGTGTGTGCTCCACATATGTGTACAGTGGTTATGTTCAGCTGGAGTTATATTTGGAAGGCTAGAATTCCAGCTTAACAAGTTGAAGCAATTGAGGTGGATGGATTCTCTTATGGACAACGCAAAGCGTGATTCATTGGCTTGTTTCTTGAATATCTGCCCAATCTTGGAAAAGTTGTTCATCACGGTACGTGTCCCCATCCACCCACTACCATAAAATTCAAACAAAAATGAAATTTTCTAAGCAAATTTTTTTTTTTATAAATATAACCATATATTTATCAAAGGCAAAAAGCAACGAAAAATCTTAAACTATACCCGCGGTGACACATTTACCTCAAAACCTTTTTGGTGACAAAAAAATCCAAAACTTGTACCCATGTGACACATTTACTAAAACTTGTACAAGTGTGACACATTTGCCCCAATCTTTTATCCTAAAATTGTATCAATGTGACACATTTACCTCAAAATTTAGGATAAATATATCACATGAGTACAACTTTGGGGTTTTTGGTATCACAAAAGAATAATTTGGGATAAATGTGTTACACGAGTATAAGTTTGGGGTTTTTGGTGTCCCAAAAAAAAATTTGAAGTAAATATGTCATACGGGTACAAGTTTAGGGTTTTTATTGTCACAAAAAAGTTAGGGTAAATGTGTCACAATTGACAGGTTATGATTTTTTGTGGCTGTTTCCCTTTATCAAATGGTACAACTGAAGATATGTGCATTATATGAATATGCAGATTGATCCCAGCAGGACCAGCGTGACCTGTCCCTACTTTCATCAACATTGGCATGAACCTCATCTTTGGATGGATTTTCCCACCGTGAAGTCCAACGTTTCACTGCTGAAACACTTGAAGCTCGTTAAGTTTTTCGGGTTTCTGATTGACGGAGAAGATGGGTTGTTATCGTCACTAGTGGATCTTCTCCTAGGGAAGACAATTGTGCTCAAGGCGATGACGGTGAAATCGCATGAGAATGTCTCGTGGGGCGTCGTGAAGGTACCGGACAAACAGCCAACACAGAAATGGTGGAATTACAGAAAAGGGACAGCGATTCCATCGCCTAGAAATTTCTCTTTTGCATTGATAGAGGGTAGTTGAAGTCAATTACGATAAGGGAAATGTGAAGCATCTTATGTGTATTTATTTACGACCCAGTCCCGAGTGAATCTGTGTACAGTTTGCGTTCCGCTTGTTTTTACAATTTTCCCTTAATTGGAAAGGTTAAAATAAAACTGATCGTTCCATTATCAATATCAAGTGGTGAGGTCAACTGCTAAAGAGTTAGCAAGTTGAGACGTAAATAATCTTACGTGCAGAAACGTTCCGGAAAAACTGTTCATTTCATAATCAAGTGGTCAGTTATACTCCTTAAAAACAAGCAAGTTGAGATATAACTTTATAAGTGCAGAAAGGTTACAACTAAAGTGATCATTTCATAATGAATACCCAGTGCAGAATGTTTGCAATGAAACTGATCATTTCATAATAAATTTCAAGTGGTCGGGTAAGCAGTGAATGAATTAGCAAATTGAGACACATATAATATAAGTGCGGACAGACAAACTTGTATGAAATTAAGATTGTTGTTTAAAATTAATTTCATGAATTTAGAAGCTACTCCATCAATTGGATGGACGGGGAAGTACTCGTTGACTCAAGCCGTTTTGGACTATGACTGTATCGTAAAGTGCACGTTTATCTCCAACTGTCAACTAGGATAATATATAGGATAATTCCTTGGATTGCAGAAAAAGCCAAAGTATGCGATGATAACGTGGGAAAGACAATGTCAAGTTAGTTATTTGTGGGGATATGTACAATAGTATATTAGCCAACGGAGGATACTGGGAATGCCTGACTAAACCCGAGAATACAATTTGAACCTGACAAATCCGAAATCGAGAATACAGCATGATCTAACTCAAAATTGATACAAACGGATATGTTTTCGCTCATTTTGATGAGAAATGGCTTATAGTCACTTGCAAACTCTTTCCTCCAATTCGATCTCCATGCACTTCGCCCACAACATTCTCAGTTTCAAACTTCATCTTAAATGATTAAGTGGAGACAACAGTGCGAGTAGCATTTAGTGTCGGTCTGCCAACAATGTCATTATATGCCGACGGGACATCTCCGAACAGGAAAGCCATCATTATATGAGCCTGTCGAGGGCTTGCCCCAAACGTAATCTACAGTTAGACATCAAGGTGTCAAAATGAGTTGAAGACCCATTTTCTAACCCCTTTTTTTTATGAAGTGGGTCAAATTTGAGTTAATGTAATTTTAAGGAAAAATTTCAAATAAGGACATAAAGTGGTCTAATTTTCTCAAATAATGATTTGAAGTCGCCAAATTGTATCTAAGAAGGGCATGAAGTGGCCAAATTGTCTTAAACAAAGGTATAAAGTGGATTTTGTTTTAAATAAAGGTCTAAAGTGGCCATATCAATCTAAAAAAAAGGGTTTGACCTTGCTGACCAGATGGCATTTTCGTCATTTACATTTTTTTAAATTAATTTCATTCCTTTTTTCCTTTTTCTTTTCTTTTTCTTTCATCCACTTCATTCTGCCAGCCATCATCGGACCTCGTCGATGGTAGGGGTGAGCATGGTTCGGGTGGGCCGATCTCAGACTTGGAACCTGTAATTGACTTTGTTATAACTGGTTCCCATTTTTTTGGATTGGAAACCGACCATGTTTGCTCTGGAACCTGTTTTGGAATCGACTTTGTTTTTCCAGTCCGGGAATAGGGTAAACAGGGTCTACCCTGTTTTTCTTTTGCCAATCAAAGAGCTAAAACATTCAAGAGAAACAACTCCCTCAAAAGCTTCCAAAGTTGCTGTCACGCCCCGATCCTATTTCCCTAAGGCTCGGGCGCACGACTTCCCTGCATTGGTCATTTAATTGTGACGTTCCAAGACGCGTCGTTGACCCATTCTTTTTATCTTGTGATTAAATGCAAATGGAAGCAAATTATAACTACCCATTCAAACACAATAATAAGGATAATAGAAAAACAAAACAATAATCATTATCAAAAGCTCTACTTTAATTATTTACTAGTCAACCCTAGAAAGTTTACATGTACATGCCCTTTTACGAGGAGCTGCTTCCTACCAAGACCAACAAAAGATACCAGGGTCGGGGTTGACTTAAACTTCTCTACGCGAGGGCACCTTGATCTAAATCAGGAATTGGATGTGGTGTTATCTCGAGGTCTTGATCCATAGGGACCTCGAACCGCACTTGTCTACCTTCCATTCTATGATCGTAAAAAGTAGTTAACAATAACGAGTAAGATAAATCTTAATAAATTAATAGCTTAAACCTCGTGTAGGATGCCAATTCACCTCGGGTGCGACCTAAACATGCAGTTTATTATCGATGACAAATTAATAGCGAGCAACTCTCGCTTTGCTTTAACTATTACATGATTAGGCAACTCGACTCATCATCGATCAACAAATTATAGAATAAACCATAGGCATCCTTACCTCGCCTTGGTACATGCCCTGCATAACATTAATTATCGCATACATCAGGCATAGTAAATAATAAGAACACATAACACACATTCTCATGCGCAATGCATCCAAACGTGTTCTAATTCGTGCTCTAATTATTACGATCGCTCTCGACCACGACATAACCTAAAAGTTGGCGGTTTCAACCACTCTAGGCTACGGCACAACCCAAAGATTGGCGATCTTCCGACATGATCGAGTATCGTCCTGCCCCATTGGGCACAACAACGTCTCAACCTCCCTCGGAGGCAGACGATATTCCATAAGGAGCATCGGTTCGGCCTCTATCGCGATCTGGCATCTGAACCCCCATCGGGCATCCGATAAAAATCGGCATCGTCCCTAAAACCTTTGGGGCTCCATTCCCTTTTGTGATCACACGAGCACACCAATCATGCATGCCAATTTCATTTCTTCTCATTTAGTCAATGTAGTTATGATTTGTGCTCATGCGTCAAACTTATTACAATTTTCATACATGATAATGCAATAAAATAATCACATGTGATCACTCGGACATGCTTATCCCGTCAAACTTTGCATACACTATTTTTCAAGCATCTTTGCTTATTTCAACATATAAAATATGGCATCCAAACATGACACCTCGTGAATTGCCAATTATATGTCAATAAATACCTTCATTTAGAATAAAAATCAATAGTTCAATAGGTCAATCATTTTTCCATGGCAATATATGCTTCAAGCAACATAAACACGAATAGAATTGTCACATATCTCAAGCACAAATCACATTAAATCACAACTTCTCACCTTCCCTATGATAACTTAGCACCCTACCAATGATGGCTTATCAATAATTCCTTGATCGCTTATCGCCTATTTGGCGATAGCTTATCATCCATTTTTCGATAACTTATCACTCAATTACCGATAGCTTATCACCCATTTAGTGATAACTTATCACTCAATTACCGATAACTTATCATTCTATTACCGATAGCTTATCACCCCTTTAGTGATAACTTATCATTATTTCCTTAATAGCTTATCACTTCAACTTATCACTTCTTTGATAACCTATCACCATCACTCATCACTTCTTATGATAGCCTATCATTTCTACTTCCATTTATCATGATAGCTTATCCACTAACCTACCATTAATTAGCTCTAATCCTAACCATCATTAATTTAATCTAATCCTAAACGCAATTGACAACCTAATCAAGGGTTGGGAAGTTAACTTACTAATTTAATGGCGGTGGCGGTGACGACGGTGGCGAACGGCGACGGCGGTGTGGTGCGACGACCACGGTGGCAAGGACACGGTGGTGACGGCATGGGCGTGGCTTGGCTCAGCGGCAAGGACACGGCAAAGGTGCGGCTTGGCGTAGAGGTGAGGGAGAGGAAGAGAGGAAAATGAAAGAGAGAGGGGTGGTGGAGGGTGGTGGTCGAGAGAGAGAGAGAGAGAGAAGACTTATTGTCCAAGCTTGGCTTTTTAGCATTAAAGACAACAAATATATCCTAATCCAATTTTGTCTCCTACTTCACAAATATCTCTCTTGGATAGAAGGGTTATTTTAGTAATTTCACCCTTGACACTATTCATATGGGTTCGGGTTTGGGCTTGATTATGAAAATGGGCCTAAGACAGGCCTTTGATGGCAAAATTGTAATTTCCTCCTATTAGGCCATTGTGGCCAAATTTTAAGGAAAAGAAGGCTCATTGGGCCTTGACAAACCTGTGCCAAACCCGTGAGCTCTCAAGGGCTCTCAATTCTCGGCTTACTTTCACTTATTCGAAGATTTATGGTTTACCGATAAACTTTGGGATTCGACGAAGTAATGTCCAATGGTTATCTCTCAATCCTCTAAAGTCCAATACTCTTAGTCGAATTAGAATTCGTGGTTCAAATCCATCGAATTCGATTTTGGTACATTGGTCGAAAATTAGGGATATCACAGTTGCGCATTCAACACACTAAGGCGATCTTTACCATAGATTGTGATGAAGCCCCCTAGTAATCCCACAAACGATCACAGCCTCGAGCTCAAAAATGCAAAAGCACTGACATTGGCGTGCACCCATGTACGGAGAGAAAGAGATTAGGGATTCGAACCTCGCATTAAGTGAAAAGAAGTTCAGAATGCAAACTAAAACGTGCAGCAACTCCCTCCCTAGGCCGGAGAAACGCGATGCTGGCTTGTGCGATCATGAAGTGAAGGATTATGACTGCTAACTCTCAGCAAGCCTGGCCAACCAGGCTCTTCATCGAGAGGAGGAGACGACGACTACGACGAAGAAGCTGTAGTTTTGGAGGATTTGCGGGTTTTAACGAGTGCCTCTCTCTCTCTCTCTCACACTCAGCGTGGCTTTGATTCAAAATCAACCCGCCACGAGAAAAAAAACAAGTGATTGATGACGGCGATATAGCGGCGGAGGCGTTGGTGAGGAGGCGTGCGAGCGCGAGTGCGAAGAGAGAGAGAGAGAGAGAGAGAGGGGACTGAGTGAGAGTGAGACTACGGTAGAGAGGGATGAACTAATCTAGGTTTTTTTTTATTTTAAAAAAATTCGATTCCATTAACCAGTCTGAGTAGGCCTTCATCGAGAGCCGGGAATTGGACCGGTTCAAATTGGTTCATACGAGAACCGGTTCTCAGATCGATTTTTCGAGTGGACCGATCTAGGAACCGGGTGAACCTAGTCCATTTGCACACCCCTAGTCGATGAGCGACGGAACTTGCCGGACTCATGCGAAGGCTGCCCTCGCTTGGGTTGGGTGGGCACCCTTGCTCGACGCTAGCGAGGGCCATTGGTTGCCAGCCATCGACGAGGATGGCCAAGGAGGGAAAATGGAAGAGGGAAAAAGAAAAAAGTAAAGTAAAAGAAAAATCAAATGATTGTTTTTTACTAAAATGCCCATTCTCCAATGACCAGAATAGTTACCAGCCGATCAGACCTTTATTTGAGATGATTTGGCCACTACAAGTTTTTATTTGAAAAAATAAAAACACTTTAGGCTATTATTTGAAATTTTCCTTAATTTTAATAAATGGGTCATCCTTCTCCTCTTCTTCTTCCACTTCATCCTCCTCTTCACAGTAGCTACTACCTCCCCCTCCGGCTGAGGAAGCTGCTCGATCCATGGCCAATGCGCCTCCCCCGACTGTACTCATCACCGTTGATTGCATCCATGGCCAACGCTGCATCCACTCAAATTAGGGTCTCTTTGTCTTCGCTCTGAATTCGTCGACCTTTCCTTCTTCTTCTTCGCTGAGGAAGCGTTTCCAGACTTTTGGCCTATGCGCCTCGGCCGACTGTACTGGTGTGAAACTCAGCACGTGTATCTCGGAATTGAACTCGATGAACCCTTGTGCGTTGACCTCCTTCCGCACCTTCCCTGCAATCTCTTGACCATCTTTGAGCCGGCCCTTGTAGATGTAGCCGTACCCACCTTCTCCAACCAAGTAATCCTTTGACTCTATACGGGTTCGGAGGCTAGGTGGGATCTTATTGGGGTTCTGTGATGTATTCAAGGTCTGGTGAAGTTTCAAGGTTAAAGACGAATTGATTTGTGAGCTTGGTTGTTGCTAGTGTTCTTTTCAATCATATGCAGCGTTTTAGGAATCGTTGTTAATTTTGGTTGGGTTCGATGATGGTGTTAATATGCTTTTAATGTCAGTACTGTTGATATGCTTGTTGCTGCGATTTGTTCTCCATGAATTGTTTTTGGTTTCCTTAATTCTATTCGAGATTGCGTTATTGGGTATGGGCTACATTACACCCCCCATCTGTTTGATAAAGTGCTCAACCAAGCATGCATTCCCACTTATTTCTTTTATCAAACTTTTGTTCCCCTTATGGAAATAAGTAATATCAATTACAATGATTTTTTTTTTGGAATCAATATGATTTATCTTTTCGATAATGTTTGGGAGTTGGGTTTGACAAGCTTCATGCTTGTAACGCCTGAATGAGCTTTTCGAGCAGGCCTACTGTGTTAGGCTCAATGGCACACAACCATGAAATTTCTATTTTGAAATTAATCATAATTATGAGACACAATGGTAATTATATTTACTTTGACCATGTGAACTACAAATTTTTTTTTTCTAATTTCAAGAAGGAAAATATCAAAATGCATGGTATATTAGAAAGAGTAAAACAAATATAGGAAATAAAATAAGTAGCTGAGAACGTAGATATGGGTATTAATAGGTTTTAAGTGAGTGGGTTTGAGATTTCATAAGTTCAATTAAATATGAATGTGTTTTAATAATATGGATCGAGTCGGGTTGTGTATGGTCGGGCGTGGATCTGGTCGGGTAGGGGTCATTAAATCTGTATTGAACATAAATGAGTCAATATGGATCGGACCATTTTCAACCCAACCGAACCCACCCATTTGACGGCCCTAGTTAGATAACACCCTTCGACATTAACCGCATCACTTAAAAACCTGTTCAACGGGCCCTCATAGGCTCTTAATTGCTCAACATGCCCCCTATTTTTCGAAATGCATCGAAGTATAGAATGTATGCGGAGCTACCATTTTCTACAGGAGCCATCTAACTTCATATTCAGCTATGAGGGTGCTAATGACAAGAGCATGTCATGCGGAAATTGGCAGATTTAAGATCGTCATCGGGCAAAGATTTGAGAAGAAGAGCAACGCATTTTTCTCTATGGAACAAATCTCATTTTCAACTCAAGTTTCATCTATTGATCCAACACAATCATTACTCGTGCAAGTAAAGGCAAATCTCGGCTACAACTTGATTTGATGGGTCCAAGGTTGGCAATGTCGATTCCACAAGTTAGACGTCAACATACAAGACTAATTGTTGACTTCAAGGTTGCTAATCGATTACCAAGTGATTGCTAGTCAACTCACATGACTAATTGTTGATCTTTTAAAGTGGCTGTTCGACTTCCAAGTGGTCAACGAAATTGGAGGGTCAAGTCCTAATTATTATGCGTCTTAATTGTATTGTCGATTTCAAGTCCTAATTTTTATTAGTCTTAAGTGTGTTACCATAAGCCATATTAATGAGTAACTGGTCTCAGAGTCATTATCGTTTTCAAAATTCCAAGAGTCATTCACGTTTGTTTAGTCCCTTAGCAAATTGTCTCTATAAATAGAGAAGTGATCTCCCATATACAAATCATATTTTGTTATGAAATACATGAATGAATATTCATTATATTCATACTATCTAATGTACCTATTATGGTACATTTGTATCCTACATTTTAAGTTCATTTCCCTGTCCAATGTATGTATTTATTCAATACATTGGTATTAATGATAAGTGCATCATTGTTTTCTTATAACTAGGAGCTTAGTTTCGTCATTGGATATAGTTGAAATAAAAATTTCTCCTGTGGCTTTCTCTACTATCTTTGGTGTTTATCTGCTTTCTCTACTTAATCTCTCTCTATTCTCTTTATTATATACTTGCAACTCAATATTTTACAATACGTTATTAACACGAAGATCGACCAACTGAGTAAATAATTTTTGCAAGGTAAGTGTTCTCTTTGTTTTCTTTAATCAACTTATACTTCATCTTCATCTTCATTTTTCTTTTTCTTTGCCTGAAGCCAATTTCAAATCTAAAAGTATCCTTCTGCTCCTGAAGTGGCGGTGGATATTTGGAAATCCTTCTAATTAATTTAAGGATTCATTTTAGTACAGAATTATGGCAAATATTGAAAAGCCCAAATTCCACATCCTAGAAGTGAGTGGAAATAATTATCTATCCTGGTGCCTTGACATGGAAATACACCTCCAAGGGCAAGGTCTTGCTAATGCAATTATACAAGACGGAACCTCAAATGCAAAGGATAAAGCAAATGCACTGATTTTTATTCGTCATCATTTGCATGAGAGCCTGCAGACTCAATATTTATCCGTTCGAGACCCTCAGACCCTGTGGAAGAGGTTGAAGGATAGGTATGATCATACCAAGACTGTTATCCTCCCTTTAGCACAATATGACTGACAAAATCTCAGGCTGCAAGATTTTAAATTAGTGTTTGACTATAACTCCGCTTTATTTGATATTGTTTCTCGGCTTGAGTTATGCAGTATCAAGCTCACTGATGCGAAACTGTTAGAGAAAACTTTCTCCACCTTCCATGCTTCAAATATTGTATTGCAACAGCAATACTGGCAGCATCAATTTGCCACATACTTTGAATTAATTTCTGTGCTCCTCACTGCTAAGCAAACTAATGAATTGCTGCTAAAAAATCATGATCTTAAACTTGCTAGCTCAAAAGTATTGCCTGAAGCACATGCTAACTTTGAGAAAAATACTTGCCATTTTAAGGGCTATAAGTGCAGGCAAGAATATAATCCTCGAAGGAGTAGTAGGAAATTTAACCGCCCTAGGAAATACAACTTTGGCCCAAATCATGACAAAGAAAAGAAGCCAAAGAGAGTGACTAATGAAAGTATTTGCCATCATTGTGGCATGACTGGGCACTAGTCACGTACTTGTCGTACGCCAAAGCACTTTGTTGATCTATACCAGGCATCTTAAAAAAATAGGAGCAAGCGTGGTGAATCTCACGCCATTGAAATTAATTGTACTGCCATAACCACTATTGAGGCCAATAATATCTCTATTGGTGGGACTCCTCTTGCTCCTGAAGTAACAAATGCATCCCTAGATGTCTTTGATTTTTTTAAGGACCTTTGATTGCTTTGATGAGGCATTAGTACGGTGGATAATAACTTAGATTTCGAATTTTATGATTCTAATAATTTATTTTCTAGTTGCCTTTCTTTAAATGCATTACTTTTTATTGTTCTCTAATATGGTTATGTAATAAAATGCTTATGAACCTTATATAATATTAATTATTTTGAAATTTTATTTGATCCTATAACTAATATGCAAATTTTATGATACTTGCCACCTAAAGTTGTCAACATAAATGCAAATGGAAAATACCGAGAAAAAGGAAGATGTTTGTTTGCTTGTTAGTGCATCAACACATACCATATTTCGTAGTAGACATTTTTTCTCGAGTATGACATTGCGTAAGGCACATGTCCATACAACATCAGGTCCTATTCCGATTATTGATGGTTTTGGGAATGTCACAATTGTTTTGCCAAATGACACCATCCTGCATATTGAGGATGCGTTTCTAAGCAGTAAATCAAAAAGGAATCTGCTTAGCTTCAAAGATGTACGTCATAATGGGTACCATATTGAGACTATTTATGAGCAAAATAAGGAATATATTGGCATTATTTCTTATAAGATGGGCCTGAAAACCATCCATGAGAAGCTAGAAGCTTCTTCTATAGGTTTGTATTGTGTCATGATTAAGGCTGTTGAAACCTACGCTATCACATCCTGGAGATTGGTAAACCCTGATTAGTTTGGATTATGGCATGATCGCCTTGGTCACCCTGGCGCTTTAATGATGCGTAGAATAATTCTAAATACAAAAGGGCACACTTTAAAGGATACAAAGGTATTGTTGTCCAAAGATTATAATTGTGAAGCTTGTTTATAAGGAAAACTCATTATCAAACCTTCTATAACAAAGGTTAATCTTGAATCCCCTTTATTCCTACAAAGAATTCAAGGTGATATTTGTAGACCAATACAACCACCAAGTGGACCGTTTCGATATTTTATGGTACTAGTGGACGCATCCTATTGATGGTCCCATGTTTGCCTATTATCTACATGCAATGTCACCTTTGCACGTTTACTTGCGTAGATTATAAAGCTCCGGGCACAATTCCCTGATTATCCAATTAAAAGCATAAGGATGGATAATGCTGGTGAATTTACATCAAAGAGTTTTGATGCATATTGTGCTTCACTCGGAATCGAGGTTGAGCACCCAATCGCATATATTCATACTCAAAATGGATTGGTAGAATCCTTGATTAAACGTATCCAAATCATTGCCCGCACTCTATTATTGAGAACGAATCTCAACGATACAGCATGGGGTCATGCAGTTTTGCATGCGGCAGCTCTAATAAGATTGCACCCCATTGCTAGTCTCTTAAAATCTCCCCTTTAAATGGTTCTTGTTTATGAATATGATATTTCACATTTATGCACCTTTGGTTGTGCAGTACAGGTGCCTGTAGCACCGCCAAAAAGAACAAAAATGGGTCCCCAATGCCGTTTGGGCATTTGTGTTGGGTTTAATTCACCGTCCATCATTAAGTTCTTGGAACCAACTACTGGTAATCTTTTTACTGCCAAATTCGCAGATTGTCATTTCAATGAGACTGTGTTTCCATCAATTAAGATACCTACAACTTTCATAGCTGCAAAGCAGAAGCCAATTAAGGTTTTCTCCTGGAATGAGAAAAATTTATCTCAATTAGACCAAAGACCTTCTGAGTGTGAAAACAAGGTGCAGCGTATAATCCATTTACAAGCTATGGCCAATAGACTTCCTGACGCATTTAATGATGCTACTAAGGTAACGAAGTCTCATATTCCAGCTGCAAATGCTCCAGCTAGGATAGTTGTTCTCAAGGACAGGCTAAAATGGATCAGAATCCCCCACACTTGAAGCGTGGTAGAATGATGGGATCAAAAGACACTATTCCTCGAAAACGAAGGAGAAAGAATCAGGAATCTGCTCTAGAAGAGCTTGGTGTTTTGTTTGCTCCCAAAGAGCTTATTGCCCATGAAAAGGCACAAACCCATGAAAAGATCACAAACCCTAGGAATACTAAGAATTCCATTACATATTGTAATGCGATTTGGGATCAGAATGAAATCACCATTGATGATGTTTTTGCATTCTCAGTTGCTCATAAAATTATGGATGATGATTGTGAGCCACAATATATTATTGAATGCCATCAAAGGAAAGATTGGCCTAAGTGGGAGGAAGCAATTAAGGCTGAATTAACTTCCCTAGCTAAACGAGAAGTTTTTGGACATGTAACTTGAATCCTTGATAATGTAAAGCCCGTTGGATATAAATGGGTATTTATCCGGAAACGAAATGAGAAAAACGAGGTTGTCAGGTATAAAGCTCGACTCGATGCCCAAGGATTCTCCTAGAGACCTAGGATTGATTATGATGAGACATATTCACCTGTGATGGATATGATTACATTTCGTTTTCTAATTAGCCTGGTAGTCTCTGAAAGATTGGAAATGCGTCTTATGGACGTTGTGACGACATATCTATATGGCTCATTAGACTTTGATATTTATATGAAAATTCCCGAGAGATTCAAAATGCCTGATGCATGCACTCCCCGCAACTTATTCTCAATAAAATTGCAAAGATCTTTGTATGGGTTAAAGCAATCCAGTCGCATATAGTATCAACGCCTAAGTGAGTACCTAATTAAGGAAAGGTACAAGAATGATCCTATCTGCCTATGCGTATTTATTAAGAAATCAAAAATCGGATTTGCTATTTTAGCAGTTTATGTCGACGATATAAATTTAATTGGAACTCTAGAAGAGTTAGCTAAAACTGCTAAGTATTTGAAAAGGAAGTTTGAAGTTAAAGATTTGGGTAAAACCAAACTTTGTCTTGGTCTAGAGCTTGAGCATAAAACAAATGGAATAATCATCCATCAATCATCATACATTGAAAGATTACTTAAATGCTTCAACATGGACAAGGCTCATCCATTGAGCACCCCTATGGTTGTAAGGTCTTTAGATCCCCAAAAGGACCTGTTTTGTCTTAGAGAATCTGATGAAGAGATACTTGGTCCTGAAGTACCATATCTCAATGCAACTAGGGCTTTGATGTACTTGGCACAGTGTACGAGGCCAGATATCGCTTTCGCGGTAAATTTATTGGCACGTTTTAGTTTTAAGCTAACTCAGAGACATTGGAATGGAGTTAAACATATTTTTCATTATCTCCGAGGAACCATAGATTTGAGATTATATTATTCCAAGGATTCCACTACATCTGGTTTAGTTGGATATGCTGATGTTAGATATAGATCTGATTCACATAAGGCTCGCTCTCAAATCGGTTATTTATTTTGTTATAACGGCACCGCCATTTCTTGGCATTCTACGAAGCAATCGTTAGTAGCTACATCTTCTAACCACTCTGAGATTATTGCTTTATATGAAGCTAGAAGAGAGTGTGTTTGGTTAAGATCCGTTGTAACGCATATTCACAATTCTTGTTGTTTAACACCGGTTACAAATTCTCCCACTATCATTTATGAAGATAATGCTACTTATGTTGCATAAGTTAGGGGAGGATATATAAAAGGTGATAGGACCAAGCATATTTTGCCGAAATTTTTCTATACTCACGAACTCCAAGAAAGTTGACAAATTGATGTTAAACAGATTCAATCCATAAATAATCTTGCAGATCTTTTTACCAAATCATTGCTAACGTCAACTTTTGAGAAATTAGTATATGGCATTGGTATGCGGCGAGTTCATAAGATGCAAGATTGACTAGCCCTAGCAGTGGCTGTATGGCTCCATTGAGGGGGAGAGATATTATGAACTATGCATTGCACTCTTTTTCCCTCCGGTTTTTGTCCCACTGGGTTTTTCCAGCTTAAGGTTTTTAATGAGGCAATATCATGCACATTCGTAATAGAATGAATACTATGAATATTCAAGAGGGAGTTATGAAATACATGAATGAATTAAATACATGAATGAATATTCATTATATTCATACTATCTAATGTACCTATTATGGTACATTTGTATCCTACATTCTAAGTTCATCTCCCTGTCCAATGTATATATTTATTCAATATATTGGTATTAATGATAAGTGCATCCTTGTTTTCTTATAAATATGAGCTTAGTTTTCGTCATTGGATATAGTTGAAATAAAAATTTCTCATGTGGCTTTCTCTACTATCTTTGGTGTTTATCTGCTTTCTTTACTTAATCTCTCTATATTCTCTCTATTATATACTTGCAACTCAATATTTTCTTGATAAATAAATGAGATTTTCCTTAAGTGAGCGTATTTCTATCTTCAGTTTTTAATCCAATTCCTTTGGTGGTGAACATTGAGGTCTTTATCCTTGGCTAGCAACATGTTCTTTTATGCCTAGATAGTGAACTTAAGCTCTATACAATTAACTAGTGGTGTGATCATTTAAGCCTTGGTGGTGAGCTTCATTTATCACCACTTCATTTTTCCGTTCATAAAAACCCATTAGATCCCTTTCTCAACCACTTTAAGACAACCCTATTAATTCACTTAAACCGCCCCTCCAAAAAAAAAAAAATAATAATAATTTCTTAATCTCTATTGACACCTAAATTTTGACAGTCCATTTAGAATAATTTGCATAAAGAGTAATGGACTAACCTCGGCCCTTAACAAAAATATTGAATCATTTTTTCATATAGTTTTTATATAGTTAATTTTAATTTTCAGAATATATTACATTTGCATTTTAATTGGATCGAGAGTGGAAATGGACATGAGATAGGTGCTCTGACTGGGCCAAATTACATGGAAAATTTTGGCCAGGCATGGGGAGGTTGGAGCCGAAATTCTACAAGGCCTATGGCCTAATTAGAGCTTAATTCAACCCATTAAAATTATAATTTGGGAAGAAGCATTTTAACTATAAAAGTTCATCAATTAATTAGGAAAATGCCTAAATTAACCTCGCAAGAATGGCCCAGCCCATGAGAGGGGCTGAGGTTCGGCTAAGCTCATTCAATGGGCTGGTCGAACCCCATAGGGACTAAATTAAATAGAAATGTTCCCCTAGGGAGCCCAATTACAAATATCCAAAAGTTGGGGACTATTTTGTAAATACTTAAAGGTTGCAAAGCCCTAAGTTTGCCTATTTAAATATAGTTATGCCTTAGAATTCAAGGTCGGACGATCTATTCAGAAAAACTTGAGTGAAACACATAGAGAGAGAGAGAGAGAGAGAGAGATTGAAGGAGGCGATTCGTCGAGCACCTCGAGGACATCCTTCGTCCATGAAATTCAACACTAGCAGTCGTTGCTTCGCCTCAGCCATCACTTCTTCTGACTTTGTGGGCGACCTTCGCTGCTGCTGCAAGTCTGAATAGCCAGCGTCGTCCCAGCCCGTCGATCAAGCTTCGCTGAATCAGAGATCTCTTGCTCTGTTGCGTTTCAAGAACAGAGCAGGTGTGCTGCTGCCGGTCCCTTCTGCTTGAGACGACGCTATTACGATGCCCTCGCCTTGTTCCTCCTAGTACTGGCCCTACTGTCGCCTGCTATCGCTAATCCAAAAAGAAGCATCCATGTCAAAATCAATTTGTCTGCTCTATTTTTCATCCTACTGAGAAGCTGACGAGGCGAGCTCTTATGCCAGTGATCTCTCTCAATTCCGGCACTCTTGTGCCAGCGATCTCCCTCAGTTCCGACACTATTATGTTACCATCTGAGCCCGCAAAAGCGTACCAATCTAGTCGCGAGACCTATTGTGACTTGTGTAGCTCCGCCGATCCACCAAGCCACGACGTCCACCAGGTGCTTGGTGAATTGCTTGTACCAGTAGCCGAGCTGAGTAGCTCGAGAAGTGCAGTCCACGAGCCACCACTGGCAATTCTAGTCACCAAGCAGTCACCATGAGTAGTCCCGTGAGCCGTCAATCACAGTTCGTGAGTAGTTCTCCAATCACCTCCATCGAGTCCTAAGCTGATCTACGAGATATCGAGCCGATCCAATTCCCGTTCGAATTAGGAAAGATAATTATTCAAAAAAATAAAATTCCTATCCTAATCGATTTGGTATATTTGTTTGCCTATTTTGAAAAAGATCATAATATCTATCATTATCTTTGAGCCTTCGATGACTAATCAGGAAATATTTTCTAATTTGCAACCACGCTAATTTTTAATTCCGTCTATAAGGTTTTTGATGGATTATTAATTTTAGTGGGTTTAAATTGATATGTTAGTCTTTAAGGCATAAGACTAATTATCAATTTTAAGATAGCGCACTTTCCTACTTTGATGATTTGATCGGGTGGATATTATCTTTATTATATATGTTCGCATGTTCTAAAATTCTAAAAGATTTCATATAGATTAAGTTGCACATAGATATGATTGCACATCATTTTAGGATAGATTACATTCCTAGGATAGACATTCTAGAATAATTTTTTTAGATAATTCTAGATAACCTTTTTAAGTTTAATTTAATTCCTAGAATAAGATAAATTCTATATAATTTTTCTAGTTTAAATAGGATAGAATTTTTAGAATAATTGTATATTAGGATCGAATTTTATTATCATATGCATGTCATATAGTTTAGGTTTTGCCATGTCACTAATGCATGTCATATAGTTAGGGTTGTTAATTAAAATGCCTAGATAATTGCATTCATTTTTGCATGTCATTAAAGATAGGTCATGCATGATAGATAATTGCATTTGGTTAGTCTTTTTTCTTTAAAAAAGAAAAAAAGAAAAAAGAGAGATTTAAATTTGTGGCATATGCTCCTTGCCATTTATTTCACTTGAATTGGATGATTTACTTGTTGATTGTGTACCTGTGTGATAACCTTTGCCCTAGTGACTTAGGTTAAAATTAAATGAAGCTGCTTGACAAATGTTTTCATAAAATGAAATGGTACCACAAGAGCATTAGAGTAATCTAGCATAATCAAGTCCCCGGACTTAGTGTAACAACCGGATATTTTCATGTCCAGCTTGTGAAGTAAGTCACTCTATAGCTTAGCGTAGAAGTTCCCTCTCTAGTTTATGGAATAAGCCACTCCTTGGCTTGGTTTAGAAGTTTTCTCGCTAGCTTACGAAAGAATCTATCCATGGCTTACCTTAGAAGCTTACTCGTTTGCATCATCTAATTTGGCTCTAGCTAATTAATGAAGAGCCACTTTAGGCATTCTTATTGGACCACCTAAGTTTAGTATTTATTAATGTAATCTAAAGGTCATAATAGTAAATCTTAACGACAAGGACCCTTAGGTAAATAATGGCCAATCAAATGAAACAATAATTAAACCTAAGGGACAACTAAGCATATTAGGTTTGCCACCTCAATTCTAGCTAAGATAAGTAGCAAAACATTATTGGACCACCTAAGCCTAACAATAATTAATAGAATCCAAAGGTTATAATGACCAAATCTTTGAGCCATGATTACTAACGTGACTCATGGACCACTTGGCCCAATGATAGATATTCTAAGCCACATTTCCATCTAGGCTAGATAAGTGGCTCAAATTTATTGGACCATATGTGCCTAAGCTAGATTGGCATAATTTAAGATCATAATGACCAAATCTAGGCTACTAAATGCCAAAGGCCACTTTGGCAAGATTAGGGCCACATAATTGATGCCATGATGAGCCTAGGTGACAACTAAGCTTGGTAGAATGCACCCATGCCCTATAGCTAGAAACATGTCAAGATTTCATTGGGACACTTTGCTCTCATTCAATGAGGGTCATCATTGCCAAAATGCCTATAAATAGATCAACCTTCATCCATCCTCACCACATCAAACCATCAACACCACTTTCTCTCTCTCCCTCCTTCTTAGCCTAAGGCCGCTCGGCCTCCATGCTTGCCGCTCGTCGCTCACCCGTGCGCCGGTCATTTGTAAGTAGAATCTCTAGTCCTTAGTTAGGACGATTGGCTTGATGCTTGGCTTGCTTGTTGGCTTGCTTGTGTGATGGATGACGGTTTGAGGTTGTTGCTGTGCATTATATATTGGGTTACTCGTGTCCTCGGGCTATGGACGAGCTATGAACGGTCTTTTATTCGAGACCACGAATGAGCCTCATATCCGTACATCTTAGGCCACGGACAAGCCATGTAGGCCATAGGCTCGCTTGCCCCAGGCCATGGACGGGCCCCATAGGGTCACAGACTGATGCAACTGTGAATCACGATCGATTGTTCTTGGTATTGATCGTTCGCCTCGCCCCACGCCCGAGCATGACATGATGTAATTACTAAGGAATCATACATGTCACACATGTTTATGCTGTATGTCACACCTTCAGGCCATATGCTTGCCGGCTAAGTCAAGGAATAAGAATCGATGGATGCGTGTTATGTTATGATGATTGCATTGCATTCGTATGATCACCTAATATAAGATAAGACATGACGTCACTTGATGGTGGCGCCGATGCCTTGACTGAGTCGAGATGCCCCCTCACCAATGGGATGCCCCGGGGAGTAATTTGGAATGCCACCAGAAGTGGGCGATGCCTCGATTGACCCGAGAAGACTCCAAGGAGGATGTTTTTGGGATGTCGCGGTGTGCGATGTTTAGTTGATGCTAGAGGGCCCATTTGATGATTGGACTAAGTATGATGATGATGAATGAACTTATGTGCATGATCATGTTTTCCATTGCTAGGCCAAAGTTAGGCTTGTCATGCCAAGTCAAGATCATATTTCCATTTTAAGTCAAGGTTACGTTCCCCATGCTAAGACAAGAGTAAGTTACATGCATTGCTATTGATGTGCCATCGACGCATAAGCACAGGACGTAGGCTTAGTGACAAGCTATTTTCCTACCTTTGGCATAGGGATTTTTACTTACTGAGCATCACTCACTCCATGCTACAATAATGATGTAAATAGCTAGTATAAGAATGTAAAATATTATGATGCATAATAGAAGTAGTGTGTTTTGTGTACTCATGTTTATTTTTTTTAACGCTTCCGCATGCATATGAGATAAGAAAAGAAAGAAATGGGTTGCTACAAGGGTAACACGCCTGGGGCATCACAGGAGTGGTATCAGAGCCACGGTTTATACCTAGAGTGATAAGGTGTGTTGGGGTCATGGGTTAGTTAGCTAGGAAACAACAAGTGCATGTGATTGCTTGATTGAAATGATTGTGCTCGTAGCTTGTTAGCTAAGTTAACTACTAACCCTTGGTTGTGGTGTTAGAATTCCACTCTCTATAGCTAGTTGTCCTATCGATAGGACATCATGAGCTCCAAGGGACCCATGAGCTCAAAGGAAAAATCGAAGCAAGATCCCCGACTAGACGAAATTTTGCAAGCTCTAGCTAACATTAGGAACCTGATAGAGCAACAGGCCCAACAGTAGGCAGCGAATGCCTTAAGGAATGCCTCTTCTTCCGAGAATAGAATTAGAAATGGCGAACGTCACATGCAGCGACTAATCGTATAGTTCTTGAACCTGTGACCCCATGGATTCGCCGAGATAGGAAATCCCCAAGAGGTAGAATCGTAGATTGAGGGGCTGGAAAAGATCTTTTCAGTTTTTGGGATGCTTTGATGAGGATAGAGTAACTTTGGCGGAGTACCAACTGCAAGGTAATGCCAGCTCCTGGTGGAAAGGGACGAAAGGGACGGTGTTCCCGATCGATATTGCCATAACTTGGGGCGCTTTCATTAAAGCCTTTTATGGAAAATATTTATCGGAATATGCTCGAGATAAGAAGATGATGGAGTTTATGCAACTCCAGCAAAACAATATGATGGTAGACTAGTATGAGACAAAGTTCGATGCGCTGTCGAAGTTCGCCCCCAAATTGATTGAAGAATCGATGGACAGAGCAAAATGGTTTCGCGATGGCCTCAGGCCTGATATCAAAAACCAATTTGTACCATTGAACCTTAAGGATTACAATGAGTTATATGAATGTGCGCAGCTGATAGAAAGAGATTTGATGGAACGAACCACCACCGCAGCTCATCAAGGACAATCTTTTGGTCTAAATTTTTGTCGCGACAAGCAGGTAAGCATCCCTTCATTCCCAATAAGAAGAAAAATAATAAGGAATCGGGATTTGTTCAAAGAGACACCTGCCACCTCTGCGGAAACAACACGGCAATGCACCATGCTTAGCTTGAATAGGAGCCTACTTCGGATGTGGCCAACAAGGCCACATGATCAAAAACTGTCCGTAGCAGCAACAAATGACGGCAAGGCAATGACCGCCAGTGGTGATACAACAAGGAACCCCACAGCAAGGAAATTTCCAACGTCTGCCTGCTCAAGGGAGAGTCTATACCATCACAGAGGAAGAAGCAAAGAACTCTACGACCGTCATAACAGGCACAGTCTTTATAAGCAATCATGCTGCATATGTATTGTTTGATACCAGTGCCACTCCCTCATTTATATCTAAGCATTAGTAAGATTAGTCGGACTAGAAACTAGGCCACTTGAAATATCGCTTAGCGTTTCTACCCCGTTGAAGGACGAAATATTGTCCACTTTAGTATGCAAGGAATGTAGAATCACTATAAGTGGATGGGAGGAAACGGTGGATTTAATTGTGTTAGCTATGAATGATTTTGACGTCATCATAGGAATGGATTGGCTTCCAAACAGCGGGCCAATGTGATTGTTATCAGAAAATAATCCACTTTAATCCTTCCGAGGGCCCTAGTTATGAGTTCTTAGGAAATGGGGGAGGACCCTTAATACCTCTGATTTTTGCGCTAGAGGCAACTTAGCTCATCAATGATGGCTGCTCAGGATATTTAGCGACAGTATAAGATAAGTCAAAAGAGGAATTAAGGTTGGAAGACATCCCTGTAGCGAGAGAATTTCTAGATGTCTTTCCAAAGGAATTGCTAGGATTACTTCCAGAAAGGGAGATAGAATTCGTCATTGAATTAGCTCCCAAAACAGAGCCTATCTCTAAAGCTCCCTATAGGATAGCCCTAATAGAACTTAAGGAGTTACAAGTTCAATTACAAGAATTACTCGATAAGGGTTTCATTCATCCAAGTGCATCATCTTAGGGTGCGCTAGTTCTATTTGTAAAGAAGAAAGACAAGTCATTGCGCCTCTGCATCGATTATAAGAAGCTAAACCGGGTCACCATTATGAATAAGTACCCATTGCCTAAGATTGATGATTTGTTTGATCAACTTCAAAGAGTGTCAATATTTTCCATAGTAGATTTGAGGTCAGATATCACCAGTTAAGAATCAAGAAGGAAGATATTCCAAAAACGGCCTTCAGAACTCAATACAACCATTATGAGTTCACAGTAATGTCGTTTGGCTTAACTAATGCACCCACCGCCTTTATGGATTTGATGAATTAGGTATTCAAGCCATTCTTGGATCGCTTCGTCATAGTATTCATTGACAACATCCTAGTGTATTCGAAGGATTTCGACCAATGAGCAACACTTGAGATTGGTGCTGCAGACGCTACAAGAGCACAAACTATATGCCAAGTTTAGCAAATGCGAGTTTTGGCTAAACCGCATGGTATTCTTAGGCCATGTAGTGATAGGCGAAGGCATATCAGTGGATCTGACTAAAGTGTAAGTGGTATTAAATTGGCTGAGGCCAACGATAGTGACAGAAGTTCGCAGCTTCTTAGACTTAGCTGGATATTACAGAAGATTTGTGGAGCGATTCTCTAGCATTGTTGCTCCCCTGACTCAACTAACGAAAAAGGAAGTTAAGTTCAAGTGGACAGATAAGTGCAAACGGAGTTTCCAAGAGCTCAAACAAAAATTAACAACCGCCCTTGTCCTAACGATACCATCAGGTCTAGGAGGTTTCGTAATCTACAGCGATACCTCCCACAAGGGACTCGGTTGTGTTCTGATGCAGCACGAAAAAGTTATGTCCTATGCGTCCAAGCAACTAAAGTCATACAAGTTGAATTAACCAATCCATGATTTAGAACTTGTTGTGATAGTGTTTGCCTTGAAAATTTGGAGACACCACCTATACGGGGAAAAGTTCAAGATCTATACCAACCACCAAAGCCTGAAGTACTTAATCTTGCAAAAGGAATTAAATATGCAACAAAGATGCTAGATGGAATTACTCAAATACTACGACTGCGACATATGATATCATCTTGGAAAGCAAACAAAGTTGCAGACGCTCTTAGCCGAAAAATTGCCATCATGCACTTGATGGTCAAGGAATGGACTCTCCTTGAGGAAGCTCAAGATTTGGAATTCAAATTCAAAAGAGGACGTCTTCCTAGCCTAGTGGCTACCCTAAGAATCAAACCAAAGATATTGCAAAAAGTTAAGACCTTACAATAAGCGGACCCTAAATTTATGAAAGTCTGAAATGAAGCCTTGAATGGGAATAAGCTTGATTTCCAAGTTGCCGATGACAGAATGCTAAGGTTCCACGGACTTCTATGCGTGCCCGACAATAAAGAAGCTAAGGAGGAAATCTTGTCAAAAGCTCACAATTCAACTACAGTATCCATCTAGGAAGTACAAAGATGTACAGGAATCTCCGCTATTACTACTGGTGGAACGGCATGAAGGTAGACGTTGTGAAGTATATTGCTAAATGCCTAATGTGCCAGCAGATAAAAGCACAACATTGCAAACCTAGAGGATTGCTAAGGCCACTAGAGATACCAGAGTGGAAATAGGAGCATATCACGATGGATTTTATCCTTGGACTCCCAAAGACCCAAAGAGGAAATGATTCCATCTGGGTAATCGTAGATTGGCTAACGAAGTCCGCCCATTTCCTAGCAGTACGGAAAGATTTTTCGTTAGAAAAATATGCCAAGCTATATGTCAAGCAAATAGTTCACCTATATGGAGTTCCAGTAACAATCACCTATTATTGAGACCCAAAACTTACCACTGCCTTTTGGCGGAGTCTTTAAACTGCCTTAGGAACAAAGCTTCAGTACAGCATTGCATACCACACGCAAACCGATGGTCAAACAGAAAGGACCATAAGTTGGGATCAAAACCTGCATTCAGTAGAATTTGCCTACAATAATAGTTATCACTAGAGTATTGTTATGGCTCCATTTGAGGTATTATATAGAAGAGCTTGTAGAACTCCAATCTGTTGGGATGAAGTCAAGGAAAGGAAACTTACTTGCCCAGAGTTAGTTCAACTTATGGCAAATGCCGTACAAGTAATTAGGAATTGCCTATGAACTGCCCAAAGCCAACAAAAAAGTTACGCAGATAAGCAACAGAAACCTCTAGAGTTTCGAGTAGGTGATCACGTTTTCCTCAAGGTGTCACCAATGAAAGGCGTATTGTGCTTTGGGAAGAAAGGAAAGTTAAGCCTAAGGTTTAGAGGACCGTTTGAGATTTTGGAAAGAATCAGGGATTTGGCTTATCGGTTGGCACTTCCACTGAAACTTGCTGATATTCACTATGTGTTCTATGTATCGATGCTAAGAAATTATGAGCCCAATCCGGCACACGTGTTAGACTTTGAGACACTCGAAGTAGATGAAAGAATGGCTTATGATGAGGAGCCACTGCAAATCGTAAATCGAAGAAAGCAAGTTATAAAAAATAAGATCATTCCCCTAGTAAAGGTCTTGTGGCAACACCATGGCATTGAGGAGGCAACGTGGTAAAATGAGCACACTATGAAGCATAGATACCCCTACTTGTTCTAATGACATGCTACATTCTAAAATTTCGAGAACGGAATTCATTTTAAGGAGGAAAGAGCTGTGACAATCGGATATTTTCATGTCCAACTTGTGAAGTAAGTCACTCTATAGATTGGCGTAGAAGTTCCCTCTCTAACTTATGGAATAAGCCACTCTTTAGCTTGGTTTAGAAGTTTTCTCCCTAGCTTATCAAAGAAACTATCCATGGCTTACCTTAGAAGCTTACTCGTTTGCATAATCTAATTTGGCTCTAGCTAATTAATGAAGGGCCACTTTAGGCATTCTTATTGGACCACCTAAGTTTAGCATTTATTAATGTAATCCAAAGGTCATAACAGTAAATCTTAATGACAAGGACCCTTAGGTAAATTATGCCCATACAAATGAAACAATAATTAAACCTAAGAGACAAACTAAGCATATTAGGTTGCCACCTCAATTCTAACTAAGATAAATAGCAAAACATTATTGGACCACCTAAGCCTAACAATAATTAATAGAATCCAAAGGTTATAATGACCAAATCTTTGAGCCATGATTACTAACATGACTCATGGACCACTTGGCCCAATAAGAGATATTTTAAGCCACCTTTCCATCTAGGCTAGCTAAGTGGCTCAAATTTATTGGACCATATGTGCCTAAGCTAGATTGGCATAATCTAAGATCATAATGACCAAATCTAGGCTATTAAATGCCAAATGCCACTTGGGCAAGATTAGGGCCATATAATTGATGCCATGATGAGCCTAGGTGACAACCAAGCTTGGTAGAATGCCACCCATGCCCTATAGCTAGAAACATGTCAAGCTTTCATTGGGACACTTTGCTCTCATTAAATGAGGGTCGTCATTGCCAAAATGCCTATAAATAGATTAACCTTCATCCATCCTCATCACACCAAACCATCAACACCACTCTCTCTTTCTCTCCCTCCCTCTTAGCCTAAGGCTGCTTGGCCTCCACGCTTGCTACTCGTTGCTCGCCCATTCGCCGATCATTTGTAAGTAGAATCTCTAGTCCTTAATTAGGACGATTGGCTTGATGCTTGGCTTGCTTGTGTGATTGATGACGGTTTGAGGTTGTTGTTGTGCATTATGTCTTAGGTTACTCACGTCCCCGGGCTATGGACGAGCTACGAACAGTCTTTTATTCGAGACCACGGATGAGCCCCATATTCGTATGTCTTGGGCCATGGACAAGCTAAGCAGGCCATAGACTCGCTCGCCTCGGGCCACGAACGGGCCCCATCGGGTCACAGACCGATGCAACTATGAATCACGACTGGTTATTCTTGGTCTCAATCGTTCGCCTTGCCCCACGCTCGAGCATGACATGTAATAATTACTAAAGAATCATACATGTCACACACGTTTATGCTATATGTCAAGCCTTCAGGCCATATGCTTGTCGGCTAAGTCAAGGAATAAGAATCGGTGAATGCGTATTATGTTATGATGATCGTATTGCAATTGTATGATCACCTAATGTAAGATAAGACCCGTCACTTGATGGTTGAGCCGAGATGCCCCCTTGCCAACAGGATGCCTCAGGGAGTGATTCAAGATGCCGTTGGAAGTGTGCGATGCCTCGGTTGAGCCGAGAGGACCTAGAGGAGGATGTTTTTGAGATGCCGTGGCATGCGATGCGTAGTTGATGTTAGAGGTCCCGTTTAATGACGGGACTAAGTATGATGATGATGAATGAACTTATGTGCATGATCAAGTTTTCCATTGCTGGCCAAAGTTAAGCTTGTCAAGATCATGTTTCCATGATAAGTCAAGGTTACGTTCTCCATGTTAAGAAAATAGTAAGTTACATGCATTGCTATTGATGTGCCAACGGTGCATAACCATGGGAAGTAGGCTTGGTGACGAGCTGTTTTCCTACTTTTGGCCTAGTGATTTTTACTTATGGAGCATCACTCACCCCTTTATTTTTCAAACTTGTAGGATGGCGGATAACACATCCTCTCAGTTTGGAGTCCCGATGAACCTCAAGTTCTCTGTTACTAATGTAGTGGAGTTAGGCTTCCCCCACACCATCCCAGAAGAACCGGAGTTACAATAATGATGTAAATAGCTAGCATAAGAATGTTAAATATTATGAAGCATAATAGAAGTAGTGTGCTTTTTGTACTTGTGTTGATGTGTTAGTTGTTGTTTTATTTTTTTGAACGCTTCCACATGCATACGAGATAAGAAAAGAAAAGAAAGAAACGGGTCGCTACAAGGGTGACATGCCTAGGGCATCACACTTAGGCTCTCTAGCTCATAGTAATAAGCATTTTTTTCTCAATACTTTATTTATGTGGCTAATCAACCTACTGTAAATCAATTAGTGGCGACTCCAAATTAGATAATTTTTTAGTGATAATTAAATGAACACAAGTTGCGATTTGGTAGAGCTTGGAAGAACTTAAGGTAGGTTAATTAGATAATTAATTAACTTAGTAATTCCTTGGCCTAGATGAAAATTTTAGGTGACGACAAGCTCTCAACCCCATCACGCATCAAATTGGTATCAAAGCCCCACGTCGAACTAGTTTGAGAGATTTCTTCTATGAAATTCGAAATTTTTTCATATTTAGGATACTAAGTTAAGTATTATTTAGTTGGGATTTTGGATTTCATAAAGGTAATTAGTTTTGTGAAGTGCGAAAGGTGTGTAGGATGATTTTTGCAAACGTAATCACCTAGAGTCCGATGTGTTAGGATTAAATTAATGGTTGAGGATGTGTACGGATAACTAATTCAGCGCCATAGTAGTTGTAATTCTATTTTGATGATATTCAAGTTTTAAATTTCCCAAATTGAAATTTCCCTAGCCTCCGGTATTGTTCCCTAATAATTTTAGTGGTTTCAAAATATTTTTCGTACTTATCAAGGTTTAGAACGGACACTGGTTTTCTTATTTGTGTACTGATTTAATAGATAATTCAGTGCTTTGGCAAAATACTTACTTTCTATAGTAAACCGTGAGTTATCCTCAAATTTTTCTTACTTTTTCATTTTTTTCCTAAGTGTTTTAACCACCACATGCTCTTAACTTGGGCTTCAAGTTTAGCTTAGCTATAATGTCATGTATTACATCATGAATCTTGACCTTAGCCAATTAATGCTTTGATGATTCACTCTCTTTACTTGGCTAAGAAGAAGCCAGCTCTTTTCTCATTCAAAATATCTCTCATTAGCCATTCTCATTTGGCCACTTGCACCCTAGCTACCCTTGGAGTGCCACTTGAAGCTTTGTCATTGGAACTCTTATCCTTCATCTCATTTTCGCATTGGTGACTCATGCACCCACTTGGCCATAGAAGGAGAAGTCTTCTCCAAGTCCACCAAAATATCTTCTTAGAGTAATCATGAAGAGCCAAACGAAGCAATCCTATTGGAACACTTATAAGGCCACTTGTATCTCTTTGGTGGAAGCACCACTCATCTCCTTACACATAGTAAGTTTAACTCATGGTCATTATTTCTCTTAACTTGAGTTTTTTTTTACTTTCCTTGGCCTATATATAGATCCATATGTCCTTAAGTTTCAACAAGAATTCCAACTTGTTTTGGGGGGTGGTTAAAGTTTTGAGAGTCCGAATCATTGAGTGTAAGTGAAGACTTTAACCGCTAAGTTGAGTTAATCTACTTAGCACTTTTGATTTGGTTGGTTGTTTTGTGTGATCTTAGTTTTGGTTAAATAGGGAGTTAATCGCAATTATGTTCAATAGTGGTGTGGAGATGTTATGATGGTTCGACTTGTTTGGATGAGTGTGTACATGTCCACAAGGTGTTTGATTAATTTTCTTAATGATTTACTTTTGAATCTAATGTAGAGTCTGATCGCTAAGTCTGATGTAAAGTCTAATCACTGAGTCTGATGTAGAGTCTAATCGCTAAATCTGATGTAGAGTCTGATTCATTGGGTCTGATGTAGAGTCTGATCGCTAAATTTGATGTAGCTGAAGTATTTTCTAAGCTTGAACTTTTTTTTAGAGTATGAAGTACCTTCTAAGCTGGAACGTTTTTCGAGTTTAAAATGATTTGAAGTCTGAGGTACTGCATCTGATGTGTTGAGTCTGAGGTGCTGCATCTAATATGCTGGACTTGATATAATGAATCTGATGTACTAAGTCTGATGTTAATGATGTCAAGTGATTAAGACCTTTGCCACAGCCTATTCTCTTGTATGAATATATGGATAAGACTCTGGAATTAGCTAGATGTTTTATCATATATGACGATTCTCTATAAGATTGAGATGATATGAAATCCTACTATGACTTGACTCTTGTAGTCAAGGTATGACTTGGCTATTGTCGTCAGGGTATGACATGGCTCTTGTAGTCATGGTATGACTATCATCATGCGGATGTACAATGGTGTATTTATCCTCGCTAATGTTGAGGACACTTGTGATGAGTGGGTTGAGGCATGGCAAAGGGCATATATGATTGTCTGCCATGAGTTGGTGGTGATGATGCCTCGGTAGCGAGATGCCTTGCGAATCGAAATGGTCCTGGCCAGTGACAAGAATGAAACCACTTGTGAAACACTAGGTGATACTAGTGTATCATGAAGTGAATGTATCATCTGCTTGTATTTGATTGGAAGTTCTTATGCAATGTTGTTTATGGTTTTTTTATCGGCATATCATATAGTAAAGATAGAACATTTGCTTATGTATGCATGGTTATTTGATATTGCCATGAACTTGTCACATCCTCAATTTTCGACAAATGTACAAAAATTAAATTCATGGGTTGTAACCACGAATTCTAGTTCAATAAAGAGTATTGGACGTTTCGTTACCGATAATTCAAAATTCATCGGTAAACCCAAAATTTTCGGATAAAGGACAGTAAGTCAAAAATTGAGAATCGAAGAGACGTTATAGACTTGGCACGAACCGACGGACCTATTTTCTATTAAATTCGGCCACCAAGAGGCCCGATAATAGAAAATGACCGTTTTACCCCCGAAAACCATTTTAGGCCCAAACGAAGAACCCATTGGATATCAAGCCCATTTGGCCCACAAAAATTCAAGCCAAGCCCATGTGAATAGTGCAAGCCCGTATGAATAGTGCCAAGGGTGGAAAAGACCATTTTTCCCCTTCTAGAAGAACTTGGACTTTAAGAGGCATTAATGGATGCAAAACAAGATGGATTAATGTTGATCTTGCTTTTTCTTCTTTCCTTCCCCCTTGTGGCCGAATCCATCCCCCCTTGCTCTCTCTCTCTCTCTCTTGCTTTTCCTTGTTCAATTATTGCTTAAGATTGTCTTGGATTCAAGAAGATAAAGTTGGATATTTTTGGGGTTGCATTTATGAGGTTCATTAATGCAAAGTGAGACTTGGTGAGGAAGATAAGACTTTGGAAGAGTTATAGCAAGACAACTCTCTCTCTCTCTTTCATTCACTCACTCTCTCTTGCTTTCCCTCTCTCTCAAAATTCGTAGCTCCCCTCCCTCTCCTCCATTTTCACTTATTTTCCTTCTTGTTTCACACCCTTCATCTTGCCGTCGCGCTACCCAAGACGTGCCTTGAAGCCATGCCCTTGCCGCTGACGTTTTGGCCGTCGTCGCCAAGCCGTGCCATCGCGCCGAGCTCGTACCAAACCGCCGTCCGCACGCCGCGCCGAGTCGATCTGCCGTTAATACCCATTTTCCGTCTACACGCCATCGCTGAACCACCACCACCATCGCCTTCGCGTCATCACCCCCGTAGTCGTCGCCGCCATTAAATGGTGAGTTAACTCCTTAATCCTTCATTAGGTTGTCAATTGCACTTAGGGTTAGAATTAGTGAATTTTAGACTTGACTATAGTTAAATGAGTTAACTATGGTTGGGTGAGTTAATCTTGGTTAGGTTAGTTAACCTTGGTTGGGTTAGTTAACCATGATTTGGTTAGTTAACCATGGTTGGGTTAATTATTCTATATGTGTTTTGGCATGTGTTAAGATGGGAATTGCCTTAGGAAGGGAATTATTTCATGAATGAATGATATTTCTAGTGAAACTAATGTGTTTTGGCATGTAAATGGTGGTCGATGTGGTATCGTGCTTATATACTAAATTTTATGCATTGAAATAATTTAGTAGGCTTGAGAAATGAATCACGTGATGTTTGACATGAAAAGCACGTTGGTGTGATCACGTGTGACTTATTCATTGCATTTTATGTGAGAAAATGGCAATATATTTGATGTATGAGCACGATCATGGCATGAGCACGAATCATGTGGCATTGGCTAGAAAAATAAGAAGAACTAAATTGGCATGCATGATTGAGGTGCTCGTGTGATCACAAAAGGGAACGGACCCCTAATGGTGATTGGGGATGATGCCTGATTTATCATAGTCTCGGATCGGGTCGAGATGATGATGATTTATCAGATGCCTGACGGGGTCAGATGACAGATTGTGGTGGAGGCCGGACCGATTCTCCTTTGTGGAATGCCGTCTGCCTGCGGGGTAGGTCGAGGTGGGGCCGCACCTCGATCGACTAGGAGGAGACGTTGCCTCGCCTGATCGTTTTGAGGTGATGCCCGGTCATGCCGGAAGACCGCCAACCTTTGGGGTTGTGCTGTGGCCTAGAGAGGTCGAGAACTGCCAACCTTCGGGTTGTGCCGTGCTCGAGAGCAGGCGTAATCACTAGGCATAAAACTGGACCACGCTTGATTGCATTGCGTGTGAGAAATGGTGCTATATGTTCTGATGTTGTACCTAGTCTGATGTATTATTTATAGAATGCCATAATTGATAACATGTAGGGCGTGTGCATGTGCCGAGGCAAGGTAAGCATGCCTGTGATTTGCTTATTGATTGAGTTGAGTCAATCGAACCTGATATAGGTTGTGTAGAGCGAGTGCCACTCGCTATTGATCTGCCATTGACGTTGAGTTGCATGTTTAGAGTTTGCTCTAGGTGAATTAGCACCCTACACGAGGCTTAGGTTGTTAACTTACTGAGATTTTATCTCACTTGTTGTTGTTAACCGCTTTTTAGGACCATAGATCGGAAGGTTGACAGGTGCAGTTCGAGGTACTCTCGCGTAGAGAAGTTTAAGTTAACCCGACTCCTGGTATCTTTTTGTTGGTCTGGTTAGGAAGTGGCCCAAAAGTGAGGGCTTGTAAATTATAACTTCCTAAGGTTAACAAGTATATAAATAAAATACGAGTTTTGTTATGGATGTTTGGTTTCGCTATTTTTCGTGCTATCCTTGCTGTTATGTTTGTCAAGTGATTGTTATACGTTTCTGCATGCGTTAATTGAAAGATAAAATGAATGGGTCGACGACGCGTCCTGGGACGTCGCATTTCTAATGACCCAAGAGAAGAGATTCAATGGGATGGTCGCGCGCTCGAGGGTCGGGGCGTGACAGAACTCACATTGTTTATTGGTGCCAAATTGAGTAGTAAAATGATTTCCTACCTTAGACTTAGAGATTTCATTTACTGAGCTTTGGCTCACCCCTTATTTTTCAGTTTTGTAGGATGTTGGAGGGAAATAAGATGAGGTTGGAAGCCACTAACCCCTAAGTTGGATGATGCCTTGGTTTATATTTAGGCACACTTTTGAGTTAGTTTGGGAGTAGAGGAACTAATAGACCAATCTTTTTTCTCAGGACTTTGTATTATGTATTTCACTTGAAAGATGTACTAAAGTTGTAATATGAATGTTATTATAAAGAGGCATATGTATGTTAAACTCATGCGATGTTTAGGTAGGGGATGTAAGTAAAAGTTTTTAGTGTGCTTTCGCATGCATAAATAAATTTATGAGTATAAACGGAAAAGATACGTGTCGCGCGTGACGTTCTGGAGTCACATCTTCGTTCTCCGTTTGTTACTCTCGTCCAGAATAGAGAAAATTAGTCTGTTTAGGGTTCCAAACTTAACAATGGTAACTAAACAAGAAGTGCTATCGTGGGCTCCAAATCCACTACCATCTCAAGAAGCACTTCTTTTTATTTTTACACTATTTCAAGTGAAAGCTATCCTTCTACGGATCTCTCTTCTCTACCAACTTATGATGCTAGGTAAAAAAAGCCACTAAACAAAGCGGTTCTCCGTTTGGTGTTCCGTGGACTAGGGTTATTAATATAGTTCCAAGATGATTGACTTTGGGCAAGCACACGGCGAAAGACGTGACCGTGCCATAGAGAACCTCCATAGATAAATAGAGTGAGTCCTCATTAGGGGTGAGCGGTTCTAGACTCCTTACAAGTTCCACCTAGAACCTACTCGTTGGAATAGTTTTTTCAGTTTTTGGAACCTGAAACTTACCCTACATACCTTGAAACTTGAAATCTACTCTATCACAGGTTTCAGGGCCCACCCAGGTTCTACTTGTATTCTTAATTGAACGATTGCAATGAATCATCACCTTTAATGACCACTACTTGTTGCTACAATCTACTGATCACAATTTATATTTAGATGCACGAAAAATATTAAATATTAACAAAGTAAAAGTCTCAGTCATAAATATGGCAAGAAATGGAAGTTCAGACTGGGATTCTAGATTATACACTCATCATCGGATGTTATGGAATATCGCATCGCACAAAGACATAGACCAAAAAAAAGAGAAAAACTCTGGCAATTTTTGAAACTTGGAACCTACCCAGTAACCCTTGAAAAGGGCAAACCAACAAGTAGTTATACTATCCCGAAATTTTACCCATCCAAACATCTTTAAAAAAGGGTCGAAATTGGAAAGGTGTGGTAATGGTCTTTTCTCGTAACTTTATCCTGACGGTGTTAATGGCCAATAAAATTTATGAAGAATCAACACCAGGAACCTTAGAAAAGGGCAAACTGGCAAGTAGTTATACTATCACGAAATTTTATCCACCCAAACATCTTTTAAAAAGGGTCGAAATTGGAATGATGTCGTAATGGTCTTTTCTCGTAACTTTATCCTTACGGTAGTATTGGCCAATAAAAGTTACGAAGAATCAACACCACAAACCCTCAAAAAGGGCAAACAGGCAAGTAGTTATACCATCCCGAAGTTTTACCCACCCAAACATCTTATGCATACCATGGAACATGGAACTGGACAAGTTCCCACCGGTCCAGTTCTTCAGTTCCATGTTCTACCTTGAAACTGTGCTCACCCCTAATCCTCAACATCTTGGAGAATCAAACAAGACAAGAGCAGTCGGAGAGACCTGCTTATAGACCATGTCATGACAATCCATATCCTCGTCCAAACTCTGATGATGAATCCAACAACACTAGAGGCGTCTCTAGTGATTTCTATCCAAAATAGGGAACCCCTTTTAAGCTACCTACTCAAACTAGGAAATTTAATCAAACTTGAGACATATTTTCAACACACACAAACAGTCTGTTGCATCTTGTCCATACTCCATTGCATCTCAACAAAACCCATCCTAACAAATAGTAGTCTTGGGTTCTATCGAGATGCTTCAAGACGATGAACAAGAGTCCACAAAGCTTGCGCCCTTGATCTTTGTTAGCGAGGCCATTGTCGCCATTGTCATTGTTACCATACACTAGTTCCCACAATCGACTAGGCTATGATGCCTTTACGCAAATTGCGATTTGCAACTCGAGTAAACTACAAACACACACTCAAAGTGTACACACACAAAAAGTATAGAGCAAAATGTCTTGATTTCCTTTATTTTTTAAGAGTCATACTATTTCCACACTTTAAATAGCTATCACACTCCCTAACTTATTGAGTTGATAAGAATAATCTCAAAGAACTAATTTATCTAATCATAAATGGAAAGGGTAAAAATTACTATCTATTGAAAATGCAAAAGTCGCACATTACAAGACTTCCATATTAATTAAAAAAAAATTGATGTCTTACTCCACTATATGTTATTGCCAATTCATTTGTATACAAACTTTATTTCCTCTCTTGTACTTACTAATGTGCTCTAAGTTCATTCTATGAAGGATTTTTCTAATCATTTTGAACCTTATCGATAATCTTTGTTAAGTGCAAATCTTAAATATAAGTACATAGAATTCACAACTTTGACCGAATATTTCACCTAAAAAACAGCTAGAACTAGCAATTGTATATCATAAGAAGTAATTGGAAACTTCTCCAATTTGAATACAAAAGAAGAAGAAACAACCGTTTAGGAAAGGTTGGTAAAAATTATTAGACTGATTAATTTACTTTAGATGTATATTTTTCCCCTTTCATCAATCTTGCCATTAATGAGGTCCCAATGATGTCTATTTTCGATCTAACTTTTAGGGTGTGTCTAAAGATATTTGAAGTATGGAAATAGCATGGACCTAATTGTAAATCAACAGAATAAGATCTAAATCAAATCGTGATGGGCATAAGGACAATGACACATTTTTTAGATTGTGTCATCTAGAGAAGCATTGGTCATTGAAATCTCGACTCGCATCTATGATACCTTTTAGTCATCACTATCTTCTAGAACGCCAAAACTTGCAAATGACGAAAAGATGTGTAAGAAGTTTGTCTATAAGAGATGAACTATTAATCGAAGGGCAGCATCTAACATTATGATATGACTCGTAAGTAAAAACTAAAAAAGGAAAAAGAAAACATGCATGCACCAAGCCAACCAACCTGATCTCATTGGACATGTCACAACCTAACCAATGAAAAACGGCATAACTTTATGGAATAATCTCGGAAGGAAGCTCATTAGACAATCGTCTTATTTTAGACCTACGATATCTCACATCAGTTGCTTACAAAAACATCTTGACCTTATGTACATACAATCTTTCCCGACTAAATAATTATGAGATACTTAGTTTTTTTTTTCCCTTTTATAACCCAAGAGCATGAGTGTCTACCTAAAATCTCATGAAACACCGTGCAAGTCCTATGAGCCATGAGGTGATTAAGTTCAAACCTTAGACCTATGTAGATGGTCATGTTTCAACGTAGTTTGCGTGCAATTGGTGAGATTTAAACATATCACCTGCACTTACTACGCTAAAAATCCCCCAACCCCCAACCAATTACGCTCAATCCTGGAGATTGGTACTTACGATTTTGGGCGGGAGATGAATTAAATTCTTGCATTTTGTGGAAGGCAACAACTTTAAATTTGAAATCCTTCCATTTGCTCCTCCCGCGCGGCACTGTTCATCTTTCCCTCCCAAAACTGCTCTTCCGATCGTTTCCTGCTGCAGTTCGCGTCAGGCGCGGCCCCGGCCGATTGGCTCAACGGTCTTGCCTGAAAATCGACGACGTGGGTCGGCTGGTCCCTACTGTCACTCTTACCGAAGGAATTCGCGTTCCATTCAGTGTGTAGGTCGCTATGGCAGATCTGGATTGAAACTTGCTGAGGCGAGTTTCTGGTGCGAAAATGGCTTCTTCGTCGATCCCGACGAGGGCGGCTTCGGCCACCTCCTCCAAGAGTCTTCCTCCACCCAAGATGAGCTCGTCTTCTCTGGTTGGTAGAAGTTTGGATGTCCCAGCGGTCCCGGTTCGCTTGAGCAGCGACCGAGGGAAAACAGTGCAGCTCAGTGCACCCGACGGCCCTGCTCCTGACAAGGTGCGTTCCCAGTGGTCTCGCCAAGGAAGCCGGAGCCGGAGTAGGGGTAGGTCCTTGTCCAAGCCCCCCCGTCCGCGCCCGGCTCGTCCCGCGGTGCCGAACCCTGCCCAGAAATCATGGGCGGCAGTCACCAAATCAGCAGAAAAAGGTTACTCCCTTTTCTACTCTCCTGTGGATTTAGTAGGGGATAAAGTGTCGGTGTCTATCCCGGACGACGTTTTGGATGCCTCGGATCCCAAGTGGAATGCATGTCTCGTAGGCTATTTTGTTGGGAAGCGCCTCCCGTTTAAATTAGTAGAATCGGCTGCCAAGCATATTTGGGGACCGCACTTAGCCAATTTAATGGCCAATGAAGATGGCTTTTTCTTCTTTCACATCCCGAATGATGAGTTCAGGCGTGCTATTCTAGAGAATGGTCCGATCACAATCGCTAGGGTCCCACTGATGCTTCAACAATGGCACCCTCTTATAGACCTCAAAAAGGGTCAACACCAAGCACTCCCGGTGTGGATTAAACTGCGCAATGTCCCGTTCTCGCTGTGGTCGGCGCCGGGCATAAGTGCCATTGCTAGCGCAATTGGGAAGCCTCTATATGTTGATAGACAAACTGAGAGGATGACGATGATATCCTACATTCGGGTATGTGTAGAACTCGATGCTCGACAAGCGAGGAGGGATTCAATAGAATTGATAATTCGGGGCACCTCTCGCCAAGTTATGGTGGAGTATGAATGGAAACCGATATCATGCCCGTCTTGTGGCGTTTTTGGACACAAATGTCCGACCCCGACTGATGCTCCCCCTAAGGATCCGGCTGTCTCAACTCCAGTAGTGGCGGTGGATCATGACGCCTGGGTGTCGGTTCGGAGGAAAGGAAGAGAGATGGTATAGCCGGTCACGACCGTGCAAGATGAATCACCAAACCTGTCCCGCCTGGTCTCTCCTCAGGAATCTCTTCCGGGTGAAACTCCTCCGGCGGCTGCTCAAGGGGGTGGACAGAGTGAGCTTGCCTCCTTTCCGTCTTCTTCGTCGGAAGAGGAATCAGCGGCGGAGGGGGGTAGTATAGCGGACAGTGAAGAGGGGGATGAGACCCCACTGGCCCCCCCCAACCACGCGCAAGAGGCAAGCGGAAGCCCAAACATCCCGCCCAGCCGTGGAAAGGCAATCCGGACTCGGGGTGGGCTCACCAGACTCCAATATTCCAACTGCTACCTCTACACCTGCTGAGGGGAAAACTCGTGTGCCCACGCGGAGAAAGAAGCCTCCCGGCTCCAGGAAACGGTAATCCTATATCCTCTATTTATGTATATAGGTATATGGAACATTAGGGGCTTAGTCGACCCCCTGAGGCAAGCGGAGATACGGAATTTTGTGCGCTCAAACAGGCTTTCTTGTATGGGCATTCTCGAGACCAAAGTTCCCGGGAATCTTTTTGATAACATCTCATCCGGTCTCATGCCCGGGTGGGTTTGGACAGCCAATTATGATTTTTCTCCTAGAGGCAGAATTTGGGTGGGATGGAATCCGGCAATGGTTACTTTTGATATAGCCTCGAAAACGAGCCAAGCCATTCACGGATACCTGACGATTTTGGGGACCCTTAAGGTTTTTGCCCTTTCAGTTATATATGCTGAGCACTCTTTTGTAGACCGTAGGCCTTTGTGGTCCGACATTAACCTGGTGGGATCTTCCCGCGAGGAATCCCCTTGGATTGTTGCGGGAGACTTCAACGCTATTCGGGACCCAACGGACAGAATCGGTGGCTCCAGTGTGTGGCCACCTTCTTTCAATGAGTTCGGACAGTGCCTATCACAAGCAGGTCTGGAGGATCTAAGATACTCCGGTTTCCGGTTCTCTTGGTCTACGTCCACGGGAGCTAGACGCAAACAGCGCAAGATTGATCGAGTGCTTGTCAATGCCCAATGGAGGAATGCTTTCTCTTACTCCGCAGCATCGTTCTTGGCGCCTGGGATTTCGGATCACACGCCTATGGTAGTCACGGTCTTAGAACCGCCCAACATCAAACGTCCTTTCAAGTTTTTCAACTTTTGGACGAGCCATCCGGATTTCCTCCACATGGTTTCGCAGGTTTGGGATGAGCCCATCCTCGGTACTCCTATGTTCATTTTATGTACCAGATTAAAGATGCTTAAAGGCCGCCTGAAGGCGCTCAATAGGTCCGACTTCTCGGATATTGCAGCAAGAACGAACCAAGCAAGGGCGAACCTTACTGCGATCCAAGAAGCACTAGTTGGAGATCCATTTAATCAGGAACTTGTGGACCAGGAAATTGGTAGTCTACGTACATTTGCTGAATTGAGGGCGCAGGAGGAAGCCTTCTATAAGCAAAAATCTCGGGTGCGATGGCTCAAGGAGGGCGACCGGAACACCAAATATTTTCATCACTTTGTCGATAAAAGGAACAGCGGCAACCGTATCATGACCATTCAGGACTCCCAAGGTGTCATCATCTCTGAGCCGAATCTGATTCAGCAACATCTGGTATCCCACTTTAAAAATCTTTTTGCGGCGCAACCGCCCCCGGTGCGCCCTGGAATCCCGGAGATTCAGGCAGCGATCCAAAAGACTCTGGAGCCTCATCAGGTCAGTTTTCTATCTAGACCTTTTACGAGTCTGGAAATTAAGGATACCTTGTTCTCCTTGCCACCCGGAAAGGCCTCGGGACCGGACGGTTTCAATGTGGAATTTTTCAAATTCTCTTGGGAGATAATCGGGGAGCTAGTCGTTGACGCAATCAAGGATTTTTTATCGTCCGGGGCTCTCCTCAAACAAGTGAATGCCACGATTCTTTGCTTGATTCCAAAGAGCCCTAGTGCGTCTTCAGTGAATGATTTTCGGCCCATTTCATGCTGCAATACCATTTATAAATGTATATCTAAATTGCTGGCCAACAGACTAGCGAGCGTGATGCCTTCTATTATTAGCCCATCTCAGAATGCCTTTGTTAAAGGACGGCGTATCAGTGATAATATACTGCTAGCACAGGAGCTTTTTTGTGGTTTCCATCTTAGACCATATTCGCCCAAGTGTGCCATTAAAGTGGATTTCAGGAAGGCCTACGACACGGTGGATTGGGGTTTTTTGGAAGCAGTCCTTGTGGCTTTCGATTTTCCACCGATGTTTATCAGCCTCATCATGACCTGTGTCAAAACGGTAAAGTTCTCAGTCTCCATCAATGGAGAACTTCATGGGTTCTTTCCAAGTGGCAGGGGCATCCGTCAAGGGGACCCCATAGCTCCTTTCCTCTTCAATCTAGTAATAGAAGTCTTCTCCGGGCTGATTACAAATTGCACTAGGAAACCGGGGTTCAAATTCTACTGGCGATGCAGGAACACGCGGCTATCCCACCTCTTCTTTGTGGATGACGTGCTCTTATTCTCCAAGGCAAAGGAGGCATCCATTGCTTTATTCAAGTCGGCGATTGATCAATTCTCCTGCTGGTCGGGTCTATGTCCTAACCAGGAAAAGAGCGAAGTGTTCATGTCCGGGGGTGACGAGACCTTAAAGCAAGCGATCTTCTCTACTCTCGGCTTCCAAGAAGGGTCTCTTCCAGTGCGCTACCTTGGGGTTCCCATTATATCAGCAAGGCTGGGAAAGATTGATTGCGAATCGCTGATCAACAAGATTACCGCGCATGTTCAATCTTGGGAGCATCGATTCCTTTCTTTCGCTAGGCGGCTCCAACTCATAAAATCGGTCCTGCAAGCCATTCAGGTATTTTGGGCTAACGTATTTATGTTGCCGAGATTAGTACTATCCATAATAGAAAAGATTCTTAGACAATTCCTGTGGAAGGGACCCAACCTCGGGGTTGGTGGAGCTAAGGCTGCATGGGACAAAATCTGTCCGCCTAAGGAGGAAGGTGGCCTTGGCATCAGGAAATTGATCGACTGCAACCGAGCTTCTATGCTCAAGCACATATGGATCCTCTTCACGGATAAACAATCACTATGGTCCCAGTGGATTCACTCTATCTTCCTCAAGAAACGAAATTTCTGGTGCGTCCTCAAACCGACTTTTTGTTCTTGGGCGTGGAAAAAAATTTTAGACCTCCGTTCTGAGTTTCAACCGCTCTTTCAGTGGAGGGTTGGAAATGGATTTTCCATCTCCTTCTGGTTTGACTCCTGGAGCCCCAGAGGGCCCCTGTACAAATTTATCCCCGATCGCATCATCTATGACTCAGGTATCCCTAGGAATGCCACGGTCTTTGAAGCTGTTAATGGGTCCAATCTTGAGAACCACCCGTTGGACGAGATTGCATCGATTGTCCATACAATGCCTCTCCTTCGGCCGGACTGTGAGGACCGTTTCGTCTGGACAGAACACGCCTCCGGGGAGTTCTCTTCTAGGACGGCATGGGAATGGATCCGATCAAAGAATGCTACGGTATCATGGCACTCCTTTATCTGGGACAGAGAACTAAATCCTCGGCACTCTTTTCACCTTTGGCTCACTACCATAGGCCGCCTATCTACGCAGGTGTATCTTATAAGCTGCCGGAGAATCCAGGAAGGAGTCTGCCCTTTCTGTCGGAGCCGCCTTGACTCGATCGACCACCTCTACTTCGGATGTAGTATTACGGCATCCCTGGTTATGTTCTGGGCGAACCGGTGCAACCTCGTCTGGAGGAACCGCGGATGGAAGGAGAATCTTGTCTTCATTTCAAAGTGCCTCCGAGGATCACAATTCCACAAGATCGTGGGTCGGTTTGCCTTTGCCGCTCTATGTTACTCAATTTGGATGGAGCGGAACCATATGTTGTTTCGAGACAAAGGCCTTTTCATTCCGGCGATTAAGCAACATCTACAGAAGGTGGTGCGGGATAAAGCCTCCTCGTTCCGGCAAGTTCAAGATATGACCGCTAACCGTCGGTTCCAATGCTCATGGGGCATCTCAGATGTTATTTTCTCGTAGAAGAGCGCTTAGCCTAGTTTATGACTTCCCTAGGTCCTATGTATGGTGAATGTCTATCCGGATCTCGGTTGTAGGGTGTCCGTTTCGTTGATCCCTGTCTAGGGATGTTTCCATCGTTGCTTCTTCCCGCTTGGCTTCTAGCCTTTGTTGGTTGGGAGGTTTGCTTTGTATAGCCTCTTATTGTAATCGGGTACTTGGTTGGATTAATATATACTTACTTTTACCAAAAAAAAAAAAACAACTTTAAATTTGATCCGCCCATCACTATTCATTCTGTGCTCTCAAGCTGTTTTCTCGCCGGTACTGTTCCTGCGCTGGTGCTATGGCGATTCCGGCCACTCTGGCCGTCGGTTTGGCCTGAAATTCAACGACGAAGGGCGCCTGGTGCTTCCCTTCATCATCACCGAAGGAATTTGTGTTTGGTTCTCTCTGTTGGGAGCAATACCAGATTGTGTTTGACTCCTCTGTTGCTGCTGTGCGACCCAAGTGCGGGCCATGGAGAACCCAATCCCGCGTGTCCCTGTGCCTCGATCCTCCATTCCTGAGATCTTTCCATCTCATAGAAAGAATGTGTCCCATGATGGTGGGCAGAGCTCCGAAAATGCCCCAGCACCGGTCCTCTTGAACCGTGCGAAAGGGAAAGTAGCGACAGCTGCGGGGGACGCCTCTCCTGTTCCTGCTCAGCGCAGAACAGCGCAAGGAACCCACTATGGCAGTCGTAGTCGTAGTCGTGGGAGGACCTGCTCTAAGCACCCCCCAGCCAGGAAAGCTCCGAGCTCAAATGTGCCCGTTCCTGCTCAAAGATCTTGGGCTGCGGTCGCAAAATTGGCGGAAAAAGGTTATTCCCTTCCTTACACGCCTGCTGTATCTGTTGGAGACAAAGTTGTTGTTAATGTTCCTGATGATATCCTTGAGGCATCTGACCCGAAGTGGGAAGCATGCCTAGTGGGGTATTTTGTCGGCAAGCGCCTTCCGTTCAAGCTGGTTGAGTCTGCGGCCAAACATATTTGGGGCCCTCACCTTGTGGAATTAATGGCCAATGAGGATGGGTTTTACTTTTTCCACATTCCGAACAATGAGATGAGGTGCAATATATTGGACAACGGCCCTATTACTTTTGCTAGGGTTCCACTTATTCTTCAGCAGTGGCATCCCTTGTTGGACCTCAAAAGAGGCCAACACCATTCACTTCCTGTTTGGGTTAAGCTGAGAAACGTCCCGTTCTCCCTATGGTCTGCCCCAGGCATAGGACTTATAGCAAGTGCAATAGGGAGGCCCCTTTATGTTGATCGTCAAACGGAAAACATGAGGATGATCTCTTATATTCGTGTGTGCGTGGAACTTGACGCTAGGCAACCAAGAAGAGATTCGGTGGAGGTAATCCTGGGGGGTACCGCCCGCACCATTGCTGTTGAGTACGAATGGAAGCCACTATCCTGCATTCAATGTGGTACCTTTGGGCATAAATGCCCTATTGTGAGCCCCCCTGCTGCCCTCCCGGCCTCCCCTGCTGCCCTGACAGCCTCTCCTCCCGTTGTGGCCTCAAATGATGCCTGGACACAGGTGAAAAGGAAGCATAACCAATCACCCTCCAAAGAACTAGCACTGCCGGATTCTGGGCAGCCTCATGAGTCGCCTACGGTTGCTCAAGTAACAGGGGTCCCTCTGGTCCCACCGACTGCTATAGCCCTGGCCTTGCTAGAATCCTCTCCGGATCAATCTTCTGGGGATGAGGAACCAGCAGCAGGGGGCGGAAGCCCTGCTAGTAGTGAAGAAGAGGAGGAGAGTGCCCCGGCCCCCCTAACTACACGAAAGAAGCTCGCCGAGGCGCAAGTCTCCAAAGCTGAATCGAGCAAGCAAACAATGCTTCAAGCGCCGGTTCCCAAACCGTATGTCCCTCCGGATGCCAGCCTTGCCATCCGAAGAACTAGACCCACCGTCCGGATCAAGAAGCCTCCCGACTCTCCGAAAGGGTAACCCTTCTTCCTTCCTTAATGTACATAGGTATTTGGAACATTAGGGGTCTTGTTGACCCCATAAGGCAAGCGGAAATTAGGAATGTTGTTCGAGTGAACAAGCTTTTTTGCGTTGGGATCATCGAGACTAAGGTGCCCCAAAACCGGTTTCATAGTATTTCTTCTAGTCTTCGTCTTGGGTGGTTGTGGGTAGCTAATTATGACCTATCTCCAAGGGGCAGAATTTGGGTTGGCTGGAACCCAACGCTTGTCAGATTTGCCAGTATGGATGCCTCTGACCAAGCCATCCATGGCCGCCTCACCCTTTTAGAAAATAACAAGGAGTGCTTCCTCTCAGTTATCTATGTTGAGCACACTTTTGTTGCCCGAAGATCATTATGGGATGCCCTCATCCAGGTTAGTGCCCGCTTGGAAGAGTCGCCATGGATTTTAGCTGGGGATTTTAACACCATTAAAGATCCGTCCGACAGGATTGGCGGTTCTAGTGTTTGGCCTCCCTCCTTCAATGAGTTTGGAGAATGTCTAACCCATGCCGGTCTTGAGGACTTGAGATACACTGGATTCCGTTTCACTTGGTCCGCCTTCTCAGGCGCAAGACGCAAGCAACGTAAGATTGATCGGGTCCTTGTCAATGCACCATGGAGGAACATTTTCTCGTACTTCGAAGCATCTTTCTTGGCCCCAGGTATTTCCGACCATACGCCGATGGTGATAAAAATCTTAGACCTGCCTGTCATAAAGCGACCGTTCAAATTCTTTAATTTCTGGACCAACCACCCCTCCTTCCTGACGGCGGTTGAACAAGTTTGGGAAGCCCCCATTCAAGGAACTCCTATGTTCTCGCTTTGTTGTAAGCTGAAGATCCTCAAGAGCAGGTTGAAGTCGCTTAATCAGAATGCCTTCTCGGATATTCCTGCTAGGACGGCCCGCGCCCGCGCGGACCTTTCTCTCATCCAGGAAGCACTTGCCGGTGATCCATATAATCAGACCATTGCGGACCAAGAGCACGCCTGCCTTAGATCTTTTGCTGAGTTGCGTACCCAGGATGAGGCCTTCTTCAAACAGAAATCCAGAGTCCATTGGCTCAAGGAAGGAGATCGGAACACGAAATACTATCATCATTTCGTGAATAAAAGGAACAGCGACAACCGTATTCTCACTATAATCGGCTCCGATGGTCTTCCTATCACCGAACCGGCCCTTGTTCAACGGCACATTGTGTCTTATTTTGAGGACTTACTTGGCCAGCACTCGGTACCGGTTTGCCCCTCCGAGAGTGAACTTCAGGCGGCTGTCCATAACCGATTAAATGACCAACAGGTACTCCTCTTAACCAGGCCCATTTCGGATAATGAAATCAGGGATACTATGTTCTCCTTGCCACTTGGAAAAGCTCCGGGGCCGGACGGGTTCAATGCGGAATTTTTCAAGTTCTCATGGGAATTAATAGGGGCCTCTGTTGTTGCTGCTATTAAGGATTTCTTTCAGTCCGGGTCAATGCTTAGGCAAATTAACACAACAATCCTCTGCCTCATTCCAAAAGGGCCGAGTGCATCATCTATAAACGACTTCAGACCCATCTCGTGCTGCAACACCATTTACAAGTGCATCACGAAGATCTTGACGAATAGGATGGCGTGTATCATGCCTTCCCTTATTTGTTCATCCCAAAATGCTTTTGTCAAAGGGCGGCGCATTAGCGATAATATCCTCTTGGCCCAAGAACTTTTCTGTGGTTTTCATCTTGAGCCGTACCTTCCGAAGTGCGTGATTAAGGTTGATTTTTAGAAAGCATATGATACACTCGATTGGGCCTTTCTGCATTCGGTGCTGGTGGCTTTCGGGTTCCCTCAGGTGCTCTCGAACTGGATCATGACATGCGTTAAGACGGCAAGGTTCTCAATCTCGATCAATGGAGAACTCTATGGGTTCTTTCCTAGCGGGCGAGGCATCCGACAAGGTGACCCTATATCCCCCTTCCTGTTTAACCTCGTAATGGAAATTTTTTCGGGGATCATTCGCAACAATACCCGGGAGCCGGGCTTTAAATACTATTGGAGATGCAAGAGTTCACGCTTGTCACACCTTTTCTTTGCCGACGATGTATTGCTATTTTCTGAGGCAAGTGCAAGCTCTACCAATTTGCTAAAGTCGGCCCTTGATCGGTTCTCTAGTTGGTTCGGCCTTTCCCCCAATCGGAATAAGAGCAAAATCTTTTTATCAGGCGGGCACCAACAACTATAAAACCATATCATCAACACCTTCGGCTTTCGGCTGGGGTCCTTGCCGTTTCGGTACCTAGGGGTCCCTATCATCTCATCCAGATTGGGAAAGTTGGACTGTCAAGCCTTGATTAACTCAATCACGGCTCGGGTGCAATCTTGGGCCCACCGGTTTCTTTCCTTTGTGGGGAGGCTACAGCTTATCAAATATGTTCTTCAGGCTATTCAAGCCTTCTGGGCAAACGTCTTCATGCTACCCAGGTATGTCCTATCCCGAATAGAACAGATTTTACGCCAATTCCTGTGGAAAGGCCCTAATCTTGGCGTTGGTGGTGCCAAAGTCGCCTGGGAGGATGCTTGTACACCTAAGGAGGAAGGGCGGTTGGGCCTTCGACGGTTGTTTGATTGCAACAGAGCTTCCATGCTTAAACACATCTAGATTTTGTTCACAGATAAGCAATCCCTTTGGTGTAAATGGATTCACTCGATTTTCCTCAAACATAGAAACTTCTGGTGTGTTTCCACACCAATGTTTTGCTCTTGGGCTTGGAAAAAGATCCTCCAGCTCCGACCGGATTTCCAACACCTTTTCTAATGGCGTATTGGGAATGGACTATCCACATCCTTCTGGTTTGACTCGTGGGCACCTAGAGGACCGTTGTACAAGATCCTATCTAACCGACAAATATACGATTCAGGGATTCCTCGACAAGCAACGGTATTTGACGTTCTAGCTGGGCGGAACTCCGAAGCCCTACTGTCGGAAGGTATTGTTGAGCTCATCCATCCCATTCCGTCCCTTCGTCTGTCGCAAGAGGACAGCTTCCGGTGGTCAGAAACCACCTTGGGCGTATTCACCGCTGGCTCGACTTGGGAGTGGATCCGAGCAAAGAAACCGCCTGTGCCATGGCATAGCTTTATATGGGACGCTGCCATCGTCCCAAGGCACTCTTTTCACATGTGGATCACCACCATTGGTAGGCTTCCAACTCAGGTATACCTTATGAACTGCTAGAGGATCCTTGAAGGCTCCTATCCCTGCTGCAGGACAAGGCCAGACTCCACTGATCACCTATTTTTTGGTTGTAACATTACCGCCTCCTTGGCGCTATTCTGGGCCTCGAAATGTAATTTTGCTTGGAGTAATGGTAGCTGGAATGACAATCTACGATCGGCCTCCAAATTGCTCCGGGGCAATCAGTTCCATAAGGTGATCTGTAGATTTGCTTTTGCGGCCCTTTGCCACTCTATTTGGACCGAGCGGAACCACATGCTCTTCCGCAACAAGACCCTTTCCGTTCCAGCCCTCAAGAACCACCTTTTGAAGGTCGTTTGGGACAAAGCTTCAACTATAAACAATGTACCGGACAACCCGCGGAAAAGAAGATTTCAGCGTAGCTGGGGCATCTCTCTCGCAATTTTTTGTTAGCTGCTGATTGGGTTCGCCCTTCCTTTGTTTCCTGGCCGAACGTTTGGCCCTGCTTTTGTAGCCTTTTTTGGTTTCTGTTTTCCTTCGCCGTAGGGACTCCTACATTCCCGCATTGACACCTAATGCCATTCTGGGTATGAGGGTTGTCCTTTTCGGTTCTCATATGTAATTGGCTTCTTGGTTGGATATAATACTTACTTACTTTACCCAAAAAAAAAAACAACTTTAAATTTGATGTTTTGTAGAGCGAGAAAAAGTTAGGTGCACCGCCCCCATATCTAATTTACAAACCATATGAAAGTTCGTAAGAACAAGCATAAAAAAGGAAAGTGAAAATATATATTTTAAATGGAAAGAAACTCTCGACGTGAGATCTAGTTTCAACCTTTCTGGGGAAAAAATCGATTACTTTAGTGCACGTAGATGAGGACATTGAATTTTATTGAACCGTGGAACTCGATTCAACCAAACAAAGGGAGAAGAGAAAAGGACAAAGATAGACTCATTGGTTAAATAGACCTCGTTGTTGTTGTGACATCCTGATTTTGGCTCCTTGTTTAATGCGCAAAGAATAACATTTGGAAATGTTATTTCATAATGTCTGTTAAGGGATAGTCCTTGTGTGACATCCTCAATTTTCGACCAATGTACCAAGATCGAATTCGATGGATATTAACCACGAATTCAAATTCGATGAAGAGTATTAGACTTTAAATGATTAAGAGACAACCATTGGACGTTACGTTATCAAAATCCTGAAGTTTATCAGTAAACCCTAAATTTTTGGATAAATGACGGTAAGCTGGAAATTGAGAACCAAAGAGAACTTACGGACTTGGCATGAACCAACGGGCCTATTACCTATGAAATTCGGCCACCAAGAAGCCCTATAAGATGAAATTACCGTTTGGCCCCCGAAAGTCCATTTTTAGCCCAAATAAAGAGCCCATTGGATATCAAGACCATAAGAAGACCCTTTAAATTCAAGCCCAAGCCCATGTGAATAGTGTAAGCCCGTATGAATAGTGCAAAAGATGGAAATTACCATCATACCCCTTCTAGAAACTTGGACTTATAAGCTTGGTTTGATAAATTTTTGGGGTTGCATTAATGAGGGCAATAATGCAAGCTTAGTAGAGAAGTTAGACTTTGGAAGACATAGGCCAAGACAATCCTCTTTCTCTCTTTCTCATTCTCACTCTCTCTTTCACTCTTTCACTCTTTCTCTTTTTCATTTTCCTCTTGGTTCTGCTACCTCCACCGCCCCTCACTTTGCCGTTCACCTTGCCACTGCTATTCATCACCGTGCCGAGCTCGAGCCACGTCCTTGCCATTGTGGAGCCGCACCGCCTTACTGTCCAAGTCGAGCCAAGCTCATGCCGAACCGCCCAAGCCACGCCGTGTCGCTGTTGCTAGGCCGCGCCGCCGTCCATCACCTTGCGGTGCTGCCGAGTTCATCGTCGTGCCGCTCACCCGTGTCGTTGCCGCGCCAAGCAAAGTCACGCCATGTTGCCATTCATCGCCGCCGCCGTTAAACTAATGAGTTAACTCCCTAATCTTTGGTTAGGTTGTTAATTGCGCTTAAGGTTAGATTAAGTGAAGTTTAGAGTTAACTATGGTTGGGTTAGGTGATAAGTTATCATGAAATGATAAGTGATGGTGATAGGTTATCAAGAAAGTGATAAGTGGAAGTGATAAGCTATTAAGGAAAAGTGATAAGCTACCACCAAAAGGGTGATAAGTTATCGGCAATTAGGTGATAAGCTATCACCAAAGGGGTGATAAGCTATCGGCGATTTAGTGATAAGCTATCGTCAAATAGGCGATAAGCTATCAAGGAATTAGCAATAAGTTATCAAGGTTCGATTGATAAGTTAATTAATTAATATGCTTTGGTATGATTTGAGGTGAGGATTGTCTTGAAAATGTGATTGTTTCATGAACTATTAATTTTCTAGTTGAAAAGAATGCATTTTTGGCATATAAATTATGATTCATGAGGTGTCATGCTTAGATACTAAGTTTTAAGTGTTAGAATAATCTAGGAGGCTTGAAAAATGAAGCATGTGAAGTTTGACGGGAAAAGCATGTCTGTGTGATCACGTGTGATTTATTTATAGCATTTTTACGAGTGAAAATGGCAATAAGTTTGACGTATGAGCACGAATCATGACATGAGCGCGTATCATGATTGCATTGGCTAAAAGAAAGAAGAAATGAGAATGACATGCATGATTGGTGTGCTCATGTGATCACAGAAAGACTACGGACCTCCAAGAGGCTTGGAGATGATGCCCGATTTATTGGATTCTCAACGGGGTCAGGATGATGATGATTTGTCGGATGCTCGGCGGGGTCAGATGACGGATTGCGATAGAGGTCGGACCGATTCTCCTTTATGGAATGTCGTCCATCTACGGGGGAGGTTGTGACGTTGCCATGCCTAATGGTTTTGGGACGATGCCCAGTCATGCCGAAAGACTGCCAACCAGGATTGTGCCGTGGCCTAGAGAGGTCGAGAACCACCAACATTCGGGTTGTGCCCGAGAGCAGGCGTAATCTTTAGGCATAAAATGGGAACACGCTTAGATGCATTACACATGAAAATTGGTGATATGTGTTCTGATTACATGCCTTGGCGAATGTATTGTTTATAGAATGCTATAACTAATAATATGTAGGACGTGTGCATATGCCAAGGCAAGATAAAGATACTTGTGATTTGTTGGTTGATCGGTATTGAGTTGAGTCACTCAAACCTGTTATGGATGAAGTAGAGCGAGAGTCACTCGTTATTGATCTGTCATCGATAATAAGCTGCGTGTTTATGGTATGCTCTAGGCGAATCAGCACCCTACACGAGGCTTAGGTTGTTAACTTACTAAGATTTTATCTCATTCGTTATTGTTAACTACTTTTCAGGACCATAGAATGAAAGGTCGACATGTGCAGTTAGGGGCAGATCAAGGTGCTCTCGTGTAGAGTAGATAGGTTAACCTAACCCTCGGTACCTTTTTGATGGTCTCGATAGGAAACAGCCCGTAGCGAGGGTTTGTACATACAACTTCCTAAGGTTAACAAATACATAAATAAAGTATGAGTTTTGCTAATGATGTTAGTTTTGCTGTTTTTTCCTGTTATCCCTATTGTTGTGATTGTCGGGTGTTTGTTATTTGTTTCTGCTTGCGTTAATCAAAAGATAAAATAAACGGATCGACGACGCGTCTGGGGACGTATCATTCAAATGACCAAAGAGAAGTATCGGGATGGTCGCGCACACAAGAGTTGAGGCGTGATAGTTGTCCTTTCTAGTGGCTTCGGGCTTTACGATAAAATGTTTTCTAAATCCAGAAAAACACAATTGAAGTTCTAAAGCACAATTGGATGAGAAATTACTTACTTTTGCCATTTGTCTCAAATTAATAAGCAAAATTGTCCGAAAATTGTCCAAAAAGTCCTACATCTATTGCACTTTTGCTAATTTAGTCATAAACCTTTCAATTTTGTCAATTTTGTCCTAAACCTTTTCACACTTTGCCAGTTGAGTCCATCTGGCCAATTTTGGCCAGAATTTGCTAATGTGGTACGGTCAGCGCTGACGTGGATAATTTTTATATATTTTTCAAATTTTTAAATTAATTTTTTCCTTTTTTTCTTTTTTTTTTCCCTTTCTCTTTCTTCATCGTAGCCGGCAATCGCCAGCCATACCACATCAGTGAATTCTGATCAAAATTGGCCGGATGGACTCAACTAGCAAAATGTGAAAAGGCTTAGGACTCAATTGACAAAATTGAAAGGTTTAGAATTGAATTAACAAAAGTGCAATAGATTTAGAATTTTTTGGACAATTGTTCCCAAAGTAATCTGCCCCAATTGATATATGATATTAACCTTTAGACTTCCACAGCTTGCATGAATTTTCCCAAAGTTCCTTGTTTGACAAGCATTTTTATCTCGAATAATATAACCGTTCTTGTGGCGCACAGCCGTGCTCCTCCAGCTTCACAAGGACGCCACGCGAGGTCCAACCGATCCTCCGGGTGGTTCTAGCCTTTCACAAACCTATATTCCTTACTCCAAGTTAATTTTTTGGTGACACCATAAGACATAACCTCAACAATCTCTCATCTCTAAAGATTTCCCATTTGTTTTTGTCTGATCTTGCTCTATTTTGAGATTGAACAACAGACCTTTGAAGGCTCTTGAAAATGGATCACTTCTCTCTGGTCAACTGCGTGGATCAATTATAGGAACGATTGGGAACCAATTTAACCCCAGTTTCCGAATAGGTAAAACATTGATGCATTTGACGACATTGCTCAGTGCAAATATAACGCATCCAACAATTTTAAAATGCATGGATTGTTCTTTTAACACCATGAAAGTTGCCTTCCTCGACGTGCATGACCTTCTTCTCCTTCCTGTGATATTGATGTCTATTTGGAGCCTTTATTGAGGAAGTTAAATTAATTATGGGAAGTGGCCGTAGATACCTATGATGTTATTAGCAGAGAAATGATACTACAAGTCTCATAATTTTAGCACAGTGCTCACTTTAACATTATGATTTTTGAATTGATCACTTGAGTGTTATAATACCCAAAAGTGCAATAAATTTTAATGCCAGGTCAGATTTTCTGGCAATAGCCAACTTTTTAAAAAAATAATGACACTATAGTAATCAAATAAAAAGTTGTAGTATCAAAGTGACCGCCGTATGAAAGGTATGTAATTTATAATGAAAATATTTTTCATTAACTAATTATTTTAAGTGATACACGCGATATTTTTTTGGAAAATATTCTTCAAATCGTTCATTTTTCACAAAACAAACGTAACCTTAAATCACTAAAATTCCGAGTTGGATCGTTCTGACTCGGTCGTTGGGCTTCAGTAATTCTGCTACTATTTTATCTTGGTGTTTGGGATTGTTTGAAGCCCATAATGGCACAACACAGGAAGTAGCCCATATGGGTATTAATGATACCGTTTCCATGTCCGATGAAGAAGAGCTTCATTTTTTCCCCTTGACTTTTTTAACTTCAATCCTGATTTTTTAAGTTCATGTTTCCACTTGATTTGTTAAAGACCAGATTAGTTGGTGTGGTGGTATGTATTTAGGCATTATACAAACAATTAAGCATGGCAATTCCCAATTTTATTGTAATTTGAAATTTAATTTATATCGGTCTACAAATGGAGTCAATTTTGTGAAATGCATGGGACACGGCTAGAGACGATAGATGAAATAATGAATTATAACATCTGTTAGATGTATGGGAAACATATAAAGAATAAACAATGAAGAAACACATGTTTTATTTTGTTAGGTCAACATTAATTCTTTTATTCAATTGTCGCGACCTAAAAAAAAAATTCTCTCGAGCGCTAGGCGAAAATGGTAATGCCCAAAAGATTTTTTTTTCTAAAGGTAATGCCTACTTGATTTAGGCATGGGCTCTCCCAATCCTTACCCAATCGCGACTTGAGTTCACTTAAAAGAAAAGTTCAATTTCGGAGTCACCACTAATCTTTTTGGGGTAGGTAGATTAGACACAAATCAAGTCGGGGGAGAATCGACTCAATTCTACGAAACCAAAGATTCTAGGGTTCGGGGACTTGCTTACGTTAATATTTCTATTAACGCCTTTTCGGTACCTAATTAGTCGGTATGATTTCTAAGTGCCTATGCAATCTTAATAGCATTTTAGTCCTAGGGTCAAAGCCATTTTTGTAGGTGGGCATACAAGATTTTTTTTTTTGGTGATTTTCCCTTGTTGAAGATCTAAGCTAGTTCTATCCTAAGAAAGAGAAATTAACAAGCAATATATTGAAATGCAGTGCATAAAGTAAATAATCAAGCAATTTAAAGCAAACTATTCTAAGTGAGAGACAATAAAACCCGCAACTCACCGGGTATTAGGGATTACAACCTTTTACAAAAATGGAGGAAAGGGATTGGAATGGACATCGGTTGATCGCCATCTTCAATGTGTAAGGAAACAAGCACCCCATCGAGACATGCAATGCCTAATCATACATCTAATGATCGAATGCAAATAAAGGTAATCAAATGGCCTCGGGGTCGGCCTTTGCAAGCATGCAATTTCAAGATTCACGCCTAAACGAGTGGTCCGGATTGATTATCACTGATCGAGCCCATTGACTCTCCACTTTGCACAAGCGCTGTGAGATGGTAATGGCATCGATCCTAAGGCTTAACTGATGTAATTTGATACTCTAACGTCAAGCATACATCGGAGGATCGAACCGAATACTCAAATAGACGGCAATCATGAGATATTTGAGGAACACGACATAAAAAAACATGAATTAAAAGTGATATCCCGATTTTTGTGCAAATCTCGCCCAACGACCGTGAAACACAAAATTTAATCATTANNNTGATACTCTAACGTTGAGCATACATCGGAGGATCGAACCGAATACTCAAATAGACGGCAATCATGAGATATTTGAGGAACACGACATAAAAAAAACATGAATTAAAAGTGATATCCCGATTTTTGTGCAAATCTCGCCCAACGACCGTGAAACACAAAATTTAATCATTAAGAAATCTCAAGAATGAGGTTTGAGGGTGCAAGTATCAATTTCGGCCACATGAAACTTGAATACTTGAAAACATTGCCAAACTAGACCCATAAATCAGAAAACGAACTGGTTTTCCTCTAGAATTTTTTGGATCTAGTACAAATAGTAAATGACCTTAAATGGCCACGAAATTTGACAGAAACATGGATCAACACGTTCTGAGAAAGTTTCATGTTTTAAGTTTCCCCAAAAGGGTCCTCGAAATTAGTGAAAAATGATAATTTTTCCCCGAAGGTCAGACAAAAAGTCTATTTTTTCTTGACACTTTAGAGAATTTTAAAAAAATAATAGAAGACAACCTTAAATCACGAAAATTGGCATAGACACAGATCAATGTGTTCTGAGAAACTTTCATGTTTTGAGTGTTTACAAATAATGACTGCAACCCCATCGTATTGGCGAAATAAAAACAGAACAGATTGTTGTTCTGGAATCTGGAAAATCGACCTAGAAAGATCGGTATTGTAGGGGTCGATATGACCAAGTTAAAAATTTCGTATGGTCTTGAAAATGTTTCAAAGAATATCCATGGGTGTGTTCTACAACTTTCATGTAGAACACTTTTCCAAATTTTGTCTAGGAAAAATCAACAACTGTGAGGGTCGATCAGAAAAGAGTGAGAAATAGTGAAGAACAGCAACAGTTTTCATTTTTCCAGATTTCAGGATGAATTTTGAAGGCCCGATTCATATAGTAGATGACGTCCCCTCGAATCCCATAAATACTCAAATTGAAGCTTGGGATGTCAAGATCGATTAACTTAACATGGCTTCCTTGAAAAAAATCATTTAGAAGGTCAAATAGCCATTGGAAGTGAGAGAGGTCAGAAAAACGATTTTTGCACAAAACTTGGGATACCACTCAGCAACAACCAGAATGCATACAGAAGCTATTTACCATCATTTTAAACTCAAAGACAGCAAAACATAGCAACAAACTTATCTTAAAAATATGGCAAGAACATAAGACCAAACGGGTCCTTATTCGACTGGCAAATGCCGAGTTTTAAGCCAAGGCCGAACCTACCTTTGTCTACGGACGCGCGAGGCTCAAACGAGCTATTTGGCCACCCAAGGGATGTCTCGGATGGCCACGAACAGCTCAGCAACTCTCTGATTCAAGGAGGAAATCGAAGCCATAAGTAAAGCGAGATGGCAAGATATAAGCAACAAAAGAAGAGAAGAAATGGGGGACTCCATGCATGGCAAGCTCAAGGACACATCGGAGGGTGGTGTCGCAAGGCTGAGGGGGCCAAACGGCGACTGGAATGGCCATGAGGGGGCGGCAAAAGGCTCGGCACAATCACCGGCGTGTATGCCTGTGATGTGGCCGAGAGAAAGAAGTGGCACACCGGTGGTCTACAGTGGTCGGACGGCGACAAGGGTGGTGCGACGAGATGAAGGAGAGAGAGAGGGTGTCGGTGGTGGTGATGGTTTGCCGAAGGGGGGTCGGCAGACGGTGGCGCACGTTGGTCGGAGGTGGTGTGGCCGTGGGTTAAAGAGGGAGAGAGAGAGTGTGTGTATCTTTCTATCTTAAAATGCAGCCTTCAAAAAAATGATCCCCCCTAGGATTTTTTGAAAATGTGCCATTTATATGATCACTTAAGTGATCTAATCTTGGCCCTTCATCAAGCAATGTTTGAGATTTAACTTGTTCCCCAAGTTTGTGGTATTTTTGTAATTATGGCTTAAGAAGGTGAAATGGGCTTGGCCTTGGGAAATAGGTTGTAAAATGAGTTTAAATGGCTTGAAAATGGTAGGAAATGGTCAAAATCTAGCCATTTCGCCAGATCTCTGGCAAGATGGTCGGATCGGGTCAACCCGGTCAAACCCAAGTTAACCGATTTGACCGATTCTTGACTGGGCTGGTTCAAGGGTCAAACAAACTCCGATTTTGATGAAATTTTTACCAAAATTTTCCTTTCTTTCTCTATTTTCTAAATATGAATTTTCCCAAATTTTTCTGGACCAAGATTCGTTTATTTTTTAATTTCTTGATTTGACTATACTAATTCCTCCTTTTTTTGGGCTAAAACTACTAGGCATTTTAGACATGTTGGCATAAGCTTCATTTCCTTGGCCAAATTGAATGTCTAAGGATGTACTACAATGCCTAATTGGAATGGGTTAAAAGGAATTAGGTCACTCGAAATCATTTAAGCTCGGTTTTAAACCTAAACCACTCTTAATATGGCCAAGCCAATCTCTAGATGAGTGAATTGGCCAAAATGAATAGTAGTTTCTGGTTTGGTTTAATCAAATGACTTAAATTTTGGTATCGTCTCATAACTCATGAAGCAATGGTTTGAGACGACCGTTTAAACTCGAATTAGGGCTAATTCAACAATATCCTCAAAACTTGAAATTGATTGAGGGCTTTGATGTGAAGCATCCTCTAGATCAAATGCCTCAATCACAAGAAATTCTAAAAATGCTATCTAAATGGTCAATTTTGATTTTTGGGCCAATTAAGGCTTACTTTCCCTTGAATTAGGGAAAAGTATGTCCCCAATTAATTTTTGTGAAATTGAAAGTACAGAAACTCAATTAAAAGATAGAAATGATGTTTCGTGATTTTTCTCTAATTTTTTCTAATTTTTTGTATTTTTTTTAAATTTAGTCTAAGAAAATTCATTTTTCAAAGGAAAATCAATTTCTATAGTTAAATTCGTGAATTTTTGAAAAAAAGAAAGCAAGAAAATTCAAATGACACCATTTAGAATATGTTAATGTGAAAATACAAAATTTAACCTCGAGGTGGACTCTTAGCCCGATTATGGTCAAAGGTTTGACCAAAAAGTCAACTTGAAAATTGAATTTTGACTTTTTGAGGTTAAGGTTCAAATGCATATTAAATGCTGGGCCGAAACATGGCCAAGTGAAAAAATGACTCTTTCTTGTTTGAAAAAATAATTTTGTCACAATCAAAACTCAAATTCCAAGTTTTAACTTTAAAATGACTAATCAGCTAAAAATCAGGTGTCAATAGCTGCCCCTCTTCGAGAGGGAGTTCGAAAAGGTTCCTCTCAAAGATGAAATGATGCCTAAGTTTTAGTCGATTGACTCAAGAAAGAAATGCTGGGAAAATGCAAGGAAAGAAAAGAAAAATGACATTTAATCGAGGATGTACCTTTAAAGCTTACCTCTAGCCATTGGAATGTTTGTCGCACATCTCTTTCTCTGCTTCTCTCTCTTTCTTGAGGAGTTTTTTTTTCTTCTTCTTCTTCTTCTTTTTTCTGTAAATAACTAGGGATGGGGTTACTTACCTTATTGGGAGCGAGAGGCGGATAACCAGGCATCGAGCTACTTGACCTCTTGAGAAAAGGTAAGGGATATAACCAGGCATTAGGTTACTTGTCCTCTTGAGAAAGTCACCCGTGTACACTCGCAGGGGTTAAACTTAATTGGATAGTCTTCTAAGGCTATGGGCCGCGATCACTTGCGAGGATTCCGGGGCTACTGACCCATGTACACTCACAGAAGGACTATAAAAAGACCATGCCACTTGGGGGTCGAAGAGAATCTTTATCCGAGACTACAGGCTACTATCACTTGTGGATATGGAGGGTGAATGCTCCGAAGCTGCTCACCTGTGTACACTTGTAGATAGACCATTAAAATCATCGTATTCAAAGCTACAAGTCGCACCACATGACCGTGAGCTCGTGTTGTGCTTTGGGATATTTTCATCTCAAAAGGGTTTTAATGACCGCATTTAGCTAATCAGAGGGAAATTTGTGAGAACTTCACTTAGGAAACATCCGTTGGGGATTAATAATTTTTTTGAACGGGTTTCGAGATTGCTCTTTGGCAAATTGGCGGTGGTTTGGGTTTTGCACGAAGACTTCCAAACGTCATTCCATGCAATTGATATTCCGTGTTTGAAGACTGTCATTAATCATAAAATATTCCTTTGGGAGAAAAGATTCTGAGCAAAATGATTTTTGTAAACTTAAAGGGTTATGCTAAAAGATGCCAAATTGGTGTATGTCAATCGAAAAGGTCTTCTCACCATGGCTCTCAAGAAAAAAGCTTTTTATCTCATCCATTGATGTGGGAAATAACTCTGCTCAGGGAAAATGATTCTCTCACAACCTACATCGAAGACTATCGGGAATGGTCGCAATGAATACAATTTGACCGATCCAAAAGGTCTTCTAAGGGACCGTAATGTTGGTTTGGCCAATGGTGTTCAATAGGGACTCTTTTGAATCAAGGCTTGTGAAAGAAGAATCTTTGTAGTCTGTTTCAGGTTTACAAGTCAAGAACCTGCAAAACGAGAAGAAATAATATTGTCCGCAGTCCTTCGAGTGAAGCTTAAGACGTATAAACTCTACTTTAACTTAAGTGCCATAATCAGAAGAGACTTTAAAGGGTTGTAACGTAGACTTGGATTAGGGACTGAGAAATGAAAATGCTCATTTTGGCTCAAAAAATATATGTGAAGGGCTAAGGTTGGTGATCACCACTGTCTTAGCATCGATCTTCAGTCTTCGATCTTCAGGATTACCGCTGGGGATTGTGCGGCCTTCAACGATATGTCGTATCGGGACTCCATTGGGGATTGAATTGACTTGGGGGAGCAATCGTGGGTGACTCCATCTTTGAACTTCAATTTGGGTTGTTCTACCAAAACCACAAGTTGACTTCACTTGGGAATCGCACGTTACCAATTCGTTCCACTGGAGATAGCATCGGCTCCATTCGGAACAAGCCGAACTGAGTAGCATTTTGCTGAAATTACAAGCCAACCCTCTTTGGGAATACATTTGTCTACCCAAAATTGCAAGTAGACTCCAACTAAGGATTTTACATTTGCTTCATTAAGGATATAACTGTAGAACCAAATGAGCTGATCTTTAAAGCCATTAAGGCTAGTCTCAAGACAACTTCTTTTGTCCTCTAGTTCAAATTTTCGAGTCTCCCTTTTTTTTTTCTTCTTTTTTTTATAGGAGAATTAGAGAATGAACAGGATTACAAAGGTTACTAAGTTACATTTGATCTTGAAAATTCAATGAACCTTAGGAAGCCCAGAAGTTAGTGATTTTCATGGTCCCAGATGCTCTTGATGCTTTGATTTGCTCTTGATGTCTTCGGAAAGTGGCACCTATTCGCTTGCCTCGGTGCACAATCGATAATCACCAACAAAGGTTTAAGAAACGAAATTATCAGCCCAAAGGGGTTACGCAAAGGATAAAGTGTATAAGATAGAGAAAAAATCACTTTTCATCATCCTAAAGCACTTAAATTTTCGATTGAGTTTAACGCAAAGCAACCCATGAAGATTAACGCAAGTATAAGCAAGAAAATTTCTAACCCACTTTTCTCACCTTTTGCCAATCTTACGTCCATGTTGCCCCGATGTGGGGTGGTTCTTGACAGGGATAAAGAAGCGAAGTTCTCCAAAGTGTGTAGGGACGAAGAGGCTAGTAAGAGATGTATTTATCGTTTAGGAAAAAAAATGACATGCCTTTCATCATCTTGATCCATGTATTCAAAGCAAACAAACCCTACGTCCTAAGATATGGTGTTCTCTCATTGCTCAACTCTCAAAAGTGTGTAGGGACGTGTTTGATTTTGGCTTGCCTTTCGTCATCTCAAGGTTACTTGGCATATGCTTAACATTTTCCCTTTTTATTTTCTCAAAAATCATTCAATTCGAAACGTCCTCCGTGGGGATTTTTGATAGAAAATGCATGAATGATCAAATGCACCATTCCATTCTAAGCTTATAGGAAATCAGGCTCTAAATCGATTTGATTTGATAATTATATATTATATTTTTTGGACTTTGTTTTTTGTTTGGACCTTCGAAAAAGTTTTTGAAATGATCTTAAATGCCCATATCCGAAACTGATCTTCTAAAGATACTTGACATTCGAGGGAAAATGGTACTTACCTGGCTCGTGTGGGCCAGTAAGTCGGTTTGTCGAGATTTCCTATCAGCATACAAAAGGAATTACCTTAGCGTGTATCCTTTGAAAATGACAATTTGGAACGACACACATTTGTCTTTGTGAAAGGTTCCTTGTTGGTTGCTTCCCTTTGGTCGACTCGACCTTGGACCTGCAAAATGAACAAATATGCAAATGATATGCACGGTATTTATGCTATTCAAATGTCCTATAGTGACTCAGTTTTTCGACGAAAAAGGGGGGGTGCACTACCCTCCAAATTTCATTCAGGGATAATACTTCTTGATGACATCAGCGTTTACAGGCATTGGCAACTATTGGCCGTCCATTTCTACAGGAATTAAAACTCCACCGGATAGGACCTTCTTGACAACATAAGGACCCTCATAATTTGGTGTGAACTTTCCATAGGGGTCTTGAATTGCAGTCGAGACCTTCTTCAGAACGAGATCGTCAACTTCAAAACTTCTCGGTCGAGCTTTACGATTGAACGACTTGGCCACTCGCTTCTAGTAACCTTAGCCATGGCATAAGGCTTTCAGGCTTTTTTCTTCAATCAAATTCAATTGCTCATACCTCTATTGAACCCACTCAGCTTCGAAAATATTAACTTGCGAGAGGATCCTTAACGAAGGAATTTCTATTTCCACCGGCAAGACCGCTTCCATTCCGTAAACCAGAGAAAAAGGGAGTTGCCCCAGTCGAAGGTCGATCGATGTCCGATACACCATCAATGCGTACGACAATTGTTCATGCCAATCTCTATAGTTCTCGGCCGTTTTGGACAAGATTTTCTTGATGTTTTTGTTTGCCGCTTCCACAGCACCATTCATTTACGGGCAATATGGAGACGAATTCAGGTGACGAACCTGAAATTCGTTTAAGAGTTCATCCACCACCTGGTTGTTCAGGTTTGATCCATTGTCAGTGATGATTGCTTCCGGCACTCCGTAACAAGCAATGATATCGCGGTGGATAAATTTAGCCACGTTCTTCACTGTGACATTGGCATATGAGTTGGCCTCGATCCACTTCGTAAAATAATCGATGGCCACTAAGATAACCTATTTGACGCCTTTGGATTGATTGGTCCGATAATGTCGATCCCCCACATAGAGAAAGGCCATGCTTCGGACATCTGGTATAATTCATTCGGTGGCGCGTTGATCTTGTCGCCATAGACTTGACACTGGTGACAATATCGCACGTGACGAATACAATATGATTCCATGGTTAACCAATAATAACCCAACCTCATGATTTTCCTTGCCAAAAGATGGCCATTCATATGCGGGCCACATTCCTTTGTGTGTATTTCTTGCATGAGTTGATTGGCTTTGCATGCGTCTACGCACCTCAGCAAAATAGAATCGAACGATCTCTTATATAATGTTTCACCGCTGAGGAAAAATTTTGATGCCAGCTTTGTCAAGTGTTTTCTATCGGTAACCTCACTTCCTTGAGGAAACTCGCCCTTCTTGAGATCATTTTTTATATCATGGAACCACGGTTCACCATTGGGTTCCTCTTCGATTCTCATGCAATACACCGAACTCTTGAGAATTTTGATCTTCAAGGGGTCAATATCTAATGACTTGTAGCATCGAGGATAAAGTTGCCAAAGCGTCGGCAAATTGGTTTTGCGATCTTGGCAAGTAATCAAAAGATACCTCTTCAAACTCCTCTATCAATTCTTTGAGGAACTTGTGGCATGGGATTAGCTTCGAATCTCAGGTACGCCATTTCCCTTCGGTTTGGAGGATGATAAGCATAGAATCCCCATGAACTTATAGTCTTCGGACTTTCATTTCTATGGCATACTATAAGCCAAGAACGCAAGCTTCATATTCCGCGATATTGTTGGTACACGGAAACACAAGCTTCATGACAACGGGATAATATTGACCATTCGGGGCAATGAGAACTGCCCCAGTGCTAGAACCAGATAAGTTAACTGCACCATCAAAAAACATCGTCCATTTATCTTTAGAGACAAAGAGAATACGTTCATCCACCAGATTCGCATCATCCACGATTTTTACTCCTATGGGGCTCTCAACTAGCATATCAGTGATAGCTCTACCCTTGACAGACTTTTGTGCCACACTTTGCATATCGAATTTTGAAATAAGGACCTGTCATTTGATCAACCTGCCAACCAAAGTGGGCTTCTTCAAAAGGTACTTGATGGGGTCATTCTCTATTACCAATAAGATTCGATGGTGAAGAGTGTATTGCCGCAGATGGTGTAATATCCAAACCAAAGCTATACATGTCTTCTCGACATTTGAATAATTCATTTCAGACATGGTGAACTTCTTGCTAAGGTAGTATATTGCACACTCTTTTCCATCATCTGGTCTCTTTTGAGCGAGCATGGCTCCCAACGACTCATCATGGACGGTTAGATATAATATCAAAGGAGTCCCTATAATTGATGGGACGAGGATCGGTGGTTGCGTTAAGTACCGCTTGATCTTCTCAAATGCATTCTGACACTCTTCATCCCATTCTACCTTGGCATTCTTCTTTAAAAGTTCAAAGAAAGGCTTCGTTGTTTCAGATAAATGAGATATGAATCTCGCCACATAATTCAACCTTCCTAGTGGGCTCCGTACCTCTTTAACTATTGACAGGGGCTTAAGGTTGCGTATGGCTTTGACCTTTGATGGATCGATCTCAATACCCCGGCTAATAGCCATGAACCCCAATAGTTTTCCAAATTTCGCTCCAAATACGCATTTCGCGGGATTAAGCTTTAGCTTGTATTTTTTAAGACGGTCGAATAGCTTCTTCAAGACTTGGACGTGGTCTTCGCCTTGTTTCGACTTGGCATCATATCGTCCACATAGACTTAAACTTCACGATGCATCATGTGTTGAAACAGAGTGACCATAGCTCTCTAACAAGTTGCCCCAGCATTTTTCAATCCGAAGGCCATTACCTTATAGCAGAATATTCCCCACAGGGTAATGAACGATGTCTTACTTTTGTCTTCTTTTTTATCTGAATTTGATTATATCCGGAAAATCCGTCCATGAAGGAAAACAATTCATAACCAGCCGTGCTATCTACCAAGACGTCGATGTGTGGTAGCGGGAAGTCATCTTTCGGACTTGCCCAATTCAAGTCTCGATAGTCTATGCATATTCTAATCCGTCCGTCCGTCTTTGCTACAGGGACGATATTTGCAACCCAATTGAGGTACTGTACCGCCTCGATAAAGCCAACATCCAGGAGTTTTATGACTTCCTCCTTGATTTTCTCCGACAATTTTGGCTTCGTCCTCCTAAGCTTTTGTTTTTTTGAAGGAATATTAGGATCCAGGGGCAACACGTGTTCCACGATTTCAGGATCTAAACCCACATATCAGCATAAGACCAAGCAAACACGTCTTGATATTCTTTCAAAAGATTGGTCAACCCCTCAGCTTCGGAATGGGAGAGTTTCCCTCCAATCTTAGTCTCTTTAACATTGTGATAATCGCCTAGATTCACCATAATTGTTTGTTCTGCGGTTAATGGTTTAGATTCCTCATGGCGATCCCGATCACTTTCAATATCTCTTTGATCATTGTCACAGTCAGAATCGGGGGGACTATCATCATGTGAGTTCGAGCCACAAATATGACTATCGCGTGGATGCAAGATGTTATGCTTGACATGCGATGCAACTGGTTAGTACACATTTAAGAAATAAACGATGCATGCTATTTTGAAAACATTTATTTAAATTTTGTTTTGAAGAGGAACAACTTAAGGAACTCGTCCTCATATCCTCAGACATTGTTGTTCTCAAAGTATGTTTTTGAAAATTAGGAAGCGCGTGGAAGTCCAAGCCTCGGGGTATGTATCGGTTTTGGTCATAGGCCCGGTTTGGTGTACTTCCACACGTTCTTAATAAAACATGCATATGCATTTCATTGAAATTGAAAGGATAATGCCGCTTTACAAAAGTGACCCCCTTGAACCAACAGCTCAAAATCCAAAGGGGGAATAAGTTCTAATAAAGAAAGTAAACGATTCCTATGCAGGGGAAAAACATTTAAGGAAAAGATACTAGGGAAAGACAGGAAGCATCCCTACTCCAAAAGGTTGGGATGGTCCTCGACGAGCTTGTCTTCAGTAAGAATGACATTCACGTCGTCTTCATCATCAAAGAACTCAGGAAAGATCTTGATGTCCGGGTCTTCCTGAAGCAACGTGCAGGACTTGACAAACATCTCTTCGAGAGAATGATCGAGTAAGCTAACTCGGCCTCGGCCTCTGCCAAAACGGCCTCCACGATACCCTCGACCTCTTCGGTCGCCCTAACCTCCTTGGGTACCTTGGCCTCCATGGTTGGTGAGCTTGTTTTGCTCTTCAACATAGCCTAAACCTCTCCCTTTGTGTCCCTTGAAGGCCTTAATAAGGGTTCAAATACCTTGGCCATATATCCCCAATCCTCCCCTGGGGACGAATTCATTCTCAAGCAAAAATTTCCCAAACATGATTGCGGGCTTCGAAAGCTCGAGAGACTTCACGAACGTTCCTATAGGTATGTGTATTATGGAGACCAACTCGAATGAGTGATAGCTTGGTTCCTCCTTAATCTCGGGCTCTATGTACGGGATCATGATATCATGAAAGACCTTGAAGTCTGTCTTGCCATGTACGGTGATGAGCTGCTCGTCCACCACGAACTTTACTTTCTAGTGTAAGCTAGATGGAACGGCTCCAGCGATGTGAATCCATGGCCTTCCCAGCAGGAAATTGAAGGCACTTGAGATATCGAGAACTTGAAACAGCACGGTAAAAGCCACGAGGCCAATAAAGAGTTCCAATTCAATCTCTCGTATGACATCCTTCCTTACTCCGTCGAAGGCACGCACGGTGGACTTGGCGGTTTGAATCTTTTCTAGATTAATTCCAAGATGGCGGAGTGTCGCTAACGAGCATATGTTTAAAGCGGACCCATTATCAATCAGGACCCTTGCTACCATCCTGTCCTGGCACCTCACAGATATGTATAAAGCTTTGTTATGAACCCGGCCTTCGGTGGGAAAGTCCTCATCGGAGAAGGAGATCTAATCTTTAAGAAGGATTAAACTGACAAACCCTTCCAACTACTCGTCACTAGCGGTCTCTGGGACATGGACCTCGTTGAGAATTTTCAGCAAGGCTCACTTGTGTTTATACGAAAACTTGAGCAAATCCAATAAGGATATCTGTGCGAGCATTTCCCCAAGTTGATCAACCACTTGAAATTCGCTAGTCTTAATTATAGCAAAAAACTGCCTAACATCTTCGTTAGTCACAGCTTTCTTTTCTACCCCAGAGTTGGGCGGATAACATCGCCCAGACCGAGTCACGGTGTAGACACTATCTGATCCATAATCCCACAGTATAGCCTTGGTATCATAAAGCAACTCTACCTCGTCTTCAAGTGCCGACAATTCTATCCAGACAAGGGTTAAAGCTTATCATGTACCTCGACAGACTCAAGGTCGTCAGATAGTAAGTCGATGATAACGGACTCAATTCCTTCCTCACCTACTTCGTACGAATTATCGTCATCGGTCAATTCTATGCGCACAGCCACCATTTTATTATCTTGCTTGGTAAGAGTAACATCATCCATACCACCCCATCTATCAAGGATGATATTCTTTGGATTAACATAGAAACTTAGGGGAGGTGTGTATTTGACATAGAAGTCAAACTTTCCGCTCGGCTGCTCTAGAGTATCGACCACTTCATCGTCTATACGAGCTAGCTCCATGAACTCATAATCCTAGCGATTCATCTCTTCGTTTGTTTCAAGGTCGAGGGTGAACTCATCATCATTCCATATGATTGGGTAATCGACGTCTTCTTCCTCCTTCTCTGTCATCGGAGGTTCTATTTCTTCGATTATGACTCCTTCATTGGTAACCCCCGCAACTTCAAATCTTTTAGCTAAAAGCCCAAACTCCTCCCAATCAATCTCGCAAACGAAAATTTAGAAGGAAACGTCAATTGCAGCGGATAACATCATCATGTCTGATGCTTTTTTCTCGGTGAGCCGAATCACTCCCATAATAATCATCTTGGAAATGCATCTAATCTTTCCTCGCAATGTCTAGCCAACAATAAAACTCTATATAGCTTCGCGATATCGACCTCAAAGGGAAACCTGTACCCGTTTGCACCTTTGGAGATCATGTTCACGTTTTGGGGGTGATTGGGTAACAGGTTTTGTTGCACATTCGGTGCAGCCTTCTTTAAGTTTAGGATCCCCTTGTCAATAAGGTTCTGAACTTTGTTCTTCAGTGTGAAACAATCGTCAGTGCTATGCCCTTTCTCACCTATGTGGTAAGCACAAGTCTTGGTGACATCAAACCCGACGAACTTTGGGGGATTATCGCTCGGTACCTCTTTGGCGACCATTCTCTTCTCGAGCAGAATGGGCAAAAGCTTAGATAACGACCTAGGCAAAGGAGTAAACTGCTTCGATGGAAACTTTCTCTTTGGTTCACCCTCTTGAGAAGGATTCCCCAGCATCATAAATGGTTTTGGCGAAGGATTCGAGTAAGCCTTTGAAATTAGGTGCTTGGATGTACGCCACTTCGACGATGGGCTCTTTATCTTTCCTTGAAGAGATTCTCCTCGTGCTTTCTTCAGTCACTCTACCATCGCGCATGGCTCATTCTACATTCTCTCCAACTTCTACGAGGTGCGAGAAAGACAAGCAATTGGTGGTGTAGAGTTTTCAAAAGTACTCGACGGGCATTGCCTTGAGAAAGATCTTCATGGTTTCCTTCTCACTAAGGGGTGGTTTGACCTGAGATGCTACCACCCTCCATCTTTGAGCATAAGTTTTAAAGGACTCATTCCTTCTCTTTTCTAGGTGCTCTAGTTCCTCACGAGTTGGGGTAATCTCAGAGTTGAATTTATAGTGGTTGAGGAATGTGTCTGCCAAGTCATCCCAATCTTTTATCTTCTCAAGGTCGAGGTCTAAAAACCAAGTAAGAGCCAATTTCTCCAAACTTTCTGGGAATGTGTTGATAAGCAACGGGATATTGTCTGAGTAACACCTCATCGTGCTCAGATAATACCTCAAGTGGGTATGGGGACAGCCAGTTCCGTCATACTTCCGTGCAAATTCTAGGTCTTTGAAAGTGTTAGGAGCCTTCATTTCCGTGTAAGGCGCCACCTTATCAAACTCCTTCACTTCGTAACCTCTAAGCATGGCCAAGTGTTCTTCAATTCTGGCCAGACATTTTATGCCATCATCAACGAGGGTCTTTCCTGATTCTCTGGCTTCTAGGTCGATCACAACGGGTGCAACAAGAGGGACTTCTACATTTGACCCATGTTCAGGAATACCATTATCTAGAGGGGCGGCAAGAGCGACATGTTCAGTCTGAGTAGGCGCAGGAACTTCGTTTATTCTCCTAAGTACCTCTGCCATCATGGCATTGATGTTTGCTAGTTGTGTCTCCACATTGATCAAGCGGGTATTTGCTTCTTGATTTTCCATCCTCGTTTGAGAACGGGTCCTCACCCGGGATCTTCTTTCTGCCGTTTCTTAGTACCTTTGGTGAAAAAGGTGGCAAAATTAGTATGCAGAAAAATAAACAACAAGAAAACATAAAAAGCCTTCAATTTTATATTTTCTTGTGATGAAATAGAGCTAATAGACCCTTGTATAAGCCCAATCTTACATGGGTGATCTCTTATCAAAATTTCTTTCATGAGAAATTATATAATTGAAGGGATAACATGTGGTTTTTGATTAAAATACCCTTCCAATTTCATTCGAACTCAAGACGATTACAGGACAAAGACGGTAAGGAACATCCCATACATTACTACTAACATGTAAAGAAAAGGGGAGAGGGAAGCCCTATTACATCATTCACTACTAAAGCATAAAATGAAATCCTAGTATATTACTCTAAAACAAAATAAAGAGAACTCGAATGAAATTGGCATTGCTAGCCATGATGGGATCCTTTGGCTTCGGAACGGAGACGCTTGTTTTTTTGGGCCAAGCGTTCTGCATGTGCTACTGCTTTATCCCTCTCTCTTATGGCCCTCATCAACTGGTCCTCTTGAGGAGTCGGGTTTGGATCCACATAAGGGAGGACAATGGTGGCTTTAGGCCCTATTTCACGCTCGACATACTCTTGTGACGCGTGATGCTCCTTCATAGCTCCTTCCAATTCAACATGTTTTTGCTCTCTAGGTTGGCAAGTGTAAAGAGCAGCTACGATGCGCTTCACTTGATCTTCTAGCTCCTTGACTGGTGTTATCTTGATGGCCTCCTCGCAAAATTCGAAATGATATAACCCCGACTCTATCGGAGGTGGAATCTTCTAAAGGACTCGGAGTTGACAGGCTACTCTCAAAGGGTAGTAAGATGTGAATCCGGTGTATCCCAAGAGAGGAATTGGATGGTTGAGGTGGGCTCTAGAATGCTTAACCCAAGGAGATTGCCACGAGAATTGGTCATGAGTAATACCTTTCAAGAAATCGTACCATTCTTTGAATGATTTGGAGTGAGTGACCTTTTGGAGATTTTGAAACTTGAGGAGAGGATTGGAATCCTTATCTATGGACACGATGTTAATGTAAGGGCTATACTCCTTAACATGAGAGACAAATCATGTTTGAAGTATTCCCATTGGTGCCCTAAAGGCTACACCCTCATTTTGCTTGAAACAATCTAGGGAGAGGAATGTCTCGACTAGAAGTGTGTTTAGGAATCCCTTAAGGTTAAGGACATCTATGACGATATGAATGACACGAGGATCTAAGGTCTTTAAAGTATGTGGAGATAAAATGAACCCAAAGAAAGCTAAGAGGAAAATCCTAGTATCTTGGTTCTTGGTAAAACAACGCGCTTCATCGAACTTGTCCAGAAGATATAACATTGAAATGCCATTGGAATTGTGTTTAGCGATCTTTCTAACCTTGGAAACTTGGACTTGTAGATACTCGCTCATATAGGGAATAGGGTCGACACCTAGGCGGGGTTTGATGAAACCAAATGCGGGGATACGACTTGCTATAAACTCTACTTCCTCCCAAGTTGGGGTTAGCTCATTTCGACCAAAAACAAATGTCGATGTCTTCGGGTTCCAAAAGTGTGCCAATGCTTTGATTAAGGAGGCTTGAGGCTCAACGTAGAGAAGTTGGATGAGGTACCCAACCTTCTTCTCTACTTGCTCCTTCTTTTCCGGTTCTAACGTATTCCACATGCCTCGCAAGTTCTTGAAAGGAGTCGGGATGATTCGAAGCTTGGTCCTCCCATAATGACTTAACCTTAGGGCATTTTAACCAATTACCACATGTTATGTTTTTTAAAGAAACGACTTTACATTTGCAAGTAAATGAGAAAGATGTGAAACGATACTTACAAACCAATTATGGGGAAGGAAAATGATGGCAATCACAACGACACATTGCATGTATGCGTGAGGCTAATCTAAGAAGATATGATTTCTAAAGGCTTAAAAGCTCCCATCCAATTTGGGAAGAGAGTTTTCACAACTTGGACTTCGCCAAATAGCACTTCCAACCTCAAATTGAATGAGCGAAATCAAAAGTGGATGACCATGGGTCGTTCCCCGCATGGATTCCTCCTTCAAGACCTCCTAATTTGGTTTCCTAGATGCGATTTGGGTTTTGATCACGGGTTGTGTGTGCTTTTGTGTCGTGCTAAAGCTTTTAAACATTCATTCAAAAGTAAAGCAACATTTATCACTTCAATATAACCCAACATACATGCATACATCCTTACTCCATCTGCAAAACAAAGGGTTGGCAATCACTTCTCCCCTTATAACTCCCACCTAAAAAAACATTTAACACGAGTTAGCGGACTAACCTCGCTTTCCACATGACTTTGACATGCGCTATCAAGAAAGAAATAATGTTAGAAATCACCTAATCAATTATTACAGCTTAAGTCCACTTAAGATCCTCACCACGTCCCCAATGGAGTCGCCAAGCTGTCGCGACCTTAAAAAAAAAATCTCTCAGGCGCCAGGCGGAAATGGTAATGCCCAAAAGATTTTTTAGAAGGTAATGCCTACTTGATTTAGGCACGGGCTCTCCCAAACCTTACCCAATCGCGACTTAAGTTCACTTAAAAGAAAAGTTCAATTTCGGAATCGCCACTAATCATTTTGGGGTAGGTAGATTAGACATCTAATCGAGTCGGGGAAGAATTGACTCGATTCTACGAAATTAGAGATTCTAGGGTCCGGGGACTTGCTTATGTTAATATTTCTATTAACGCCCTTTCGGTACCTAATTGGTCGGAATGATTTCTAAATGCCCATGCAATCTTGATAGCATTTTAGTCCTAAAGGCCAAAGCCATTTTTGTAGGTGAGCATACAAGATTTTTTTTTTTTGTGATTTTCCCTTTTTGAAGATCTAAGCTAGTTCTATCCTAAGAAAGAGAAATTAACAAGCAATATATTGAAATGTGGTGCATAAAGTAAATAACCAAGCAATTTAAAGCAAGCTATTCTAAGTGCAAGAAAATAAAACTCGCAACTCGTCGGGTATTAAGGATTACAACCTTTTACAAAAAAGGAGGGAAGGGACCGGAATGGACATCGGTCGATCGTCGTCTTCAATGTGTGAGGAAACGAGCACCGACATGCAATGCCTAATCATACATCTAATGATTGAATGCAAATAAAGGCAATCAAATGGCCTCGGGGTCGGCCTTTGCAAGCATGCAATTTCAAGATTCGTGTCTAAGCGAGTGAACGGGATTGATTATCATTGATCGAGCCCATTGACTCTCCACTTTGCGCAAGCGTCGTGAGAGGGTAATGGCATCGATCCTAAGGCTTAACTGATGTAATTTGATACTCTAACGTCAAGCATACATCGGAGGATCGAACCAAATACTCAAATAGACGGCAATCATGAGATATTGAGGAACACGACATAAAAAAAAAACATGAATTAAAAGTGATGTCCCGATTTTTGTGCAAATCTCGCCCAACGACCGTGAAACACAAAATTTAATCATTAAGAAATCTCAAGAATGAGGTTTGATGGTGCAAGTATCAATTTCGGCCACACGAAACATGAATACTTGAAAACATTGCCAAACTAGACCCATAAATTAGAAAACGAACTGGTTTTCCCATGGAACTTTTTGGATCTAGTAAAAATAGCAAATGACCTTAAATGGCCACGAAATTTGACAGAAACATGGATCAATACGTCCTGAGTAAGTTTCGTATTTTAAGTTTCCCCAAAAGGATCATTGAAATTAGTGAAAAATGACAATTTTTCCCAGAAGGTCAAACAAAAAGTCTGTTTTTTCCTGACACTTTAGAGAATTTTAAAAAAAATAACAGAAGACAACCTTAAATCACGAAATTGATAGAGACATAGATCAATGTGTTCTGAGAAACTTTCATGTTTTGAGTTTTTGCAAATAATGACTGCAACCCCATCCTATTGGCGAAATAAAAACAGAACAGATTGCTGTTCTGGAATCTGAAAAATCGACCTAGAAAGACCGGTAATGTGGGGGTCGATATGACCGATTTAAAAATTTCGTATGGTCTTGAAATTTTTTCACATAATATCCATGGGTGTGTTCTACAACTTTCATGTAGAACATTTTTCCAAATTCTGTCTAGGAAATATCATGAAAAATCAACAAACTGCGAGGGTCGATCAGAAAAGAATGAGAAACGGTGAAGAACAGAAACAGTTTTCATTTTTCCAAATTTCAGGACGAGTTTTGAAGGCCCGATTCATATAGTAGATGATGTCCCCTCGTGGTCCATAAATACTCAAACCGAAGCTTGGGACGTTTAGATTTATTAACTCAACCATGGCTTCCTCGAAAAATATCATTTAGAAGGTCAAATGGCCATTGGAAGCGAGAGAGGTCAGAAAAACGATTTTTACACAAAACTTGGGATACCACTCAGCAACAAACAGCATGCATACAGAAGCTATTTACCATCATTTTAAACTCAAAGACAGCAAAACACAGCAACAAACTTATCTTAAAAATATGGCAAGAACATAAGACCAAACGGGTCTTATTCGACCAGCAAATGCCGAGTTTTAAGCCAAAGCCGAACCTACCTTTGTCTACGGACGCGGGGAGCTCAAATGAACTATTTGGCCACCCAAGGAATGTCTCGGATGGCCACGAATAGCTCAGCAACTCTCTGATTCAAGGAGGAAATCGAAGCCGTAAGTAAAGCGAGATGGCAAGATATGAGCAACAAAAGAAGATGAGAAGAAATGGGGGACTCCGAGCACGGCAAGCTCAGGGACACGTCGGAGGGTGGCGTCGCAAGACTGAGGGGCCGGACGGCGGCTGGAATGGCCATGAGGGGGCGGTAAAAGGCTTGGCACAATCACCAACGTGTATGCCGGTGATGTGGCCAAGAGGAAGAAGTGGCGCTGGCGGTCTACAGTGGTCAGACGGCGACAAGGGTGGTGCGACGGGATGAAGGAGAGAGAGAGGGTGTCGGTGGTGGTGATGGTTCGCTGGAGGGGGGTCAGCCGGCGGCGGCGGCGCACGGTGGCCGTAGGTGAGAAAGGGAGAGAGAGAGTGTGTGTCTTTCTATCTTAAAATGCAGCCTTCAAAAAAATGATCCCCCTAGGGTTTTTGAAAAATGTGCCATTTATATGGTCACTTAAGTGATCTAATCTTGGTCCTTCATCAAGCAATGGTTGAGATTTAACTTGTTCCCCAAGTTTGTGGTATTTTTTTAATTATGGCTCAAGAAGGTGAAATGAACTTAGCCTTGGGAAATGGGTCATAAAATGGGCTAAAATGGCTTGAAAATGGCCGGAAATGGTCAAAATCCGGCCATTTCACCGGATCTCCGGCGAGATGGTCGGATCGGGTCAACTCAATCAAACTCGGGTTAACTGGTTTGACCGATTCTTGACCGGGCTGGTTCAAGAGTCAAACAAACTCCGATTTTGATGAAATTTTTGCCAAAATTTTCCTTTCTTCCTCTATTTTCTAAATATGAATTTTTCCAAATTTTTCTAGACCAAGATTTATTTATTTTTTAATTTCTTGATTTGACTATACTAATTCCTCTTTTTTTGGCTAAAACTGCTGGGCATTCTAAACATGTTGGCGTAAGCCTGATTTCCTTGGTCAAATTGAATGTCTAAGGATGTACTAGGATGTCTAATTGGAATGGCTTAAAAGGAATTAGGTTACTCAGAATCATTTAAACTCGATTTTAAACCTAAACCACTCTTAATATGGCCAAGCCAATCTCAAGATGAGTGAATTGGCCAAAATGGATAGTTGGTTCTATTTTGGTTTAATCAAATGACTTGAATCTTGGTATGGTCTCATAACTCATGAAGTAATGGTTTGAGACAACCGTTTAAGCTCGAATTAGGGCTAATTCAACAATATGCTAAAAACTTGAAATTGATTGAGGGTTTTGATGTGAAACATCCTCTAGATCAAATGCCTCAATTACAAGAAATTCTAAAAATGCTATTAAAATGGTCAATTTTGATTTTTGGGCCAATTAAGGCTTACTTTCCCTTGAATTGGGGAAAAGTATGTCCCCAATTGATTTTTGTGAAATTGAATGTACAGAAACTCAATTAAAAATAGAAAGGATGTTTTGTGATTTTTCTCTAATTTTTTTGTATTTTGTCTGAATTTAGGCCAAAAAAATTCATTTTTCCAAAGAAAAATCAATTTCTATGGTTAAATTCGTGAATTTTCGATAAAAAGAAAGCAAGAAAATTCAAATGACACCATTTAGAACATGTTCATATGAAAATACAAAGTTCAACCCCGAGGTTGACTCTTGGCCCGATTTTGGTCAAAGGTTTGACCAAAAAGTTAACTCGAAAGTTGAATTTTGATTTTTTGAAGTTAAGGTTCAAATGCATACTAAATGCTAGGACAAAACATTGGCAAGTGAAAAAAATGACTCATTTTGGTTTGAAAAAATGATTTTGTCACGATCATAATTCAAATTCCAAGTTTTAACTTTAAAATGACTGATCGGCTAAAAATCAAGTGTCAACATCAATACCATTCCACTCCAAAACAATGTCAAAATCAAGCAAAATAAAGCAATTGAAACTAGAATTGCATGGACCACATGTACAATTCTATTTTGCTTATATCATTTTCATCTAGAATGAATTAGATATTCAATTAGTTAAACGAATAATCCTTTTGAGACCATACCTTTTAAACCTAGTTGAGAATCCATTAGTTACATAACCATGACATTAAACGAACTCCAATAATTTAAATTGTCAAACAGTTCTAAATATTCAATTAAGTAAGATTATGAATGTGTAGAAAAGTCAACATGTTTCTTCTATATTAGATTTTTAATTGAGTGTAGATGAGGATTAAACTAAATATCTATGGGAAAATTACAAAAAAAATCCTAATCCTACTACAATTATGTCAATTCAGTCACAAACCTTTTTTTGCCAATTAATTCCTAAACCATTTGCATTTGTGTCAATTTAGCCCATTTGGCAACCGACGCTAACGTGAAATTTTTTTATAATATTATAATAATTTTTTTCTTTTCTTTCTCTTTCTTTTTTCTTTCTTTCCACTATGGCCGGTGAGCATCGTCGAAGCTCGCTGGCCACTAGAGGAGGGCGGCAGCTGGCGAGGGATTGGCGACCCTCACCCAGCTAGGCACGGCAATCATGACCATGAGCAAGGTCACCATGCCTAGATATGGGCGAGGGTAGCGTCGCCATGTCCTCGTCGGCCACGGGCAAAGGTGGCCTCGCTTGCCGCCGGCAACACCATGGTCACCTTCGCCTTCAGCTAGGCAAGGGTTTCGCGGCCCTTACCTAATGGCTAGCGAGCTCCAGCGATCCTCACCGGCCACAGTGAAGAAAAAAAGAAAAGAGAAAGAAAAAAACATATTATTAAAAAATGTCCACATCAATGCCAACGGCGCCATGTCAGCATCGACTGGTCAAATGGAGTGAATTGACAAAAATGCTAAAGGTTTAGGATCCAATTAGCATAATCACAATAGATAAATGACTTTTCTGATAACTTTCCCAAATATCTGTCTTTGACCCAAAATATATATATTTGGAAATGGTCAACATTGTCAAACATAGTTCAGAATGCCCGTTACTGGGGAGTTATCCTTTTCTATCAAAGGACTGAATGGCTCATCAAACTTTTAGTTTCGAACTTGCAAGTGGAAAAATCAATTTTAACATAAAATTATCTTTGTTCCCATTGACTGAAGAAAATTGATATTAATCACATATGACTTGAATATTCTTGTATTCGGTTGAACTAAACCAATTCTAAGATGTCATACATGTACTTATCACAATAATATTGGACTGTGCAACACAACAATCATTTTTAGATTCATTTGGAAACAAATCATGTTCAATTACTTGATCGTTTGAGTACAATAACATCCAAGGATATATCAGCCTTGAAGAATTTTTGTTAGAATAAACTTTAATCTTAGCTTTGGAATTGACAGAAATGAACAATGGCAAGTGTCAAATTCCTAATATTGTTCAAGAATTGTACCCAAAAAAGAACAAGAATAAGCTTAAATAACCCTTCATCACCTCTTATGTCAAAAAGAAAAGGAAAGACAAAAACTATGAAAACAACTCACCTCCCAACTCTCAACCTAGATATAAATGTTAGGAAAAATCGTTGTCCACATCACTAAAATATGAGATTGGGACACTAGGAGTGCCATAACTATTGTACGGCGCTACTTGAGTACTATAACTTTTTTTTTGCTCACTTAAGTTCCATAACTTTTTTAAAACGCTAACTTGAGTGCCATTAACGATTTACCTCACTAGAAATCTAACCTGAACGCCAAAAAATCATACGTGGAAGCCGAAAGTATATTTTATTATTATTTATTATTTATACTATTTTTTATTATTTTTTATTTTACCTTTTCTTTTCTTTTTTTTTTGCATTTTTCTTTTCCTTTACTGGCCGGCCGCAAAGGCCTTGCTCGCGGCGAAGTTGCAAGGCCTTGGGTGAGGCCATCGTTGCCTCATTGGCCAAGGGTGAGGTGACCTCACCCAGATTCAGCGAGGGCCTTCATGGCCTCGCTTGCCCTCGTCCTCGACTGCTGGGGCTGCAAAGGCCCTAGGCCTTGCCAAACGCAGGCGAGGCACCCTCACCCAAATCTAGCAAGAGCCTTCTCCAGCGACTGCGACCAGTAAGGGTTTCTAGTGACCCTCGTCGACATGGAAAAAAGAAAATAAAAAAAGGTAAAAAAATTTGAAAAATAAGAAAAATATCGATATAGGACAATTTGCCAGCATTGGCACTTAAGTGATCGATTTTATTCCGATGTGGCACTCAAGTGAGCAAAAAAAAAAAAGTTATGGGAGTCCTATTGTCCTAATCCCAAACTCTTGTTGCCCATCCATTCTCTATAATATGAATAGAATGAACTGGCCATGTGATATTTATTATCTTTAGGGAAAATAACATAGATGATCCTTGAATTTTGATTCAATGTGCAATGTCCTCTCTGAATTTTTAATTTGTTCAATGTAGTCCCCGAACTTTTAGTAAATGTTTAATTTAATCTCTAAACTATATGAAAATATTCAATATTGTCTCTGAACTTGAATTAATGGAATGATAATATTAGATATTTTCACATAGTCTAGAGACTAGATTAAATATTTATCAAAAGTTCAGGTATCACATTGAACAAATAAAAAGTTCAGGGATGATATTACATATTGGATCAAAGATCAGGGACCATTTGTGTAATTATCCCTTATCTTTGTATAGATAAGTTAGACAAATTCTATGTTATTTGTTAATTTAACTAAAAAAATGTTTAAGTTATTTTAATATAATTACCAATGAAGAATTCTTTTATTATTTCTCGGGATAAGTGCATAAGTACTCCTAAAACTTATCATGAAAGTGAGATTGAATCATAAAACTTTCAAAAAATGCAATAAAGTCATAAAAACTTGTCAAATTAGTGCAATCAAGTTATTCTGTTAACTCCGTCCAATTTGGTTAATGAAAAATGCTGACATGATGATTTTTTATTTTCTTTCTCCTGGACTTGCATGGCATGAAGCATAAGACTAAAAAACATCATTTTGGTCTAAAACACTAATTTTTACCTCAAATCTTTGTTAAATTAGATTAAAAAAAAATGAAAGTTCAAAACAAATACAAAAACAAAAACAAATAGACAAAGGCCTGCAGTAGGGGAGTCGAACCGAACCGAAAAACTGAACCGAACCGAAAAATTAGTACATTTCGGTTTGGTTCGATTTTCGGTTCAATTAGTGAAAAATAACCATTCTTTTTTTTTTCGGTTCGGTTAATTGAACTGAATTGAAAAAATAAATTTAACCATTCTTATTGAAACATTTTTTTGTTTCTAACTTTTACCACAACTAATGGGTTTACACATGATAAGACATCAAAAGTTATTCTCTAACACAACTAATGGGCCACAACAACGATATAACCATGCTCAAGACAGTACTGCAGGAGCATGTCTAGCTCATGCTCACTTATAAACGTTAATGGATGATGAAGCTGTTATCCAACAAAAATACACTAAAGTTAGTAAAGAATCAAAATCTATACTAATCTATAGCTAGGAACAGAAAAAAGGAAATGGTACACTTAGCTCTCATTCTTCGATTGAACAACCATAACGTTGAAGGAAACTAAGCCTCTTTCTATTCTACAACATAAAACCAAACAAATTGGTGCTACAACTTAAAACCAAACGAATCAGTAATGAAGAATGGAAATTGAATTAGGAAAAAGTGAGCATAAGGCTAGGTGAAAGAGGGAGAATGAAGATCTTCTATCATCGTTGTTACTGAACTTACTTAAGAGAGAATCCTAATTGCCGATGAACTCGCAGTTGGAATGGCTGAGTAGAGGAGTTATCATGGTGGCTTGAGGCTATTGGAACTCGCTAGAGATGGCTTGAAATCAACAAATTATGTGGCTAGATGTTGTAGCCAAGAGAGATAACTGAGTTGAGAGAGAGTTTGAGTGATGAGATCATAAAAGAGAGAGGATGAGTGGGCAGTAAGGTAAACAAGGACCATGCGAGGCCAATGAGGTGCGAGTAGGTTTTGGGTTCTTGATCAACTTCCTTGATGCTAGGGGTGTCAGAACCGAACCAATGGGATGAACGAGGAAGCGATTGATGAGTTCTATGATATGAGAGTCAAAAGTATCAAGCCCACATGAGTTACTGTGTCGAGCTCCCTTTCGGTATCAACAAATATAGGTGCAATTGAGAAAGGCATGCAATTTAGAAGCTACTGAAAAAGAATTGGAAGAAATAAATAAATAAAAAGGAGAACCGAACCCCAAAAATTGAACCGAAATGGATTTTTGGTTCAGTTCGTAATTGGTTCGGTTTGCTATTTAGTTCGGTACTGCTGCCATCCTTAACGGTTTGGTTGGGTTTGATTTTTTTGAAGAACCGAACCAAACCAAACCAAATCATTGACACCCCTAGCCTGCAGGCCCTCCCATGCCACCCCAACATTGACAGAAAGGACCAATGGGGTCGGCGATTCCTCAACAATGGCCGGCAACTCTTGATGGCCACATGTGAGTGTCTAATCTAGACGAGTGTGTGTTTTTCCCTAAATATTTAAGCAGGACTCTCCTCCGTGGCTGGAGCAAGAATGGAAAC
>BCNH02000001.1:11167588-11185920 GCA_001662345.2 Metrosideros polymorpha var. glaberrima | reverse complement strand
TAAAAGTGGTTAGTGCCAAGTTGCCAGTATAATAAGAGTGACAACATTTAACTTCCTTTAAGCTTAATTCGGTGGATTGAGGATTAATTACTATTGTGTATTTGAGTAATACATATATTTCAGTTATTTTTGTGAAGTTTGTAAAATCTTACGATTCGATTTCATGAGCACCCCATCAATCCTAATTGAAACAGCAAGTTTAACTATCTTGGCTTGAGTTTCATTTTGTTATTTTCCCTTCCAATATGGAGCCATGATATGATACTTGATATTTATGATTCTCCATCATAGGTTGTGATGGTTCGAAAATTATGAACCGTCACACAAACATGTTGAGGCACTTCCTTGAACGGTTGTCGCCTAAAGGTCAATGAAGAGATCAACCAAACTATAAAGTCAAAAACTCAAATTTATCTTTAGAAACTAATTGGTCATTTGTTGCTTTTTCTTCACTTATTGTTTTTTTTTTTTTTGCTTTGAGATAAATGGGGAAAAAGTCTACGCAAGTGTGACAATTTGGCATGGGTGGGCACTTTTGTGTCAAAATTTCAAAAAGGTATACTTAAGTGCTACTTTTTTTTAAAGTAGGACACTTAAGTGCCAAGTCTGGTGAGTCTTGCCGAAAATATGACGTGGTCTTATTTTATTAATATTTAACATCTACGTGGCTCGCTGGAAGTCTGACTCAGGTCTTACAAGCTAAAACAACGTCGTTCAGCATTTATCCCCAAATAAGAACCCTAGATCGCCCAATTTCAAACCCTAACCGAGCCCTAAAACCCAAATTGATGCCCTATCTCAATTTGCCCCCAAATTTAACAGATGAATCTTGGAAATGGAGAGAAAAACCTGCAGCAGCAGCTCAAATTTCTCTCAACGAAGCGAAGGAGAAGGCGAACATTTCTGTTTTTATGGGTTACCGAGTCCAAGAAGAACATCGTGGACTCGATTGAATCTCGGGAGAAGATTCCATGGATGCGCCAAATATAGAGAAGGCTTGAAATGCAAATATTTCAAATGGGTTGATGCGAAATTCTCCAGTCGAGCAACAGAGGTGATATTGGAGCTATTTGAAGGACAACATCAACATCCACCTACATTAATGGAAGAGTTGGACAATGTCAACTCAATGTGAGCTAAAATGAAGGCTTTAACATCTCTGACCAATCATTTGAAGAAAGAAGTTTCAAGGATGAAAATAGAAAGAAAGTGTTATCAAGCGTTGATTGTGTTGTTGCTATGTTCAGTAGCTTATTTTATGGTCGCATGTCAAGTGAGTGATGAGAAGTAGCTTCCCAGTCTTCCATAGTTGATAATTAGTGGAATATGTATTTGTATTTGGGTGATTTGTAACTATAGTTGCATTGCTGTTTTTTTGCAAATTTTTTAATGGAACAAGAGTTTTGCTGCAATATATGGTTGGATATGGAAGGTTGAAATTCATTTGTTGTGAGCACTTATAAGTTCTGTTGCTTAGTTGTGCATTATCAATCTTGGTTTGTTTAGTTTTTTCTTAAGATGTTTGGTTTATGGTAATGATTTGCTGTTGTTTGTTGGTGTGATGCAAAATTTGCTGCAATCGCTGTTCAAATAAATGAGTGGTAACAAGTTCACAAATGATTATTTCAGTGTCATAATTTGTGAATAGTGATAACTTAAGTGCCAATCATGGTTAAATAGTGATCACTTAAGTTTCAAGTTTTGATGAATTGGATCACATAAGTGTCAATCGTGGTAAAAAGTGATCACTTAAGTGTCAAATTTTTCTGAGAGTGATCACTTTAAGTGCCAAATTTTTAGGTTTCACCTAATGCAATACCTTAACACCACCACCAACCACTACTAGAGCCACCACCACTAGCCAAACCACCAGCTACTAGCCACCACCCACCACCAAGCACATAGAAGCTTGAAAGGTATTGGTGCTGGTGCAAGCAACTTAACAGCACCATTAACCACCACTACCACCACAAGCCACCACGACCACCACCCATCACTTGCAAGGTGTTGGTTGCACTAGCATCTTCCCTACAACTTAACAGCACCACCAGCCACCATAATCCACTACAACCACCAGACATCACCACAAGCCACCACGACTACAACCCACCACTACCAAGCACACTAGCCACCAACCACCACCATCAACAAAAAGTAGGACAAATCATAAATATGAAAATGACAAAAATATTGACTAAATAAAGATAAAGATCGTTTCATCGATATTGAACTTGAGTCCCAAACTGAATAAGAAACTAAAACTTCATCCATAGGAATTTATGTTCTTCCCGCTAGAACCAAAACATTGAACTAACAAAATTAGGGACACAAACTTCTGCCCATCAAATAAAAACTAACTAAACACCTATATCATCCCATCAGTCAATATGCACAACCCCCCTAGTTCGTACTCCTTTTGATGGACTTTCCCCTTGATTCTTTATCCTTGCATTCTTTTCTAACTGGGCGTGCAACTTCTTCTTCAGTTGACCTTCCTGCTGTCTCGAGATCATCAGATTGAGCAGGAACTAGCGCAATATGCCTTTGTTACATCCACAAAGATAGTGCCCTCATTTCCACCTTCATACTCCCACTCATCCCCAGCCACAAAGTCCCCACTATGGCAAATAATGACAGTTATATTATTCCCCACTATGTTGATGCTGCAACCAAGGAAAACAGAACAATTACCTTTTGGGACCACAACACATAAATGACAACAAATACACATGGAGGTCACCACAATCGCATAAACAATGAGTGGTGTCATTTAGTGGAAAGAAAAAGAAACAGTTTTTTTCCCAACGACAACCACTTCGCGATTAAACAAATTGAGGTCCTCAGCCCATAGCATCATCTTCACTATTTCGTGTAGAGGTCCCCACGACATCAACTTCTACTACTCATCCCCACATCTGCTTCCTCTAAGCCCTAATTTTCCAATCCGAGCCCTAATTTCGCCCTCTACACCCTAATTTTGCTAGCCACATGGAGAGAAGATGACAAACCTGAGCAAGTGACGACAGCAAGCGTGAGTGAATGGCAACTAGCGATCGAGTGTCCATCAACGGCGAGCAGCGATGAGCGAGCCTCAGTCACTTCAGCTCCCCCCACGAAGATGGCAATAAGCGAGCCTTAGTCCCTCCCCCGCCCCCCATGGCGTCGCTTATCGACATCTGAGAAGAGACGTCTAAAACAATGTCATCTCTAGACGTCTAAAACGATGTCATTCCAATGACAGAGCCAAGAGATGCGAAGCGACGTCGTTTTAGATGTCTATGTGGCTTGCATTCTTTTTTAAAAATGCCACATCATTTAAAATTCTCACCGGAAAAAGCCATATCAGCATTTTGGCCGGAATATCTTGCCATGGGCACTTAAGTGTTCATTTCTTCTCTGATTTTAGCACTTAAGTGTACCTTTTTGAAATTGTGGCACTAAAGTGCCCACCTATGCTAAATTATGGCACTTGTGCAGACCTTTTCCTGAGATAAATGAGTGGCATGTAGAAAGAATATAAAAATGGTTAAAATTAGTATAACATCAAATGCAGTAGAAAGTGTGATGTCCCAAGCACGCCACTTACTAACTCATCTTCTTAATTTTTCCTTTTAATTACGCATGCGAAAGCTAATCAGAACAGTAAATGGATACCCAATTACAAGAATAACACACGACTAACACAAACACATTTATGGCAATTCATATCACACAAGAGCACTACTATATTTATTTTCCTTATACTTCTTATATGTCAAAAGATCAAAGTCTAGGAGGCTAAAAAGGTTCACTACTCCCACGCTAGCACCATAGGTATGTCCAATAGCTCCCATCTCCATCACCTATCACGGCCATAATGCTATTGATCTGTAATATATATATCAACAGAAGTAAGCAAATGCTTAGCAAATGAAATTCCTAACTCCTAAACAAGTTAATTAATCAATTACTTGAAAAAGTAAGGTACTTAACATGAGAAACAATGACATACATGAACAAAATGCTAAATATATATGTTTGAAGATCAATGACCATAGGAGCAATGTTGTAATACATATCATGTAACCCACACTTAATACTTCCCTTTCATATCATTTGATTCCCCTCCCATCTCATGGTTCAATCGATTTGCTAGCCGACCCATGCGGGTCACTTCCGATTTGCCAACCGGACTTTCATGGTTTGACAGCCACAGGTTCCCCTCTCCAAGGCTTCTTGGTTTGCTAGCCAAGGCCTCCAAGGTTTGCCAGCCTTGGGCATCCCGACACCAATCTAGGCACCATTAGGACTTCTCTCGGTTTGCCAGCCGAGGTATAAATCCACTTCTCAACACAATTCTCAGGCATTTCGATGATCAATGCAATGATATGTCAGTACTATGCAATATCACTCACTTCATTTCACATGTTGTTCAATTCCGAACCAAGGGCAGCATCTCAAGTCTCACTTCAGATTTTCATATTCAGCCATTATATAAGATATGAACTAAGCTTATCCAACCAATTTGCAAAAAAAATCACCTGAAAATTTAAGATTATAGCTTACGAAATGATGAACAAACCTTATGAAGGAAACATTTCCAGATAATGGCTAAAAAGGTCATTTTTTTAAAATCAAAATCCGAATTGTATTCTTGCAAAAACAGTTTTGAGCGCGAATCGAAGTCACTGTCCTAGTCTAAGTAAGTCAACTTGTAAAATAAAAAAACTTTAGTATGTTGTAAACAAGACCTGAGGTAACAGGGCTCGAGGGAAAAATCTGTTTCGTGGTCCTAAAGGGTCTAGAAAAATTTGGAGCTTTTATATGACACAGTTCTGAATGTCTTTAAAATTTCTTAAGAAGGAGGTTCATTCAAATTCAGTTTAGAACAATTTGTAAAAATTTGAGAACACTGGACTGTTACTGCAATTTTCTCAAACTAAATCAGAATTTGTGCGAAACCAGAGTAGTTCACCATACCATCCGAGTCGATAAAATTATAGAATTAAATCCAAAGATAGTTCGGGACATTTGGAACATTTCTTGTGAAGAAAACCTCACAAAATTCTCAGTTTATAAGTCGATATAAAATTGGCAACCAGATCAGTCCAAAATCGCAGATAACCCAAAACAGAGTTAACCAAGCTCAATATTCTTCACCAATCCATACCAGGCCAACCACTTTAACCAACAACCACCCCAGAAGCTAATACATACTAAATCGCAGCCCATGATACAACAACATCAACATTTTTCACCATTTTTGTCCGCGGCAGCATCCGCATGGCTCTCGAATTCACGGTCTCACTCATGCGACGATATATCACTACATGCAAAGAAATTCTCAACTACATGACACTAGTTCAAAGTCAAAAGATGGCTACACAAGCATAGATTGAAGCATGCAATTCAGAATTTTCATCACTTAAATCACGATTCAACGTCACTACCCATGGTTCTACCTACTTGACCCCGAACCAAGCAACCGAGAAGTTTAACGAGCTTAGAAGGTAAGAATCCCACTCGCCTTAAGCTCAGTTGTGCAAGAAATGGATCATGGCTCTTCTTGGCAGCGTCGGTCTCTTCACGGGACAAGAAGAAAGATGAGAGCAAAAGAAAAAGGAAGAAGTCGAGAGGTCGGCTGCATGGAGAGGAAAAGTGAGGGAGGAAGAGAATGAGAGGAAGTTAAGCTTATATGCTTGCATGGTGATGTACAAGTGGCGCGCAAAAGATAACATTTGTCCATAATCTTCATAAACATCCTTTGCATGGTAATGATGAGATTCACTAGCCATCATTAGCAATGGAGGACGAAGAGTCTGTCACGCAAGAAACAAGGAGAAAGAAAAGGGAGGTGATGGGTTTTTAGTCTTTAGCATGAAGCATTGATGGGGAGGGGCAGGGGGAGGCTCGGCCATATGGCCAGTTTACCTCGTCAAGTGGCACTCATGCGCCACTAATAGGTGATCTACAAGTTAAAGACTACCATAATTAATAATTAGCTCCTAAATGTCTTATCCACTAGCGCCCAATGCACTAATCTCAATTTGTCACAACCCAATTAGGCGCCAAACTTCTACAGTCCAACAACTGATCTCAGTCGGTCACTACACGGCTAGGCAATGCAGCTCCCATTTGAAAATAAAGGTCCCGCCTTCACTCAGTACAAGTCGGCGCTTAAGAACTAAAAAATTCGCAACCACAACAAGTCCAATGATCCTCCATGAATCGGTCCGGACGTGAAATGTATGTCATAGATTATCATAACTTAATTAAAAATAACTAATAACATCAAATATTATTCTCTACGCTTAATAACAGGTGAACGGAAATCAGTATGTCACAGAAAGATAGAAAATTCCATCTGCACAGATTAAACAGTAGAAAGAAATGTTTAAAGATAGGGAGCTAGTTAGAAGTCCTAACATCCTCATAACGAGACATCCCAATAGAAACGTCAAAAGTATGTAAATAGTGGAAATCAGAAGTCCCAACAAACCATATCTAGAAACGATTGCAAATATCGCATGAAGCTCAGGTCTAACGAATGTATGTAACAAAATGAAAAGGAGAGAAAAATGTGTATTCTTGTATTGATTACCTTTTCAATGTACAAGGGTGCATCTCTATTTGTAATACAATATGTGAACAATTTAAGGAAAAAATAAAGAAGATACATGAGCATCGATATCTAATCCAGAATGATTCGATCAATCAAGCACAATCGTCTGGATCTTCGCATATCTCCAACACTCCCCCTCAAGCTGGTGGTTGGTATATATCTAAGACGCCTAGCTTGCTTAGTAGATATGCATGTTGTCTTTGACATAACGGCTTGGTAAAAAGATCAGCAGGTTGTTCAGTGGTTCTAATTCCATTTGCCTTGATTATCCCTTCATGAATTTTGTCTCGGGTGAAATGACAATCAACTTCGATGTGCTTTGTTCTTTCATGAACTATAGGATTTGTTGCAAGTTTAACTGCCGCATCATTGTCACAAAATAAGTTCGTCAGACTTTTGACTTGCACACCAAGATCTAGAAGCAGTCCCCTCAACCATACTATTTCACATACAGTCTTGGCCATGGCTCGATATTCAGCTTCAGCTGATGACAATGATACGGTTGACTGTTTTTTTGTCTTCCATGATAGTAGGGATTTTCCCAGTTTAATACAGAAACCCACGACAGATCTTCGACTCATAGGACATGTGGCATAATCTGTATCACAATAAGCTGTCATTTCCAAATTGCAATCCTGAGAAAGCAATATTCCAAGTCCTGAATTTTTCTTCAAATATTTCACAATTTTCAAGGCTGCATTCATGTGGGAATTCTTTGGATTATGCATGAATTGGCTGAGTGTTTGTACTGCCTAGCAAATATCCGGTCTGGTCATAGTAAGGTATATAAGTTTCCTAAGAAGCCTCTGATAACTGGATGGATCTTCAAGTGGTGGATCGTCGATCTTTGATGATGTCCCTTCATCATAATCTGCCGAGGTTAATCTAGTGTTCTGTTCAATAGGAATGACCGCCGATTTGCATCTGGACAATCCTGCTTTTGATATTATTTCCAGAACGAATTTACGCTGACTGAGGGAAATTCCTTGATTTGAACGAGCAATTTCAATACCAAGGAAATATTTGGGAGGTCCCAAATCCTTAATGTGGAAGGTAGAATGTAGATACTCTTTAAGACTCTTGACAGCCATGTCATCATTCCCCATAACAAGTATGTCATCAACATATATCATTAGGTAAATTGACGACGTATCTCTTGTCCATGTGAACAAGGCATAATCATATTTAGAATGCTTGAAACCAGCAGCTGTGAGTGCAGTAGTGAATTTTGTATACCACTGCCGAGAAGCTTGTTTGAGGCCATAGAGGGACTTACGAAGACGACATACCTTAGACTCTCCCTGTCGCCGTAGTCCTTATGGAATCTCCATGTAAATTTCGTCATCTAGATCGCCATGAAGACAGGCGTTGTTCACTTCCATTTGATGCAATTTCCAATCCCGGAGAGCAGCAACTAATAAGAAGGAGCGAACAGTGACATCTTTCGCCACTAGAGAGAAGGTTTTGTGATAATGAAAACCTTCTTGTTGTGTGAATCCCTTTGCTACCAAACGAGTCTTATACCTCTCAATGGATCCATTGGCCTTGTATTTTATTTTGTATACCCATTTGCATCTGATGGGTTTACGATCATGAGGTAAGGGGACAATATCCCAGGTGTGATTTTCTACCAAGGCATTCAGTTCTGCTTCCATGGCTTTCTGCCAACGCGGATCACGAACAGTTGCATTGTAGGAAGATGGTTCCTTTTCTTCGGAGATATGACGAATGCAGCACATGTGGTCTTAAGATAAATGATCGAATGATACATATGAGGAGATGGGATACGGAGTGCCTAATAACGTAAAAGAATTACAAAGGTAATCATTGGTCCATGTGGGTGGCCATGTAATACGTCCTGAACGTTGTGGTAGGGCCTGTTCAGGAAGAAGGTGAGAGTCCTTATCAGCAGGTTGTGTAGAGATAGTATCTGAAGATGGTCCAAAACGCTCTTTATGTGACAGAATACCATTTTCATCTGAATATTCTGATGTTGATGGAAGATCAGTAGCACTTTCTGGGCTGAATGCTGTCATCTCTGGAGATGCAACCATCATATACTAGGGACCAGATAAATCTTCCTCGGATAGAAATTTACCATGAGAAACCCAATCTGGAGTCGTTGGTGGCACTTCATTTTGAAATGGGAATATGTCTTCATGGAATATGACATCCCTACTAATGAAAAAGTCTCTTGTTGATGGTTAGAAGATGCGGTAGCCCTTTGTTAAAGTTGAGTACCCCATGAAAATACACCGACGAGCACGAGGACCCATTTTGTCTCACGGTCCAACGGTGGTTGCATAACATAAGCACCCAAAAACTTTCAAATGATTGATTTGAGATTTCTTCCCAAAAAGTACTTCAAAAGGTGTTCGGCCTCCAAGAATTTGAGTTGGCATGCGATTGATCAGGTAAGTTGCTGTGACCACACAATCTCTCCAGAAAGTTTCAGGAATGAAAGCTTGAAATTTAAGAGTACATACAACATCTAGAAGGTGACGGTGTTTTCGTTCAACTATCCCATTTTGTTGGGGAGTATAGGTGCAAGAACTCTCATGCAGAATTCCATGGGAAGTGAAGAAGAGATTGCACTCCTGACTAAAGAACTCTTTGCCATTGTCTGTTTGAACACGCTGGACAGATTTTCTAAATTGATTTTTCACTAAGGTGAAAAAAAATTTTAAATGAGAAAAGACTTGACCCTTTGACTGCATGAGAAAGACCCAAGTTGCACGTGAATGGTCATCAACAATGGTAAGGAAGAAACGCGACCCATCACGGTGTGGGGTGTGATATGGCCCCCAAATGTCGATATGGATAAGCGAAAAAATTTCGGAAGCACGAGTATTGCTTGTAGGAAAGGGCGCACGTGATTGTTTTGCCAATGGACAAATTTGACAACGAGGGTGAGGGAATGAAGCACTGTGACCCAAACGTTTATGAGAAAAAATAACATTATCATTGGTAGCAGCATTACACAATGATTCTTTATTAATAGAAACACATGAGAAGTCAAAATCCTTGGAAAACTTGGTCCAGAAATATAGTCCCTCTGAAAGACTACCCAAGCCCATCAGTTTGCCGGTCGAAAGAGCCTGAAATAAATAATTATCATAATTGAATAGGACACGACAGGAATTGTCCTCACATACCCTTGATACTGAAAGGAGACTGAATTGAAACTGAGGGACATAAAGGACATTTTTAAGGGTAATGGAAGCGAAAAGATTCACTGTTCCAATTTGTGTGACACAAATTGTATTTCCATTCGGAAGTCACACAGATATGGATGAATCAAGATTATTGTGCGAATCGAAAAAAAGACTTCTATCGCAGATAATGTGGTCACTAGCACCTGAATCAATTATCCATGCATCATATGAAATAGAATTACAGCAATATGATGTGCTTGAGAAACTTGCTTTCTTGTTAGAAATTTTCAGTTGTTTCAGGGCTCTCATAACTTGCTGGTATTGATCATGGGTAATTGTCTGCAATTGATTTGAATTATGCCTAGTGACTTGATAAGCTGAAAAATGCCTGTCCCCCTTTTCTTTCTCCCCTGGCTTTCCATGTAATTTCCAACATGTTTCCATTGTGTGGTGTGGGCGCCTACAATGATCACAGTACAATTTTCCTTTACCTTTGAAATTTTGCCCATTACCTTTTTGTTTAAAACTGATCGTTAACGTGGCATCGTGTGGTCCATCGGATCCAATTTGCAAAATAGATCAAGAGCCGTCCGTTCTCTGCTTAAATCCTGAGCCGTCGAATCGCCCTTTGTATTCTCCTCCTTCGAATCTTCCATCTGCATTGTCCGGTCGAGCCTTATAATTTCTTCTTTCTTCATCTACAAACCCTAGCATCCCGCGCCTCTTTCCTTGCTCGCCGTGCGATTACCAGCTTGTTCGCCGCTGTTGATGGCTCACCTGAGCCACAAGGAGTAGCCCCTCACCAACCTTTGCATGTTCTGTAGAGGCGAGTCGCTGGCTTTCCTCTTGGACAGTAAGCTGGTAAATCCGGCCTAGCGTCAGCATAGGTTCCATGGCCAAGAACTAGGATCGAAACAGTAAGTAAGAATCGTTCAGTATCAAAAGGAAACGAGTTATCTTTTCACGTTCCTTGATGGCCTTGTACTAATTCAATGTGGAATCGGATCCCTTGAGTTGCTCCTCTGCGGCTTCAAGTTCGTTCCACAATGCTGAGAGTTTGTTGAAACAAGCCATGATTGATAAATTCCCTTGCTTGAAGTCTGATAATTCTTGAGTGAGACAAAAAAAATTTGCCTGATCGAGTTTTCCATATCTCTCCTTTATGTTGTTCCACATAGTTTGTGAATCCTTCATCAGAGGAAGCCCAGCTGCGACCTCTGGAGAGATGCAATTCCCGATCTAGGTCTGGACGAGCTGATTACATTTCCTCCAGAGTAGCGCATGTCGGTCCTCAGTCGGAATGGGAACAGATCCGTCGATGAACCCGTCTTTATCTTTGGTAACGAGAGCTCGTCGGAATTCTCGAGACCATGATGTATAATTCTCTGTGCTGGTGAGTTGTTGGGCAATGATGCGTAGCTCAGGTCCATCGGCTATCGACGTGTACAGCGGGTCGCCAGGCTCCGGGCGACCACTTAAGGCGGCAAGAGGGAACGGCGTGAAGCAGGGTGGCAAAAATGGGTAGGGATTGACTCCTTGACCCGAGGCCGCCGGTTCAGGTGATTGGGCCGCTTGAAGCACTTCTGGCCTTGTAGTTGGGTTTCCCCCGCTAATGGCTAATGGGCTCTCTCTGGGTTAGGAATGCTCGTTGCGGCCTTGACTTGCCGATGCTGGTGGAATAAGCCACGGGTTGACCTGGCCTGACCCATACATCCATGGATTGATTGTGGCCGGTACAGGCAGCCATTGGATGGCCTGGCCCGAAATGGGCTGGCCCTGGTTTGGCACGGCCAGAATCCACTGAATGGACTGAGCCTGAGGCCCGAATCTCTGGTCTTGTGTTTCTTCGGTATTCTCGGAATGTGAAGGAGCAATTGGTATGTTTTCTGAAACTTGATTCTCTGCCATGGTATCAGTAAGTGGACGAAAAAAATATGGGCTAACCTTGTTGTGCCAATTCCTTTCCCAAGGTCCCAACCGTGTTTTGCAGGTTCATTCTTCTTGCAATAACAGGAATAGGAAGAGTGGGAGGCAGAAGGTAATTGGTAGAAGGTTGCAACATAATATATGCGGAAGCTATACCGGGAATGTTGAAGGCTCTGATACCATGTAACAGAATGAAAAGGAGAGAAAACTGTGTATTCTTGTATTGATTACCTTTTCAAAGTACAAGGGTGCATCTCTATTTGTAATACAATATGTGAACAATTTAAGGAAAAAATAAAGAAGATACATGAGGATCAATATCTAATCCGGAATGATTCGATCAATCAAGCACAATCATCTGGATCTTCGCATATCTCCAACAATGTAAATAGTGGAAATCTAGGGGTTAACTGGTGGCCCCATCCCCTAGGTCCAAACATTCTTCATAATATTAGGTGCAATTTTAAAATATACAATATGGTTTAATTTGTATATTTCGAGGTTCAAACTTTAAATTATTGGTCTGGATGCAGTTAAGAAAATATGCTATGAGACGGCAACAATGGACTTGGGCCATTAAGAATATTTCAAGGTTAAACAACAAATTAAGAAGAATGGATTCCTCTTAGCCGAATTAGGGACGTCCATGCTCAACATAAAATGCTCGTATTAGCAAGCATTGAAAAATTCGCCATCCATGATCTTAGTTTACGTGATAACCACTAGGAAAAAATGGGGCCCACACAAAGCGACATAAGCTAGGACATTGCATCACAGTAAATAGTTTGGAAACAGTGAGGATATGTAATTTACAAATTACAGCCACCTCTTTATCATAGCTATAGCTTTTGCATGAGCGTTTCTCTTATCATAGAGACACACATGGCTTTCTTCTGGAGAACTCTAGTGGTTGTAATTTGGTTCTTTCGCATTTGCATCAACGTGATCGGCGATTCCGACACGACAGTTGTATACAAGATATGTAACGGGATCAAGTTTGGATTTGGAGGCACCTACTCTGATCTACTAGATACTGTCCTTCAAGATTTGGTGTATAAGACGGCAGATCACGGTTTTAATTATTATAGACAATCGACGACGTTGGATCAAAGTTGCTATGGCCATGCCGCTTGCAATGGAGCTCTTTCGCACTATGACTGCTTTACATGCTTATTATCAGCTAGGCACGGTATAGTTGATGGTTGTCCACAAAACACCGGCGCTCAACTGCAGCTTCAGGATTGTAGGATTAGGTACGAAAATTATTTTTTCACCGAATGAATGGGGATTTATTGCAGTATCAAGGGTGTCGCTCATTTGGATTAAGAATCACTTATCTGTTGACTACTTTCAGTTGCGCCCCGTGAGTAGTACATTGGAGCTTATATTGCCTATGAGCAGAAAGTTTTTTCCTTATTGTTTAGTCATGCGGCATCAAAGCTTGTAGCACTATAAGCTCACTGATCATACAGTTTTTTTATATCGATTTTCTTTTAACAACATCCTATATTTTAATAGTCGGATCAACCAACCTCTTCGCATGTGCGAATTAAATTCAGAATTTGCTATGATATAGTATTGAATTGCACAGCTCTTTTATTTGGTTCATGGCATCTTATACTAGACTACACTGCAATCTCTAAAATATTACAATATTGAAGTTACATCGAAATGGCGCCTCGCGATAAAATTATTATTATTTTTTAATTGACAATGTTTTCAACGTGTGATTATGATAAAATGGTGTACTGTTGGGATATTAAAAATTCTCATTATATAATGTTCTCATGACAAATTACCTAATATTTTGAAGAATTTTTTGACCAAGGGAACAGAGGCCACGACTAGCACGTGATCTCCACTACTTACATCCATGTAAACTAATTGTTAAACTTGCGCGTCACGTGATATTTGCAATAGTTTCTAGGAGCTTTGATTAAGTTGCACTTTCGTGTTAAGTTTTAGGGCTTCCAATGTATTTGTCATTTTTTTTTAGTCGAAAATACTGCTCCTTTCATTAACTTAAACCAAGTTTGTGAATATATGCACATAACATGTCCAAAATGGGTTAGGAGGGATTAGACCACCAATGAGAAGGAAGGCTTTTTTTTTTCGATGGGCCTTAATTATCCGGTCTACCAGCTAGTTTGCGTCTCCTGGGCAGTGGGCTACACTTACGAACCGGAGTTGGGCTAGATTCCTCTTGCATTCTTCAATCAAAGACCACACTTCCCATGGGCTCTCCTCAGCGCCTATTAAATACTATCAGTTTTCTCTTCCATCAACAGATCGGTTTGCATCCGCAGATCAAAGTCTTTCTCCAGGAGATCCAAAATCTCAGTTAGGGCAAGGGTTTCGACAACGATTGCCGAGGAAGCTCGAGCAGATTTTGCATAGCTGTGGACGAGAGAACTCCCCTTGTATCGCGCCATATTCCTGCGATCGTACCCTTCGATGAACCTTCCGGAAATGATCCATCAATGTGAGCCTTTCACCGGTGAAAGTGCATTTAGCAAGTATGTGAGCTTGCTTCCCTCTTTGTGTTTTTCCGCCTGGTTCCAGCGCAAGAAGTTTGCATTCATCGCAACTGCACTATCAACAACAAATCTCGGGTCTGCTCTGCAAGATTTGAAGATACAGGCATTTTGTTCCTTCCAAATGGACCACAAAACTTCGGCTAGCTCCTCCTTTGAAAGTAAGTTTGCGCTTAATTCGAGATGTTGTAGGACTCATTTGTCCATTCTGGTTATTTCCTCATGATAAACTTTGATTGTAGTCTCGGATCCGACCAAATGGCTTCAATCCAAGGGCAAAGGAGAAAGATGTGTTCTACTGTTTCTGGGTCTTTTAGGCACATGGGACATATGAGATCAGGTAACACTTTCCTCTTAAAAGGATTCTCTGGAGTAGGTATTGCGTTAGCATAAAATGATGCGTATTTTGGGATGAGTATTCAGTCCCCAAATATTTATCCATAGAGTTCTAGGTGTTTGTTAGGATGATGAGGCTTGATCTGTCTGTTGCTATTGGTTTGTTGAGTGAAGTCTGTTATAAGCACTTTTCACTGAGTAGTCCCAAACTTATTCTAAGTCCAAATTAGCTTATCATCTCATGGATTCCGGCTCAGTGTAATGCCGAAACGCAATAGAATTTAGCTAAACAGAAGAATCGGAATAAAAAAGGAGAATAATTTATTCTCTGAAGTTTGATTATCAAAATTAATATAATATATCAAAGTCTACCTTTACTAGGAATCTTAACACCCTTTTATACAGCGTTAATCCTAATTAATATATAAAACGCAAAATTACAAAAACGCAACTAGAATTACAAAAATGACTAAAAAACCCCAACAAAACAACTCCAAACGCGAATAAAATGACGTCGATCACGACATAGCCGTGAGTTTTGACCGGCGGCCTGTTTTTATGCAGCCGACCAAATTTCAGCCCATTCTAAGTTCGCCAACCTTAAGTGCATCACAGTGGAATAGCTAGAATTTCATTAATTACGTTCTCCTCAAATAGGTTATACAACTTGTCTTCCAAATTGATCAACTCCTCAACTCTTTGGAGATCTTCCTAGTTAGTTGGTCTGCCAATCACACCAGTTCTCAACAACTTATTCTCTCGAATTTTTATAGATTTTTCATTTCCCAAATTGGTTAAGTGTACATTTTGAAAGTTTTGGCACTAAAGTGTCCCCTCGTGCCAAGTTTTGGCATTTGCATTGTTCTTCTGCCTAAGAATCCTATGTTGCATTCTCGTGCTAAACACATTGAAGTAATAGAGATCATTAGAGATCATATGAGCAATAGAGATATTGTATATCTTTTGTTGAATCAAAACATTAGCTTGTAGATATCTTTACGAAGCTGCTGGACCAACAAGCATTTGAACATATAAAAAGCGAGGTAGGGATCTGCAATCTCTCTGAGTAAAGATCTTGACGCAAACCAAGTAATGTTACTTTTTTTGTTTACAAAAATGTAAACATGTGGAGAAATATCTGGTGAACTACAAAGATCATGTACGTATCGTAGTTCAAAAATATTACCATTATTGTACAATTACTTATAGCCTGACATGACAATTTTATCCCTATCTTTTCCAAGTTTACCGTTACTATTGTAACCCGGTTTACATGCTGATTTTTATGATTAAATTTTTAGCTTTTCAAATTTATTTAGATAAGATGTTACCGTTACTATGGCAATAGCTAGTAGGAAGTTTATACGGAAATCATGTGCTTGACAGTTCTACAAAAAGATAACCGCTTCTTCTCCTCCTAAATACTTATCCTCAGCAGTTCGCATACATTAACTTGCACATCCCAAACACCTGACCACAAAATGGCTCCTAAAACACATAAGAAAGCCTCTCGCAAATCCACTCGAGCTACTACCATGGCCTCTTGTATGTCAAAGGAGACTGAAGAAATTGACCTCACTTGTCAAGTTGAAGGATCTAAAGAACATATGCAAAGTTAGAATTATCCTGTCTCATAGAAACATGGAGAATCTGTGACATCAAGCACAACCCTTCGATCTTCGACGGAAGTAACCGAAGAAGAGCATTATAGTGGCTCAAGAGATCCAGCCACTGCAGCTGTTTGATCCCAAAGTTTTAAGTCAGTTCCCTAAAGAGAAACGTGTTGCTCTTGCCAAAGGTCTTAACGACCTCACACTGTCTACCACAGGATCAAGATCCTCAAATCTTCCAACACCATTGTTGACACCTAAATTTTGACCCCATTTTAGAATTAATTTAAAATTTATTTCAGTAATCAATTTGCATAAAAATTAGGGGTTGACCCGGCCCCTAGCAAAAAATATTTAAATTAATTGCATTTAGGTTTATAATTATTTCAGAATACATAATAATACATTTTTGCATTAAAATCGGATCGAGTGGCGCAAAAAAAAAATTGGACAGAAATTGGGTGCGCGAACTGGGCTAAATTAATTATAAAATTCATCCAAGCATAGGGGATATGTGATCGAAATCCTTGGGGTTTTTGAGGCCTAATTTGAGCTTAAATCAACCCACTTTAATTTTTTAATTTGGGAAAAAAGCCATTTATAAAAAAAAAATCCATAATTAATCAGGAAAAAAGGCCAAAATTAAGCCCGAAAGAGATAATAAGCCCATGGGGATGTCAAATTTCGACCAAGCCTTCTGGTGAGGTGGCTGAGTCGATTAGGGGGAAAATTGAAAAGAATTTCGCCGATTTGGGTCAATTTGCAAATATTCAAAAGTTCAGGGACTAATTTGTAAATTTCCAAAATTTGTGAAAACCCTAAAACAACTCCTATAAATACCCCTTTATACTTCAGAATTGAGGGGGGCTTGATCAGAAATTTTTTAGAACTCAGAAAATTCGAGAGAGAAGCAAAGGGAGAGAAGAGAGATTGGCAAAAATCCACTCGCCGAGCCATCTTCACGGCCATGGTGCTGCCCCCATACGAGACCTTTTCCCTTCGGAAAGACACCAATACAAACTAGGGATATCCTAGTTTAATTCCCCCGGGCCCTCACATCTATACAAGCCACCATCGCGACGGAGAAAGTCGAAGAAGAACCCCCGTTGACCAGCCTTGATTTTCAGCAACCCAGAAAAAACAGAGCTTCATGCTCTGTTTTTTCAGCCACTGTGCAGTGCGGATCCGAGCTTCCACCGCCCCCGTTCGATGATCAAGAGAGCCCAGACGTCCCCCCCTGCTGTCGTGACTCCAAGGAAGCCCATCGCCGCTGACATCACCGTCCGAAAGCGCCCCGTCACTCCCAAAACAGAAAAACATAGCGTCTTGCTCTGTTTTCCGGCGAACCGGCGTCCACCTGAAGATCCGTTGCTGTTCCGACCTCCGATGATCCCCTCTGACGTGCAGCCGTGTCTCAGATCACCCCAGGTGTGTCCCCAATCAAAGCCTAGTCGAAGACGAAGCCGCGGAAGCCCTAAAATAGAACACCCACCAAGTGTTTGGAGAAATTCAAAGGGGAGGTCCGAATTTTTTGTTGCACCGCCGCCGTTCGTTGCTTTCAATGCCGCTCCGGTGACCCCTCGGAATCCCTAAAGCCGCCAGTAAATCTTCACCATAAAATATGATTTTTTTTTTATCTTTTTTTTTTTTCTGGTCACGATTTAAAAAAAAAAATTACAAGAAGACTACATTGATCTATATTAGATACAAATTTTTAAAAAATAAATTAAAACTCTAAAATCCAAATTATGAAAGATTTCTTTCCTAATAGACAACGATTTTCTTAAATTAGACAATTCTTCCCGTTGCCATTCGGGAACGATTCTCCAGTTTAGGAAAAATCAGGAAAAATTACCTGCCCGATCTATTGCCATTTAGGTCTGGTTTGTTATTTTTCAAAAGTCGATTTTGAATTTAGAGATTATTTTTTCGAAAAATTGAAGAAGCTCTATTCGTGATTTGCTTTGATTGATATATCTGATTGACTGGAAATTGTGATTATCTTGATCATATTTTATCAAGTTGGTTATATGCTTTCCCTATTTGAATTGTTCGATTGATTTTTGCCATCTCTATTATTATCTTCACATGTTTAAAATTCTAAAAAAATTTCATGTAGATTAGTTTGCATCTTTTAGGATAGATTGCATCATTAATTAGAATTTTCAGA
>BCNH02000001.1:11151659-11163861 GCA_001662345.2 Metrosideros polymorpha var. glaberrima | reverse complement strand
AGCCACAACATCTTATACTAGACAAGGGCGTTAATCTAGTATTGATTGAAAATCTCTATTCCCCACTATACTGTAAAGAGACTTGAAAAAGTCAACAATGTGTTGCTTTAACAAGTTTTGTTCTCGGCTCCAATTATGCTCATCAAATTTCAGCATGGAAATCTTATTCCTATGTCTTCTTTGCACAATAGTGACATGAAAACATTTTGTGTTTCCATCTCCCCACATTAGCTAGTTGATTTTTTTTCTTATTCCCCAATACATCTCCCCATATCTCCATAGTTTCTCAATTTGCCCTTTAATCATCAGCATTGACCCATAATTAGAATCTTTAATTCTTCTCTTTGTCTGTTCTACAAGTTGATTCTTTAATGACTTAATTTGACGATAGGCATTAAATTTTCTTTTTACTCACATAGCCAACCACCTTGAGACTTTCCGGAGTTTGCCCACCAAACCTCCTGACTCAAATTTGAATCGTGTTACACTATTTTCACTATCTCCCCAAATTTGTCTTCCTCCAGACAATAGGCCTCAAATTTGAATTCTTTCTTCCTTTTCACTAATTTGGGAAATAACAAAAGCATAATCGGGCTATGATCAAATTCAATGGCCGATAGTGCAAAGGTTTTCGCATAAGGGAACATAATCTCCATTCCATAATACACATAAGTTTTTTTTTAACCAAGGCCTCCCCTTCTCAATTATTTTCCCAAGTGAAAGTGCATCTCTTACTTTCGACATCCATCAATGAACATTCATTTAGAAATTCTTGAAATGCAACTAACCTGTAGTGATCTGCTATCCATTTCCCAACTTTTTCCCAATGGTATACTATTTCATTGAAATTACCCATGCATACCCAGGGGACACGATTGTTGTGATGAATATATTTCAGTTGTTCCCACAAAAGTTGTCTCTCTTGAAAGTTTATAGATGCGTGGATAAATGTGATTCTCATGGTTTATCCACTATGCAAGTCCTTGCACTCACTGTCAATATACTCCTTAGTTCTGGACTTTATCTCCAAAAAGACTTATTCATTCCACATGACTGCTATTCCCTCGACAATGCCCATTAGATTTACCACTACTTATTTGTGATACCGAACACATTGCCTCAATAGATCCCCAACAATTGTTTTATTCTTTATCACCATAAGGAACAAAAATTCTGGCCTTTCTTGAGCCACTAGGCTATCAATATCTAAAATGTCAAGGATGGTTCCAATCCCTGACAATTTCAGATCAAAAGCTGCATATGTACCCCTGTGGCTTATTAAAGTTAGCCACCAAACCCCATTCGTTCACGCCTACACAACCATGATAGGAATTTCAAGTAGCTCAGTATCATCCAATAAAATAGAGCTAGTACCCTTTGCTCCATAAGGATTATACCTCCTCAACTTCTTTGGCCCTGAAAATTTATGCCCTTTACTGCTTTTCTTTAGTGATCCCGTGGAGCTCTCTCACAGCGATTCTCTTCGAGGTGAATCCAATAATAAAAGATGGGTACCTTGGTCACCTTTTCCTTCATAAAATTTGTTAGTCACTAGATCCTCTATATTCTCCTGGGCGGCCTCTTCTTTTGATGGTGTTCCAATCGTATGAATTTCACCATTATGTTGTCTCCATTCGGCACATTTGCCTCCACATGGGTAGTGTGAACTGGTGTCTCAAGGATCATTTTATCTGCATTTAAATTAGGGATTTCTTTACACTTTCTAAAATGGGCTTGCCTCTTGTATTTCCGCTTTGAGCCCATGGCCAAAATTCTTCACAATGATCTCCTCTAGCACAGATTCTTCATACGGCACTTCTTTGTAATTAGTTGCGTAATGTCCAATTCTCCCACAGAAAAAGCAAAAATGCGGGAGCTTCTCATATTTAAAATCAACCCATAGCTTTTTGCCTCCAAGGTTAACTACAATTCCTGATTCCAATAGACCTGATAAATCCAAGTACACATGAGCTTTTCCCATCTTACATGGGCTACCACCTCTTGCATCCAGTTTCACCTTCGCCACTTTTCCCATTTTTCATGTCACATTATGAATAACTTCCTCCTTGATACTTGCAAAGGGAGGCCATGCACTTGAACCTAGAACACACAATGCGTAAACTCATAGCAGTGTATCGGAATATTGGGATCCAGTTGCTTAAGAATCAACAAATTTACTTGAAAAAGACCACGGACTAGCCTCCAAAATTCTCTATTTTTTTTTTTCATTTTCAAACTATAAGGTAAAGGTAAAGAGTCCCTATTCAATTTGGTCACAGATCATGTTTTCAAATTTCCAAGCTTTCCTCATTGTTGTTTGGGAAGCCTAAAAGTTGACATTTGGTCTAGAGTAAAGTTTGTCCAGAAGGATTAGATTGCATTCCCTCAACTTATCCTCAGGAACATCCCCAGTCACAATAGCTACATCATCGTCGAACCACATCGCCCAATCTTCTACACAGAGCAGCTAATATGAGTTCATTTTCTAACTCACCTTCCATTCTTGTTACCAATTTGTTTCATATTAGGGAAGTCAGGCGCAAAACTCTAAGGTCAACTCAGCTAATAAGCCTCAACCAGACATAGTCCAAGCCTCCATCTCCCTAATCCAAGAATAGACAGCATGACCAGCAACCCAACTACTCTGGGAAGGGGATTTTCAGTATTTTGGTTGAAGGGAGCTCCAGATGTGATTGTAAACCAATCTCAGAGGTAGGGGGTTGGGAAGTTTCCGGATTGAGGACAATATAGGTGGAGGTGGGAAGTTATACTAGGATTGGGATTTGTTCTATCAAAATCTGTGAAAATCGTCATTTGGGGATTTTAGGGTTCAAAGGATTGATTGAAGTGGATTTATGATCTCCTGCCATGGATGGGGACAGAGATGAAATGTTAAGGCTGAATATCACTGGACAAGAAGAGCTGGGGGATAATAGGGGTTAAGGGTTTGAGGGTTTGTGGCTGAAAGGCTTGTTCGTGAAAGCTCTCTTCATGGATGGGAGATGGAAAAAGTATGGGTTTGAGCGAAAATTGGAGGAAATCAACTCTGGAAGTGATTAGGGAGGCTTTTGTGATCGACTATCACCACGGGATAGGGAAGAGCTCTCAACAAGAGAGAGAAGTGGAAGTCCATCACTTCTCACAACCCTAGCTTGTGGCATTTGGGTCCATCGTCCTAATTTAGGCATAATGTATGCTATGCTATGTACGAGACCTGATATTGTGCATGCTGTAAGCATTACCAGCAGATATCAATCTAATCCAAAGGAAGAACAATGGATAGCAATCAAGAATATCCTTAAGTACTTGTGAAGGACTAAGGATTTGTTCTTGATATATTGAGAAGGAGAATTTAAAGTTGAAGCTTATACTGATTCCGATTTTCAATCGGATCTTAATGATTATAAATCTACATCGGGGTTTGTCTTTACACTTAATGGTGGTGCAGTTAGTTGGAAGAGTTCCAAACATAGCATAACTGCTGATTCCACCACTGAGGTAGAGTATGTAGCCACTTCTTGTGACGCCCCAAAACGTCACCTCTAACACGTGCTCTTTAACCTTCATTACTTTTTAACGCAAGCGGAAGTCAAGACATGACATTAAACGTGTTTCTCACTCGAAAGACAGCAATCAAAATGGGAATCACAAATGTCATAAACATACTACTTCCATTCCAAATTCACACATAAGTGAGTTTCCTTACATAAGTTGCATACTAACATATCTTCCAAAAGACGAAAAACACATATATGACAACGCCTAGGAGGGTCTAAAAAGTTGCCTAACTCCTCTAACGTATTGGCATCTCGTATCAAAAGGGGGACTGTCTATATATATATATAGGCTAAGGTCAGCCATCCGTCTACTCCTCCACATCAATGTCGCTGCTGCTGTTGCCATCCATGAACCGAAGAGGTCCAAGTAACACTCCATCCCTGTTCACGTACCATGCCACAAAACGATACGGCACCCATGCCGTACGCCCCACGTCTATCTACATCGTCGCCACATAACTAGTAAATACTATAGTGGATCCCGAAAAAACTACTTCCTTGAGGGAGCCCTCACAGCTGATCGGCGCTCCATATCGTGCGAGTGGTGGAACGTCCATGCTAAATATCTTAAAAACAAAGGGATGAGCGAACGCCCAGCAAGAGAAGTAACTAAATTCTACCCTATACGATTCGCCCACTCCACAGTCAAAAGGTTTATTCAGGACAAGCAACTTTTTTATTCAATCTCAATTCTAATAATGCGACAAAACATACCATTTGAGATCTTTAAACAACAATAACCCAAGAACCCAATTAGGCACCATAACACTATCCATTCCAAAGACTAGACAAAGTGCCAAATACACAAGCAAGGACGTATCAAATTTTCAAGACTATTAATGTAAACTAATGCACAAATCATACGATACAATCACACATTCGCACATGAACTCACACGGCTTATTCCATTAAGTTTCTTTGATTCTTTTTCCACCCCCGACTTGCGATGTCAACCGGTTCACTGTCCAGCCCGCACGGGTCACTTCCGGTTCACTGTCCGAACTTTCAAGGTTCGCTGTCCCTGGGCATCCCGACTCCCTCGGTGCATCATCATCAGTTCTCTATTCGATGGATATCTCTTAACTTCGTTTCTTTTCATGCAAATTCACACATTTTATCTTGTAATGCGACACACGGTGACTCAACACCACTCACGTACACAATTTCAGCAAGCTATAGTAAATTCCAGCATATAAACTAGCATTTACAGCCCGCTAAAGAAAATTCCAGCAAGCAAATCGGCAATTACAGCATGAAATAGCATCATACAGCTCGAAACAGTGAATTTCAGTTTCAGCTTCAGACAGCAACATACAGCACAAAACAGCAATTTCAGCAAGGAAATCAGCAATTACAGCATGAAACAATAACATACAGCTCAAAACAGTGAATTTCAGCATGCTTTTTCGACAATTTCAGGTTGAGACAGCAACATACAGCACAAAACAGCAATTTTCAGCAAGGAAATCAGCAATTACAGCATGCAAAACTACAATGGGAGCTAGAGGACCATCACCAATTACGAAAACTTCATTTCTAGACTCAATAGGGCGAGAACTAAGATCCATAGACGAACCGAAACCTAAAAGAAACAAACCAATAGCTCATACCGCTAACTCTACTCCAATGGATCAAAGAACACATGCAATAAGTAATCCTAGACTGCAACCTCCAACCATGGAACAAGAAGATCCTCATAGGGTAAAACTTAGAATTTCCCTTGCCTTAGACAAAAATTAAGCTAATGGACTTCAAGTTTGCTTCCAACAACACAATCCTCCTATGTGCTCTTGATCTTTAATAGCTTGCAATTGGAAATGTGAAAGAAAAAGGACACGCAAGGTGAAGGGGAAGGTTCGGCCGAGAGAGTGAAGAGAGGGAGAGGAAAAATGAGGATCTCATCTATCTTTTGAAGCTTTTTGCTTCAATTTGCATAAAATTTGACAAGTGTGGAGGCTTAAGGACACTTGTCTTGAGTCATTTAGCACTTGGCTTGCATGAAAATCAAAGAAAAGATTTATTGAAGGAGGGGAAGAGGTGGCCGGCCATCAAGAGGGTAAAGAGAACTTCTTGCTCAAGAAGTTTGACAATTGGAAGGGCTGGTTGGACACATGTATCAACTATTACTTGCATGAAAATAATTAAAGTGTCAATTTAAGTGGACAAGTGCCTAATTCCTTGCAAAATGATACTCAAATTTTCGGTCACTAGCAAAAATGGGACATTTAAATAAGCTCCAAGATTCTGGTCATAGTAGAGATTAAATACTTAGGTCCAAAATTAATGAAATGGAGAAATTCCATTAGTGCTACCTAATTGGCGCAAAGTGTTTCTTAACTTTTCTAAAGTCACAAGTTCACTGGACGTGACACACATAGAATGATTAGCAACATGAAAACTTTTAGCGTGGTCAATGTCTAATCGTTCTTGCTCTGGTCTTATATAAATAATCCTTAAACCTGAGACACAGTGCTGACTTGTATGTTGGATGGCTATGGTTCATAAGTGCACATATTGCTAGTTCGTCAATCCGTCTCTGCACTTGATGGTCATAGTTTGTTCACATACAAAGTTACACGTGTGCACAAAATAGAATCTATCTCATTGTTACATGCGAGGCACTACAATAATGTCCTATGCAATCCAATCGCAACACTGCACTGAAATCCTCGATCAGGATTGGAATTGAGAATAAATTGTTTGTCTCGTATTAAATGCATGTTGATTAGGTTTGTACATATGATCGAATTAGTGGCTTGACAAATGTTCCATGGTCTTTGTTCGATCAGGACATAGTTAGATAGAGGGATTGAATTACACTGTAGCCAAGGTTAACAAGTTCATTATGTTCTTAAAGTATTCACACTGTCTAAGTAGCCATGACATATTTCTAGATGTCAATAATTGTTTGTAAGATCTAGAGGTTGATCAGGACAATCAATTCTCTTGGAAGTAGTATTGTGTTAGTACAAGTTTTACTGTTAGCTCAGTGATGAACCTAGGAATGTCACACACCATAACCAATTCAGGATGACGTTGAATGGGAAAAACAATATTGCAAACAATTACAACAATTGAACTTATATTATTCCTTGTAATGATAGCCTTATCTTGATAAGCTCACATTAAAAGAATAGTGTGCAACTTGATGACCAAGTTATAAAACTTGGAGAGGAAGTCATACATTTTAACTTGATGACCAAATTATGAAACTTAGAGAGGAAGTCATACATTTCCTCATGACATTTGTCCCTAAATCCAATAATGAAGTGACCGCAAGCTCTTCTATAAAAGCGAGGAACTCACATCATGAATAAGAGACGTAGAGAGAAGAAAAGAAAGCATAAAAAACAGAGTATGCAATTTGTGTGCATTAGGGTATGCAATTTGTATGCATAAGAGGTAAAAAGGTTTTACTCTCTATTGCTGTGATCAAAATGTCAAGAGTGCGGTAAATTATCTCCATGAGATTACTAGCACAATTAAAGAGGAAATTACCTGTGAGTTCTTTCTTCCGTTCAACATGCAATTGGTGGAGTGTCTAAACTAGAGGTCTGACGTTTGTAGGGCTCAAACTGAAAAACATCTGAACCAAGTCACTTTGGGCACACTCAAGAGGTAATTTGTTAAACTCCTATGTTAATATGATTTTTTATTGAAACACGCAAACACCTCTGGAGATACATGTATGGGTTTTTCTTTCTGCTACGTTTATGTTTATTTTACCTGTGCATGTTACGTGCACCGGGCCTATAGATGCGGAAACAAGCAAAATGACAGCAAGCATTCCTCTAGTTGTGCATCTACTGGTATATCTTTTGCATCATACTATGGACGTACTTCTTTCCTTTCTTTTAGTCATGACTAGAAGAGACGGCTTTTCAAGATCCAAATGACAGAGGAATGGATGATATCCATCATGATCTCTTCGCTTGGTTTGTTATCTTAAAAGAGCTTCTGGCCAAGGTATTCTTCGTCCATCAACTTCAGGCTCCACCACTGAGTTTTGTGCTTTTCTGGGTTCTGCATTGATTTCGTGGAAGACTAAGAGACAAGCCACGGTTTCACGATCTTCACCTGAAACTGCATACACAGCCATGGCTACTTTAGGTTATGAGATTATCCGGTTGATTTTTCTTCTTAAGGACTTTGTCATTTGCCATTTAACCCGCGCCCCAATCTCATAACGGACGTTTCATTAATCTGGGCTGGGCCATCCGTTCAACCCTTTTATGGGCTCACCAAATTGGTAATGCGGAAAAGGCCCGCCTATGTTATCACGATTCATTTCACTAAAAAAATTTCAAGCCTTTTTGGAATTCCGCGCCCCTATCTCATATATATTAGTTTCATAATTTCTTGACCTAAGGCATCTGCTGTCACCAAGGTGAGATGGTCATTGTGCTTAATCCATCTCATTATTAACAAAACAGCTCGAACGATCTTTAGAATTCTATCTTCTAAAGTATGCAAATAGCCAGCTAACGCAAGAACACTCAAGAAAATTAAGTTCTTCTTTAATTCTCAAATCTTCTCCACACTAGTTAATATCTCTACATGCTAGCATGTATATTGATTTTAGAGATAAGTGCATTAAGAGTCTTAAAATATTTTATCGTGAAAGTGCTATCAAGCCTTAAAATTTGAATAGCACAATCAAGTTCTAAAAGTTGTCTAGTTGATAGAATTGAGTACATATAGTAGTTCCATCCAACTTGAGCGATGAAAACTGTTATCATGGTATTTTTTAGTATTTTCATAAGTTACGTGAAGCCGTTATGATGCACTCTTGGCTCCATATCGAGAAAAAAAACTTGAATTTTTTTAATAAAATTGATAGAACGTTTAAAAAAAAAAAGGAAAAGAATTGAAAACAAAGAAAAAATAGAAAGGCAGCTGATTAAACGAAGTTGAAGGGTGCGGCGTGTTGGAGGCTAAGCCATGACACTGATGGTTGTGGTCTGAGAAAGCGGCAGCGTCGGTGCTAGAATTATGCAAGAGTTAAATTTTATATAGAGGGCCAGCTAAGCATACCCAATTATTTCTCCTAAATAGACTGCCATAATCTCAAGTTACTTAAAATTATAATAAAGTAGTAGTCCACAATGTGAATTTGGAACCCACGAACAATTTTAACCTAAAAACCAAGGGGAACCTAATATTTAAGTTAAATTCCTATCGGATAGTTTGACATTAAAGCAACTTCTAATGTCAATTTGAAGCCAAATTCTTTTCTTATTGGACAAAAACCATACGAAATCCCAAACTATATTTAATGTGACATATTTTGTTCTAAAATTTTTTCTATAACAAAAAAAAAAATCCCAAATTTGTATGTGTGCTACACATTTACCTTTTATCAAAGTTCCGTCAATGAAGACCGTTAAAAATCTACCTAAATTGACATAAAAAATTATGACTAAAAAACAAAATTGACGCCAGAAATCAAATGTTGTTGACATGAGCTCATGTGGTTTAAGTGAAATAAAAACGACGTTGTTTTGACTGAAAAATCATACGAGAGAACCTTGATGGAAGGTTACATAAGTATAAGTTTGAGGTTTTTTATATCACAAGAAATGTTTAGGGAAAATGTATTATAGTGGGTATAGTTTGGGGTTTTTGATGTTACAAGAAAAAATTCAGAATAAATATGTCATAATGAGCATAGTTTGAGAACTTTTGTGACTTTTTTTCCTTTCTTATTTTATCCTTTATGGACATGGGAGAATTGACATTTGATAACTCAAGCAACAATAGAAGTCAAGGGTTCGTTTGATAACCCTCCAAAATTTTTAATTCTGTTCCAGAAATAATTCTGGAGCAGAAATGCATTTGATAAAAAATGACTTATGAAGCAGTTTTTTACTTCTGAATGAGAATTATGTTTGGTAAAAAAGTGATTCTCTCGGGCTAGAATCAATTTTTGCTATAAGTAATTCTTTTCTATTTTTACTTCTCATTTTCCTTTTCACGCTCGTAGGCTACCCACAATCACCGGCCACCACCAGTTGTCGGTCGCCAACAGTCCCCCTCGGTGGGTTTGTATCGCCGGTCGCGGGTCACCAATCGTCGGTCGTGGGTCACCGGTCTCCGCCGGTCTTCGTTGGTGGGTTTGTATCGTCAGTTGCCAGTCATCAGTCGCAGGTCATGGGTCGTGGGTCGCCGATCACCACTAGCCTCCGCCGGTCCCCATCGATGGGTTTGTATCGTCGGTCGCGAGTCACCGACCGATCGCTGGTCGTCGATCGTGAGTCGCCAGTCACCAATCCTTGGTCGCAGTTTAGTAAATTTGCTAGAAACAGAAGTAGAATGGAGGTGCGTTTGGTAAATATTTCAAAAACTTATTTCTCACTCTCTTCCAAAATTGATTCTGGCTAGAATCAATTCTTGCTAGATGTTGAATTCTGGAAGAAAAAAGTTATCAAACGCACCTCAAGCCGTTGCAGTGGCAAGGCAACTCTCACGTGATGTAGATGTAGATCGTGACTCAAATGAAATGGTAGTGGCTTTCAAGGTAAAAATAATAATAATAATAGAAAATACCAAATACGATGGTGAGTTTTAACTCCAAAAAATTGTCAAAAAAATCTCAAACCTACTTTATTTTTGTCAATTCAGTCTTAAACATTTTAAGTTTGTCAAGCTGCTGCAGTGGCAAGGCAACTCTCACGTGATGTAGACCGTGACTCAAATGAAATGGTAGTGGCTTTCAAGGTAAAAAAATAATAATAAGAAATAAGAAAATACCAAAAATGATGGTGAGTTTTAACTCCGAAAAATTGTCAAAAAGATCCCAAACCTACTATACTTTTGCTAATTCAGTCTTAAACATTTTAAGTTTGTCGATTGAGTCCTAAACCTTTTACATTTGTACCAATTTAGTCCTTTTGGCCGGCTGACGTTGATGTAGAAATTTTTTAATAATTTTCAAATTTTTATTTTCTTTTTTTCCTTTATTTTATTTTCTTTTCTTTACCATGTGGCCAGCGAGCTCCAGTGAGGGTTGTTGGAGATCGTCGATGGTGGGTGAGGGATTTGTGGCCATTAGCTGTCCCTGCCCAGACTTGGTCGAGGCAAGCAACGGCCAAGGGTGAAGATGGCTGTGACGATACCTTCACGAGCCGTGACGTCCTAGGGCGTCACATAACTAACGGCCTAATTATCGGATTTATTTAAAAACGCAAGCGGAAGACGAATATACAAACATCGATGTCAGAGAAAACATAACGGCTACTTTTTATTTATTTACTACTTTGGGCGCTTCACAGATTTACATCAAAAAGCAAGGAAATGACATCAGGGATGGCAAGGGTCTAGCCTACTTCTACCATCATCTACACAAAAGTGTTATATCCACGCCCACCACTAAGCTGCCGCACTACGACCTCGAGGGCCATCCGTCAGACTAACGGTCTGAAAAAAACATGTAATTCAACAACAGTGAGATAAACTCAGCAAGTCAAACAAGCCATGACCTTTCTATTCAAATAATCATATCATAGAAAAGACCTACTACCTATTGCTACCACAAGCAGGAAACAATTAAAGATATCATATATGTACAACTGTAATATAAAAGTGATGATCGTCAGCCCATACTAACGATATGCATGTAATGAATTTCCCCACGTGTACCACTCTCATTCATAACCATTTGTTTCCAAGAACCGATCATCCGAAATCACATCGGGCATCGAAAATCACATCGGGCATCCGAAATCACATCAGGCATCTCGCTCCTACTCCAAGGTTATGCGACTTACTAGCGCATCTGCCACTACGCAATCACAGCTAACGGCCGAAGGGCACATACCTCCCTTGCTTCCCGATTTCCCATGCTGGCTCCCATGGGGCATAGTCGATACAATCACAGTCCGATCATCTTTACCATTACCACGCTCAATGAATGCAAATATAGTAATATGCCATACTAAATTCCACAATCAACCATCACGATGCGATAAAAGTGCAGCATTAGTTCTGCCCAACATGATTGAACCACCAATCTTTATATTAGTCCAATTAATTCACATGCACTATTCACGTACACTATTCACGGCACTATTCACCGACACTATTCACGCGCAAAAATTTATTTTTCTTTCCACATGCCACAATTCATTCCACGACTTCATCGCCATCACGCCAGAACAACATAAATCGGTATTTTTACATCTCGAAGCCAATGCGATCTCATCGTCGCAACTACTCCATTTCCGAACAAATATCATCAATCTCAGACAAAAATACAACAACTATCCATTTTCGAGCTTAACGTGCATATTCAAGCTACGCCTTTAACCATAACATAATCGGTTGAAAAGAATTGAAATGGCGACATAACTCGCCTTAATCGAACAACCAAAGCCACGAGCGTGCGTCTCTGCGATCCGCCGACGAACCAAGCCTCAATGAAGACTTCGAGGCGAGCTAAACTTGAGGAAAATGAACTTGGGGAAGAAGAATTTTGGGGAGCTTTCTATAGGGGCATCTTGGCCAAAAATGAGGAGAAGAGAGAGAGAGAGAGAGAGAGAGAGAGAGAGATAAAGTTTCTTGGTTAATTATCATTTTGCCATAAATGAGATCTCAAAATTTTATCAAATTCCTCCTATGGACTTCAAATATTGTCCAATTCAACCTAT
>BCNH02000001.1:11102886-11151641 GCA_001662345.2 Metrosideros polymorpha var. glaberrima | reverse complement strand
ACCAAGAAGAAAGAAGGAGGAAGGTGCGGTCAAGAAGGGAGAAAAAAAGAAAGAAAAGACAAAAGAATTAAATAAGGTGGAATATTCCAAAAAAAATGCTCTTTTGATACTCGAAAATTACGAAAACGCCCCTGCGGAAAAAATGTTTTTTGAAAATTCTCACCGAAAGTCAGAATGCTAGGCATTACTTCCTTTATCCACTTTAAAAACATCTCACCAAAATCGAAGATAAAACTAGGCTCATACAAATCGATATTGCAATTATCGCAAAAATTGATATTGCAATTATCGCAAAAATCGATAATTTAAAACACAGCATTGTTAATTAATTTTACAAAGACTATTTTCCGATAGTCTAACAAAATAACGTTTCCAAACATTATTCTCTACGCATACAAATAGGTAAGCCAAATTCAGGATGTCACAATGGCCTCACCCGCAGCTAGCAAGGCCTTGACAAGGCTAGCGAGATGGCCATGGGCTCACCAACCGCGAGCGAGGCCATGGCCATCTTGCCCATGGCCAACGAGGGCATGGCGAGGCTACCCTTGACTAGACTTGGGGGAGGCTAGCCGTTGACAAGGGCTTCGAGACCTTGGGCCCATGGTAGGCGAGCTCCGACGACCCTCATGGCCACATGGGGGAAGAAAATCCAAAAGAAAGAGAAATAAAAAGAACTAAAAAACATAAAAAGAAGAGGAAATTAAAATTTTAAAATTAAAATTTTTGAAAAATATTAAATTATTATTAAAATTATCTACGTCAGCGCTTGCCGGCCAAAAAGACTGAATGAGCACAAATGCAAAAGATTTAAGACTCGATTGATAAACTTAAAAGATTTAAGACTTAATTGACAAAAATACAATTGATTTATAACTTTTTTGATAATTTTTCCGTTTTAAGTCAATATCGCTTTCCATTCTCTTTTTTCCAAAATACATCTTTCCATTCTCACTTTTGTTTAGATACCACGTACACCTCCCATTAAAGATTTATTTACCAAGTTATCATTTTCCTCCCTAAAATACCCCTGTTATCTTCCGAAACCTATCCTTCCACTACGCAAACTCAACATCCACTTTTCAGACCTTTACCAACAGTTGTAGCCACCGCTGTCCTCATGGCTGCCATCATCGTCGCCATTCCACTGCTGTCTCGTTGAGGAGCATACCAGAAGAGGAAGAGTATGGGGCCGCAAACGCGAAGGAGGGTGGTAGTTCCTTGGGGATGGGCGGCGACGGTGTCCGACGATGGCTAGTGGTGGTGGGTAGAGGATGCTAGGGGCTAAGGCTTACGGTGGGTTGGAGAGATGGAGATTAGGGTTTGTCTTGGGTTTCCTTTTTTTTTCAAGTAAAAGGGTGGAGGTGAATAACTAGTGTTAGCAACATCTTCTGGGCATTACCGTAAGTCAACACCCGCAACAGTAATATATTGTTTGAGCAATATCTACTTTTTGCCACACCTGATAGGAAGGTCTGGGAATGGCAAACCCGTCACCACTACCTTATCAATAAAATGACAACATTTAAAAATCTCTTCACACAAGGTACGTTGTAACTAAACAAAATGGCCAAGTTGTTCGGACGTTAGCTCACGACGTGAATCAGACTCATAATCTCGTAGAAGACAAGTTATCCCGTTACCACTAGGCGAACCACCTTTTGGAAGGTCTCTGTTGGGTGAGTTGAAGCAAGGTTAGTTTTCAACGGAGGGCAATTTGGTCGTTTTGTTCATAAGATTTTGTTAGAGGATACGAAGTGATATTTAAAAAAGTAGAGGATTAAAGGTGGCATTGAGGCCAAATGTGAAGAAGAACATGAAACTAGTTAATTCGGTCCAATGTGCTTTTTCGGTCAAATTAGTTTTCGTGGACAAAATGACCGTGCAGAAGCTAACATTGGAACCTTGTTGGCCAATTCTCGAAGATGTCACGATCTTTGTCATTTTCCTCCTTCATTCACAACCTTGATCTATAAATCCTTATGTCATTGTTGTCTAGGCTTGCTGGCCTAAATTTGCCGCACGATTTTGGGTTAGCTAGAATTGGGATGCAACTAATTTCGATTAGCCTAATGTAAACGATTGGTTGGAAGCAAAGTTGAGACTGTGTCTCAGATAAACACGTGGAATTAGTTTAACGAATAAGCAACGGATTTATATGTGTAGATTAAACATACAACATAGATGGTTGTGCCATAAAATGTTAATAAGCCCATGTTTGGGCAAACCAACCAAAATCCCGATGAGTGATCCAAAGGAAGGTTTTTATTTTTCACTCACAACATGTTTTCTCCTTAATCATTAAGCCAAGCCTACTAGATTCAACCTAGGTAATGAATTTTGTTTTGCTTTTGCTTTTGGTACACTTTGATGTGATATGTTGTTGAAACAATTGGTCAGATTAACATTGATGTGATATGTTGTTGAAACATTTGGTCAGATTAACATTTACCATGGGCCGAAGATAAAGTGAAGATAGAATTGGATCAAAGACAAGGAGGGTGGCCAAGGACGCTACCCGAAACTATGCATATACGTGGACAAAATTGTCAAAAAAATCTTAAACCTATTAAATTTTTGCCAATTTAGTCATTAACCTTTCAATTTTGCCGATTCAGTTCTAATATAATTTGCCGAATTAATCCTAAAGGTTTATGACTGAATTGGCAAAATCATAAAAATGTTTAAGACAGAATCGGCAAATTCATAAAAAGATTTAGGACTGAATCAGCAAAATTGAAAGATTTAGGATTGAATCGACAAAAATGCAATAGGTTTATAACTTTTTTGACAATTTTTTCCATATATGTGTATAGCAACGCTATGACAAAATTAACTTTAAATCATGTAATAAGAAGTAAGAAAGCAAAGGTGGCCAACCTCGACCACGGACTTATGCTCAAATAAGGTTAACTGGCCAAATTGACATTCACGTCGCTATTGAAGATGAGAGCTGGCATGTGCTGAACCTGTCACTTTGCCGAACCGGGTGACTAATGATCCCTTAGACTTTCTACTAGCGTGTGCACCTCTTGCTTGTATAAGGATCTTACCAATTTCTTTCTTTCTAATTAAATAATTATCTAAACGCGAGATGTGTGTATTCGTTGGCGGCGAAACAACATCAAAACGTTAAACAATGTGCAAGAACTTGTGTCATCCATATTTCATTTTTAATTCTTTGGGAAAAAGCAAAAAACAAAAATGAAAAATCCAAATTATGCTCACTGTGACACATTTACCGTACACTTTTTCTTATGACATAAAAATCCTGAAACTCGTACCTATGTGACACATAAACCATTTGTCAAAGTTCTAATAGATGATTTTTCAATCAAAATAACATCGTTTTTATTTCACTTAAGACATGTGGGCGCCATGTCAATAGTGTTTGCTTTTTAATGTACATGTAGGCAGATTTTTAACAATTTTTGTTGACAAAATTTTGATAAAGAATAAATGCGTCACATAGATATAATTTTTGGCATTTTTTGTGTCACAAAAAATATTTAGAGTAAATATGTCACAGTGGACCTAGTTTAAGATTTTTTGTGGCTTTTGCCCTTATTCTTTTAGATTTTTTTGTGTTGATGCAACTTGGGTAATTGGAGGCGACATTGAAGAACAAAGAAGCATTTGAGATCGTAGCAATTGGAAACCCTCCTTTTCTTTTAGTGTCCTACGTGGCATTATGTTCAAGACCTGAGTAAAAGCTCCTAAACTATTACGTCTGACGTCTCGTCTGGACCTCAGGATCCCTTGGACGTAAAAAACTTAGAGAATACTGTCGATGACAAGGTAGGAAAAAGATATTATTCCAATTGAAGGGATTTGGGCGTACAGGTACCGACATGTTAAAATAAGGAACCCATCCGTGAAGCCCGTCTGGTTGCAGGACAAATCGCGGAGGCTCCAAGTAGTAGCTTGCTACTTCTCTATCAACGCTAAGGATACATAGGAGGCCCCTTGGTTACGAGGCCTTGTAATGAACAAAACAAAATAGATAAAATAATCACGTGGCAACACAACCACCCAAAGTCTTAACCTTTTTTTATATACATGAGCCCAACTCACATACATAGTTATAAGATGGACCTCACGTAAATTTGTGTAGTCTAATGTGAGTTTGACACACATGATTCCCATGGACACTTGTTCCACAACGATTACTGAACATAAACAAGATTACTGCACACTCAAAAGAGGTGAGGAAAGAACTCACACAATAGTGACATCACATGAATGTAAGTTTCCAATGGAGGAGACAGCACAGCGTGAGAGAACTTGATAAACCTCAGCAAAAGCATCAAAGCCTTCCTCACGAAATAGTTAACTATTGTGAGCATACACCTGACACTTCTCTATAAAGAAAATTATGAAAGTATGTACATATTTAAGTGGCTTAACTCTGTAATATCAGTTAGGGCTGAGCATAATGAATCGCTCAGACTGAACTGAACTGGCCGATTTGGTCCGGTTCCTGATTCCATAAAATTGAAAACAAGACTAGTCGGTCCGATTCTAGGGGGAACCGGAACGGACCGCATAATATATATATGTGTGTGTGTGTGTGTGTGTGTGTGTGTTTTGTTTTCCTAAATGTAAACCTAAATCTAATCATAATCCTAAATCTAAACCTAAACTTTTGCTTTATGTTTCCTATGTGACGTTTTAGCGACAACAAAAAATTTAACGACAAACCACAAAAAATTATGACGGGTCCAATGATTGGATCACTCGAGAACCGGACCACTCTGGTCCCTAGTTTCGAAAATTGGAAACTTGACTGACTCGGTTCAGTGCACACCCCTAATATCAGTGGATTTCTTCAATAGATGTACCAAACTGTATTTTTCACTATTTCTTTAAATCCATACCTGCGTACATCCAGTGTCTCTGTAACAAAACCACGTAGTAGATTCTTTCACTTAAAAATTTCAAGTTTTTTGAATTTCGCTCCCCGATCTCATATTCCATAATTTTGTCGTCTCTCAGTTGAGGCATCAGACATCACAACAGTGAATGGTCATTGTCTCCCATGGGAGCTCATAAGCCCAATGTATTTATGCATCTTATTATCACAAAAATGGCTTGAACAATCTATAAATTCTTAACTTCTAAAGTATGTGAATAACCAGCTAAATGAATTGCACTCAAGAAAATTATATTCTTCAACTTTGAAATATGCCCACACTAGTTATCATCCCTAACATGCTCACATGCATTTTGATTTTAGGGATAAATGTATCAGAAGTCATGAAATATTTTGTTGTGAAAGTGCAATCGACCCTAAAAATTCAAAAGCGCAATAAACCTGTCCAATTGATGCAATTGACTACGTCTGCTAGTTTTGTCCAACTGAAGTGATGGATAATACTAATGCAACATTTTTTACTAATTTTATAAAACACATGAAGCCGTTGCGGTGCGTTCTTGGCGTCATATCATGAAAAATGCTTGAAAAAAGAAAAGAATAAAATGGACAAAACTTTAAGAAACGAAAAAAAAAAACTGAAAAAATTGAAAAACAGAAAGAGAGCTGATTGGGATATATTGAAGGGGCGGCATGGGACATCGTGCTGGCGGCGGAACCATTACACCGATGGTCGTGGCCGGAGAAGGTGGCAGCACCCACGGTAGAAATATGCACATGTTTGAAGGTCAGATTGAAGGCCAGCTAGGCATACTTAATTATTGCCTTAAATAGACTGCTATAATCCAATCTACCTTAAAAAATAATAAAGTAATAGTCCCCATCCATGACAATGGATGAAAGAAAGACTTGATGGTTGCTGAAATTTGAATTCACGAACAGTTTTCCCAAATGTGAAACCTAATATTTAATTTGTATTCGTATCAGTCAGTTTGACATAAAAGCAATTTTTAAGGTCAATTTCCCCCCAAGTGGAACTAACATTCAAGTTATATTCCTATCAGACAGCTTGACATAAAAGTAATTTATCTTATATTATCCTTTACGGTTATTGGAGAATTGACATTTGATAACTCACGCCACGGCAAAAGTCATGTCGCTGTAGTGGCAACTAGCCAGGCAACTCTCTCGTGATGTAAACCATGACTCAGATAAAATGGTTGTGGATTTTAGGGTCCAATATAAAATGAATAAAGAATATCATAATCATTGTGACTTTTCATCTCGATATCACTTTCCATTTTCAATTTTCATAAGTACATATTTGCATTCTCACTCTTTAGTTTGGACACCACATACCACCTCAAAATAAACATTTATTTACAAAGTAGCCATTTTCCTCCCTAAAATACCCTTGTCATCTTCCAAAATCCTTTCTTCCACTTAGAAAATTCTACACCCATTTCCAAAATTTTCCAATAGTAGTCCCCATCGTCCTCGTCCTCACCGTCATTGTTGCCTTTCCTCTCTTTCTCTCTCTCACACACACAAATGCGTTGACCGTGCCATGGGTGTTTTCACTCTCGAGTTCTCAATTATGTGTGTTTATCTGCCGCTCACTCGTGGGTGCCACCAAGGTCTTAGAGGGACCTGCCAACCTTATATTGAGAGAGAGCGAGACCAGAGGAGGAAGAGTGTGGGGGCGCAAGCTCAGAGGAGGATGGCATCTCCATTGAACATGGGTTGCGACGGCGTCCGACAATGGCCGGTGGTGGTGAGTGGAGGAGGTTGGGGGAAGGGGCTTACGGTGGGTTGGAGAGTTGGAGGCTAGGATTTGTGGGTTTTCTGGTTTTGATGAGTAAAAGGGCGGAGGTGAATGACTAGAGCTAGCAACTCCCTCTGGGTGGGACTAAAGTCCTACACCAACTATAGTAATATTTCGTTGGGAAAATTGTCAAAAATATCCTAAGCCTATTGCATTTTTATAAATTCAATCCTAAACATTTTAATTTTATCAATTGAGTTCTAAACATTTTCACGTTTTACCAATTGAGTCCATCCAGCAAATTTTGGCCAGATTTTGCTAATATAGATGTTGGCCGTACTATGTGGTGCGGTTAGCGTTGACGTAAACAAATTTTAATAATATTTTAATATTTTTTTGAATTTTTCCATTTTATTAATTTTTTTTTTCTTCCCTTTTTCCTCCAGCTAGTCACCAGGCCTTGGCGACGACCGACAATTGGCCAGAGGCAAGGGCCGACGAGGCTCAACCTCGGTAGCCTTGGGCAAGCCTTGCCCGGCCCTGGCGAAGCTTGGCCTCGCCATTACTGGGCGAGTTCGACCACGTAAGACAGTCGGCATCCACATTAGCGAAATCCTCAATTTACAAAATATGAAAAAGTTTAGATCTCGATTAGAAAAATTAAAGATTTAGGATTAAATTGGCAAAAGTATAATATGTGTAGGACTTTTTGGATAATTTTCCCTATTTCGTATGAATAGTATTTGTTTCACACCATTAATCGGTCCCATCACCACAGCCCCACCAATAAGATTGCTAGCCATTAAGAAATTCCCTCTCATGAGATACGTGGTCACTAGGCAACGCAACCAGTCGTTTATGGAGCGAATGATAACCATTCTATTTTTGGGAACAATTTTTTACCAGAAATAGATTTTTCTATTTTTATTTCCTGGACAAGTTTCCGAGTAAAAAAGGCGCGTTTAATAATGACACAAAATTTATGTTCCGAGGACAAAAATTTGTTTAATAATGGACGATAGATGGCAGTGTCAGCAGTGGCAACCAGCGGCAGTGGCTAGCACCTAGCGATCGATGGCAGGAGAGAAAGCAAAGTGAGTCATGATGAGAAACGAGAGAAAGAGAGAGAAGAATTTTTATTTCTGTTTTTGTTTCTGTTCCAGAAATAAAATAATAGAAAATTTCTACTTCTCAATACTGTTCCAAATCTATTCCAGGCTAAAAATTTGTCCTGAAAATAAAAAAAATGAAATTGTGTCACCAAATTGATTTTTTTTCCAAACTTATTTTTGAAAATAGAAAAAAGAAAAAACATAATGATTATCATTCGTGTCCTTATAGGTTTACTCGCAACGTAATTGGACTCATGACCCTATAGAAGACGGGTGACTCCTTTATCAATAGGCGAACCTTGGTGAGTGTTTTTGTTGGGGAAGTTGGAGTAAGGGTTTTTAAATGGAGGGCCTTTTGGTCATTTTATCAATGGCATTTTGTCGGTGGATGTATAGTGGGATTTTTAAAATAGGTATTAAAAGTGGCATTGGGCCCAGTGCTTGGTAATTTCCAAAAAAGAAAGAACATGAAACTATTTAAATCGGTCCCTTTTCCGGTCAAGTTGGTTTTCGAGGACAAAATGACCGCGGAGAAGCTAACATTTGGACCTTGTTGGTCAATTCACGAAGATGTCACGACCTCCGTCATTTTCCCTCCTTCGTTTAGCGTTTATGGCGTAGATTTGCCGCACGATTTTGGGTTAGCTAGAATTGGGATGCAATTATTTTTTATTAGTATAATGTATTCAATTGGTTCGAAGGAAAGTTGAGAACGTGCCTCTGAATTAAACCTGGGGAATTAATTTAGCAGACAAAGAACGGATTTGTATGTGTGAGATCAAGCGTACAACACAAATTTGATTTGCTGGACCAAAAAATGTCAATATATCCATGTTTGGGCAAACCACTCTGTCTTTGGCTTGGATTTACATGGTCTATGAGATTACTAGAGTATTTCATGAGAGGGAGGCTTATTTATTTAAGTTAATCTTTCCTACCATAAAAAGAATTCCTTAAAAGAGTGTAGATGACTACTTAAATGGAAAAATAACAGGTTTGTTTTCCCCATGCATATTGATCACATTAACTATCACAAGATGTGTCAAATTTACCATGTGGTGCTTTTATACGGTAGTTTTCTTAATTACATAGGTTTGCACAAGGCGTTTTAGGGACGGAAAAAATTCTTGACAAGTATATTTAAAGTCGCACAAGGACAAATTCGTAGAAAAAGAAAAGCATTCTCACAAGAATGAAAAACAATCGCATGAGTGGGTTATTCGACGATAATAAGCGACGATACTACCACATTTTAATCAGCTGGTGCAATTATACATTATATACTTTACAACACCCCACTATTGTAGGAATTAGGAACCATTTTCAAAATTTCTTGTTCATGTTTCATTTCCTTTATAAACATTAAAACATAGATTTTAGAAGGAAAAAGAGCACGATAAATGTCATAACTTTTATACTGCGCTCATTTGGTGTTATGATTTTTCAAGTAGTGAGCATTTGTTTTGTCATACTTGTGTTATTTTTTAAATTTCCAACCACTCCGATGTCACGTAGGCATGAATCTGGACCAAAACACATAAAAATGTTGGTGTGTTCTTCTCTATTCGTTATTACATTTCTCTATTATATCTCGATTGTGATTCTTGGTTGATTGCACAGCTTAGGTTCAAGTGTAACAAATAAATATTAGCCTCAGCAGTTGATTGGTGATTCACTCTTAATTTGTATCGGTGTTTGGTGAGTATTTTAAGCAAAGAATCTCATGAGCAATGCTTTTTTTGCGTAGCTTTCATGGTGCGGTCCGACAAAAGAGACTAGGGGGTGAAAATGGTGTTATGGTGTACCAATGCATTGTCAAGGGTAGCCTTTATGGTCGATTTGACAATAAAAGGTCTAATCCTATATTTGGAAACCCATGAGCCAAATGAAATTGCTAGGTTGGGAACGAAAACTGGCCAAATTTCAAAATTTTCCCTCCATCTCATTCTCACAAGATTTTAAAATTTTTTTCTATATCCCATACCTACTTTAGTTTGGCTCTTTTTCCTCCTTTTCCCGATTATAGGATAAGAGTGAAGGCGAGTGTTATGATTGTCCTGGTGCCTCCTCCCCCACAGCAGGATAGGGATTCAAGTCGAAATATATGATGCTGCAGAATGATGGGAGCTAGCCTAATATCAGTTGCTCTCATGTGAGGAAATGATTATTTAGGTGCACGTGTGAGGAGTGTTTATAAAGTATCGCATTAGAGATTCAATATGAGGTGGAGCAATTATTGTAGCTTTGTTGGCTTACAACTTATTGATTAAGATTTTGAGTGAAAACTGTAAATGCAATTGCATATGCTGATAGGCTCAAAAGAGCTTTGTCTTAATGATCTTTAAGAAATGGTGTCGGATTTCTCAATTCTGCTACACATCCCAACATAGATTTAGCCACCAACTGTACGACTTGGTTGGAATAAATAGTATTGTTATTTCGTTTCACTTTCTTATTTCAAATATTTTGTCGACCAATACACATATATATCAACTTGTGTTTGCATAATGCATTATCTCATATTTTAAAAAGACGAGGAAGACCAACTTAGGTAAGCGAATCCCAACCCATTGAAATGCCCGCTCATTTCATAAACCAAGAAAGACGCTAACCAAAATCCCGGTGAGTGATCCAAACGAAAGTTCTTCTTTTTCGCCCCCAGCATGTTCACTCCTTAATCATTAAGCCAATCTTGCTAGATTCGCCCTAGTTAAAGAATTTCGTTTAGCTTTGCTTTTGGTGCACTTCAATGTGATAACCTGTTGAAATCATCAGCCAAATTGATGTTCACCATGCACATTTGGATCAACGAAACGGAGGGTGGCCAAGGACGGTAGCACATACTATGCGCATTTGTGTACACATCAGTATAACAAAATAAAATATGTAACAAGGCAAAGGTGGCCAATCTTGGCCATGAACTTATGCTCAAATAAGGTTAAATACCGACATTCACATCGCAAGTAAGGATGAGAACTGGGCATGTGCTGAAACTGTCACATTGCCGAACCTGATGACTAACGACCGCTCAAACTTTCTACCTGAGTGTGCGGCTCTTGCTTGTATTAGGATATTACCACTTGTTGGCGGCCAAACAACATAAAAAAGTCGCAATATCCAAAAATTTTCATTTTTTGATTTTCTTTAATGTTCTTAGTTTGACGCAACGTGGGTAATTGGAGGCGGCGCCGAAGAACAAAGAAGCATCTGAGACCATAGAAGTTGTGAACCCTCGTTTTCTTTTGGTCCTACGTGGCATAATGTTCTTGTGTACAAAATGAAAAGGATAGAATAATTGTATAAAGTGAGCTCCGAGCTTCTAGAACAAATCAAAGAATTACACCAATTTTGACTCTTGCCCACTTCTTCCTTTGGCAATCAGGCCGCGCCTCTGCTTGCCCAACCGAGGAAGTGGTTTTGTGACTGCCGAATCGGAACCTCCCACGTGTCAAAGAGCACGAGGAAAACCAGTCAAACCATTCCTCACGTGCACATGTTTTCTCCTTTCATACCGAAATTGCACCTGAACTTCCTTTCGTTGGGGGATGTTTCTTGTGAGCATGAACAAGTACCTAACGTCATCTATTAATTCATCCAAATGGGATAAGCCACAACATTAGTCAAGTTAAATATTTGCGTCTACTTTCTCAACTAGACATTTGGCCTATAAATACCCCCAAACACGCTTCACACATCATCATCATCACATTCTTTTTGCAAGATAAGCTTGAGCCCACGAAAAGAAAAGAAAACACACCACACAAGCTCCATCCTCACCCCGATTTCACCTAAATCATCAATGATGTTCTCTTCTGCGCCGACGATGAAAAGAACCAGAGATGACTATGAAAGGATCAGCTTGGACATGGCAAAATGCCTGATGCTTCTCTCCCACGGACTCAACACAAACCCTAAAAGAGCCTCCGTGCATCACAACGAGGACAACTTCAAGTGCAAGACGTGCAATCGCCGGTTCTCTTCATTCCAGGCACTTGGTGGCCACCGGGCAAGCCACAAGAAGCCAAAGCTGCCGGAGAACAAGCCGGAAGACTGCACCAAGTTGGCATTGGGCTCGACGGCAAATCCCAAGATGCATGAGTGCTCGATATGCGGGCTGAAGTTCTCGTTGGGGCAAGCCTTGGGCGGCCACATGAGGAGGCACAGGGCTGAGTTGATGAGCGGGAACATGATGAAGATGGACGAATTTTTCGCGATTGGTTCGACGGTCCCGCTGTTGAAGAGGTCAAATAGCAGCAATAAGAGGGTTATGGGCCTGGACTTGAACTTGACTCCTCTTGAGAATGACCTCAAGTTCTTGTTTGGCAAGATGACTTCGAAGATTGATCCCTTTCTCCTGTAATTATGATTCCTTATTCTCACGTTGTTTTCACGAGGAGTTTTACTTAGCTTGATTATCTATTCATTCATTTGTTGTATAAAAATAAAGTCCAAGATTTTGAGTTCAATTGTATTACCACAGGAGATTCAAAGCTTTGGAAGTTCACAAAATTCGTGCCAAACAGGAAGTTTTTTATTATTTGAACTCTTTGATTCCACCAATTCATTTTGTGATTGTCATTTACCGCTTTCCCAGTAAATCATCGTAGAGTTGACAACTGAATCGGGCAAAAATTGATAAATCACACAAAATATAAGTTACCAAACTTCATATAATAGTTGTTAAATGAAAATATAAGCTGCTCATAAGAAATATAAATAATGTTTGTAAAAATAAAAAAGGAGGTTGGTTACAAAAGTTTATCAAACTAAATTCCAAATCCAGATTAAGGCGGCAAAATTCCAAAGCCAAAGCGATTTGAACCCCTTTCGAAATGGGCAACATTGATAAAAAAAAATTTGAGGGACAGGAGAGATTTAAAATGGGGACCTAGAATGACATGATAAGCGTCTTGTTCAACTTTGTCCATGAATTCTAGAGAAAGTGTACCTTGTCACTCAAGCTTCCGGAGAATAATGAATCGAACGACATAAGTTCCTAGATGGCTGGCAGAAAATATCTACAATCGAGCCACGGCCCCACGGGTGCTATGAAGAGAGCTTGGGAATAGAAGGATGAAGATAATTCGCAGTGAAAAGAACCATATGAAAAGGTATGATCTTTCGCGACAAGTGCAATCTCAATAAATAGGCTCCTCAAGAAAGTGCGAGTGGTGTCAACTCTACTTCTGTTTGCTCTCTCTCGTTCGGCATAGCTTTCTGTACCCATGGGGTAGTTTCCTTCTAAAACCCTAAAAACCCTAAGTTCTTTCCCCTCTCGGTGCTGTTCCCATCCACTGCCTGCATTCTAAAATTCCTCCCCTCTCGTGTTAGGACATCGGTGACTGCTTGTGGTCCTTTTTCTCGGCGTCTCAGTAGTTAGATGGGGGCTTCTTGGCTGAGCTTCCTTTTTGTCTCTCTCGATGGAGGAAGAAGAAAATGAGGCATTGAGGATGGCTGCTCTTTGCAAGGGAAAATATATTAGTCTCTCTGCTGCAGCAGTGGGCCAGTCTCAAATTCGTGAAGCCCATTAACAAGAGCCCGACCTCTATTGATAAGTGCACTCACTTTCCATGAACAGTGATCTGTTCTTTGAAGTGTTTTGGTTAAGAGAAAATGACACAAATGACCTCTGAACTTCAACAATAACAAGCCAAGCTTGTTTAGAGATAGACATGAATTTTCTTTCCTAACAACTTCGACAACTTTTCATTCTAAAAACATCAATTTACATTGCAAACACGAGCAGTAAATGAATTCTATTTTTTCATTCCTAGAAATCAATGTTCTATTGCAACAAATCTCGATCACTAGGCCAAATGCTAATGTTCCTCCTTGCTATATGTCTGTTGTTGAGATATCGGACTGTGTGGGCTTGATCGATATCGGACTGCAAAGATAATGTGGTAGATCAGACCACAGAGGGGAAGTTGATGGAGGGAAGGGAAAAATTGTGGATTGAGTTAAGAAATCATTTGCTTTTGCTCCTTGGCGATGCTATGGTCAAAGCCCCCACTTTTCCTTCTCCTCCAGTGACAAATCTACTCAGTGCCGGATCGCTACATGGATGTCCAACGCATGTCACTTTTGCCACAGGGTTTCAGCTTCATGTATCTAATTGATTCTTCATCCCCACTTCTAGCTCTCTTTCTTTCTTCGATTATCGTACGTCTTCTTGCTTTTTTTATTCTGGAATTTTGGTAAGGAAAGGATCTTGTATAATTGGTACGGAAAGGGTGAAAATGTCGAAATCGACTTAGAAGAAAGCCAATTTATCTGCTTCTAGGAAGCAAGTCATTCAATTGCCGAATCATGAGCAATATCCCAGTAGTCTATTACTGTGCCTGTGTCATCCATCCGGTGTTCAAGCTTATAGTTGCCTCACTCTGGAACATCTGGATTGCTTGAAATGCCGCCGTCTTCAAACACGAAGTGGAACAGGAGGACGATCACAGTTGCTTTAGCTGTCACTTTACACCAAAATTACTCGAAGTGGAACAGGAGGACGAAAGAGACTGAGAGCGTGACGAAAAAGACCTACCCACAAGATGGAACAAACCTCCACAATCAGGGACACTGAAATTGAATGTTGATGGGTTGCATCTCACTGGGTCAACAGAGGGCGCAATCCCTTGCGTCTGTCGCAACTCGAATGGAAGACTGCTCGATGGCTTTGTGCCTGTACGGGCTTCCTCTGCTCCTCTCTGAAAACCGAGCATGCCTCCACGAGATCAAACACTTTGCAAGTCGCTCCACCAGCACAGGCGGTGGTGCGCCCTCCAAGATCCGAAGATCCGAATTGCCGCCGTCATCGACCTCCACCCAACTATCTTCATTCCAGTTACGATTGAAGCATTTTTTTAAGTCTAAAATTAAGTAGGAAGAAGAAATGTCGTTGTAAAGAAGAGGGTTATTTGAAGCCTTAATTTAATGACAAAAAAGCCCTATTTTGTTTACTTTTTAAAAATATATGCTAACTCATAATTTTAGTAATCCAACTCAACTCCACATCATCACTTAACGGTTTGAACAAATGGAAGGGCTAGATTGAAATTTTAACAATAATATACGAATCATTTGTGTCAAATTGAAAGTCTATAGACGATATTACACATTAGGTCAACGTTCATAAATCATTTGTGTTATTTTCTTTCGATCAAAACACTTCAAGGAACAAATCACTACTCATGGAAAGTGAGAGGCCAGGCTCCTGTTAATAGGCTTCACGAATTTGAGACTAGCTCATTGCAGCAAAGAGACTAAAATGGTGGCAGACTGAACCGCTAAAGCACATAAGAGTCTTACCTTCTAATTGATTGTCTAACCCTCTAGAAACCCTTTGGACCTTATTATGTTCTTATTCAAATATTTTGTACTCGAAATCTTTGAGTTAGTTTATGAATATCATAATTTTCGGACCAAAAAAGGAAGAAAGGAAAGTGTCACGTGGAGTTACCCGAAGAGACGTTATTGGAAACGTGCAGAGAGGCCGGTGAAAAGATTTGAGATGAAAAGGTTCAAATATTTAATGCATGTCTTCTCAAATTTGCAGATAATGATTGCGTCAATAAATCCAAAAGCATCGAAAATCTTTTTAGATTATTTTAAAATGGGTCATATATTGACTCCAAAATATGCCCAAATCATTAACTGTTAACTCGGGCTAAAAGAGGCCGAGCAAGATGCAGTGGATGCAAAATTTACCAAGTGTTCAAGGCTCCAGTCAACAAGGTGACTCGTTTTAGCCAACGAAAAATATGAAGGGAAAACTAAGTGCCAAAACATGAGCGTCGATAAATAAGGCTTGACCTAGTTGACAAAGGGTCATGACTAACATGACATATGGTCAGCTAGAAACAGAGTAGTTATTTAAGTTATGGAGTCTACAATTTTGAATGCAATCGTGAAAAGGTGAAATCAAAGTAACCGTTAGATTGTGGGATCATGGATCTTGGAAGCCACCAACAATAGGAGCCGAGAAACGTGGGTTATTGCAACCGTCAAGTGATCGAACGAGGGGCTTCGAAAGTTACTAATTATGTTGGGCTTTTTAGGTAATTTTTTAAGACTCACCGTTGTGGTGCTATCTTGGCACCATATCAAGAAAATAACTTTCAAATTTTAAGAAAAATTTGATAAAACTCAAAAAAGGCAACAAAAAAAAAAAACAGAAAGAGAGAGCTGATGTCACGCCCCGCCCCTCGAACACGCAACCATCCTTGTCACTTATCCTTTGGGTCAGTAAAAATGCGACGTCCTAGGACGCGTCGACGACCCATTTATTTTATCGTTCAATTAATACATGCGGAAACGAACTACAACCCTCGACAAACGCAATAACAGGAATAGCAGGAAAAACAGCATAGCAAACATCGATACCAAAACACGCTTTCTTTTATTTATAAACATGTTAACTTTAGGAAGTATATCTTTACAAGCTCTCACTTTCGGGCCACTTCCTTCACGACCTACAAAAAGATATAGGGGGTCGGGTTAACCTCTCTCCGTTACACTGCGGGGTTACTTCCAAAAAGGTTTCAGCTTTCTAAGCCTGACCTAAGGGTAGTTCTTCTCTTTCGGATCAAATTCCGAATCCTTCACAGCGCCATCTAGAACTGCCAGGTCTATGGGATCCCATGATGCTCCTCCAGGTCCTCCTCCATTAGGTTAGTCAAAGTCCCTCAGTGGGCCAAAAAGAACGCGCCATGATGCATGAACCATGCCTCGAATCGGTGGGGGATTAAATGCATCAATCCCTCATCAACCTAGATGGTCGTAATGTGTAACTTGAAGAAGAAATCTTTGTCAGGGATCAGATACAGTTTAACTTCGAGGCTTTGATTCATTGGGACCCCGAACCGTACTATCCTTGTATTCATACTACGAGTTTGAAAAACAGTTAACGACAACTAGTGAGATAAGAATCTCAGTAAGTTAACAATCTAAGCCTCACATAGGGTGCTAATCCACCTAGAACATACCATAAACATGCAACCTAACGACGATGACAGATCAATAACGAGTAGCTCTCGCTCTATACAACCTATAACAGCTTCAGGTGACTCTCGCCAATCAATAGACAAATTACAGGCATTTTTACATTGCCTTGGCACATGCACACGGCCCGCATGTTATCAGTTATAACATTCTATAAGCCACACAATCACCCAAAACACATAATCAGAACACATATCACTGATTTTCATGCGCAATACATCCAAGCATGCTCAAATTTTATGCCAAGACACACGGATTACGCCGGTTATTCACTAGTCCGCGTAAGGCTTTTACATTTACCAAGACACACGGATTACGCCGGTTATTCACCAGTCCGCGCAAGGTGCTTCCGACATGACCGGGCATCACCCCAAAACCATTAGGCGCGGCAACGTCACATCCTCCCCCAGAGGTGGACGGCATTCCATAAAAGGAGAATCGATCCGACCTCTACCGTAATACGTCATCCGGCCCCGCCGAGCATCTGATAAATCATCATCATCCCGATCCGATCCGAGACTACGATAAATCAGGCATCATCCCTAATCACCATGGAGGGTCCATACACTTTGTGATCACATGAGCACACAGGCATACAAATCTCTTTTCTTCTATCTGTTTAATCAATGCACTCATGATACGTGCTCATGCCATGATTTGTGCTCACACGTCGATTTATTGTCATTCTCACACGTATAAATGCAATAACAAATCACACGTGATTACTCCATTATACTTTTCATGCCAAACTTCACGTGTTCCATTTTTCAAGCCTCACATATTGTTCCAACGCATAAAGTTCTGTATCTAAGCATGAAACCACACCAACTAACATTTATAGGCCAAGATACATTATTTTTAATAGAAAACCATAATTAACTAACCCAACCATGGTTAACTAACATAACCCTGGTTAAGTATCCAACCATAGTTAATCCAACTAACCATAGTTAATCCAATCAACCTTAGTTAACTCCCATTTGCACTTAAACTAATCCCTAAGTGTAATCAACAACCTAATCAAGAATTAGAAAGTTAACTCACTTGTTTTTGTGACGGTGGCGACTACGATGGCGACGGCGGTAGTGGTGTGAAGATGGCGGTGATGAAGATGGCTCGGCTTGGTGGTGGATAGCGGAGCTTAGCTTGGTGAGGCGGTGATGGCGCGACTTGACAATGGCGACGACGATCCTTGCGGCGGCTCAAGCTCAGCACGGTGACGAACGGGGGTAGTGCGGCGTGGCTTGGTGATGGACGGCGGTGAGGTGGGCGGCAGCAAGGGGGGTGGTGTGACTGAATTTGCAAGGAAAATGAGACAAAAGGAAAGAGAGATTTCAAGAGAGAGTGTCTTGCTATTTATACAAGTAAGAGTGCATTATTACTTCTCAATAATGTAACTTTCCAAAATATCCAATTTGGCTTCTTGCATTCAAGACTACTTTGAGCTAATTAATGAGACAAGGAAAGAAAGCAAGAGAGAGAGTGAAAGGGGAAGGATTCGGCCACATTGAGGAAGAAAAGAAGAAGAAGTCCTCTTGCAAGCTTTTAATGTTCTTGTCTTAAGTCCATAAATGAAACTCCAAAATATCTAACTTTCTAAAAGGGGCAAAATGGCCTTTTTCCCTAATTTTGGCACTATTCATGAGGGCTGCACTATTCACATGGGCTTGGCGCTATTCACGTGAGCTTGTGCTTGAATTTGATGGGCCAAATGAGCTTGATATCCAATAGGTTCTTTATTTAGGCTAAAAATGGGCTTTTGGGGCAAAACGGTCATTTCCTATCATAAGGCCTTTGGATGGCCGAATTTAATAGAAAATAGGCCCGTGGGTTCAAGCTAAGTCCGAAACATCTTTTAATCAAAATTTTATGATTTATCGATAAACTTTGAATTATCGATAACGAAACTTCCAATACTTCTGATCAGATTCAAATTTGTGTTTATAATTCATTGAATTCCATTTTAGTACATTGGTCGAAATTTAGGATGTCACAACTGACTAGGGGATATTGAGGGGGGAGGCATGGGACATCGTACTGGGGGCAGAGCCGTGACACTGGTGGTTATGGTCGGAGAAGGCGGTAGCGCCCGTGCCAGAAATATGCACATGTTAAAGGTTAGATACAGTGCTAGCTAAGGGTGCTTAATTATTTTCCTTAAATAGACTAATATAATCTCAAGTTACTTAAAAATATAATAAAGTGGTAGTCCAAATCCATGACGATGGAGGACATAAAGACTTGATGGTTGATTAATTCTTCCAAGTGGAATGTAATATTCCTATCAAACAGTTTAACATAAAAGCAATTTCTCAGGTGAAGTTGGAGCCAAATATTTCTCTCACATTTTCCTTTCAAGGATATTGGAGAATTAATATTTGATAACTCAGGCGACAGCAAAGGTCAAGTCGATGTAGTGGCAAGGCAGCTCTCTCATGATGTAAACACGGCTCAAATGAAATGGTTGAGGATTTAAGGGTCAACAATAACTTATAAAAATATATACCAAAAAAACCATCATGAACTTTCATCCCAATACCATGCATTCTCACTTTTTTAGGAGGCAAAATAGTGGATTGATGGGATGGAGAAGATATTTAATCTTTTGAATTGTAATGATGTTGATAGGATGACCCTGGCTGAATACCAACTCGAAGGAAATGTTAAGTATTGGTGGAGGGCATCAAAGGAAATAGTGTTTCCAACGGGTACGGTAGTGACCTGGGCAAGTTTCGTTAGGACATTTTATGAAAAGCATTTCTCTAATTGTGCTCGAGATAAGAAGATAATAAAATCCATGAAACTTAATTAGAACAATATGACAATAGACCAATATGAGGCAAAATTCTCAGAACTCTCAAGATTCGCTCCTCAACTGGTTGAGGACAGAGAAGATAAAGCCAAGAGATTCTTGAATGGCCTGTGAGCAAATATTAGGAAGTAGTTGGTGCCTTTCAACATAAAAGATTATAATGAACTCTATGAGTGAGCTTAACTTGTAGAGCAAAAGCTGATAAAGGAAAGAACTAAAGCAATGACTCAAGTGAGGCCAAGTCACCGAGTAGCACAGGATAACATTAGACGTGACAAAAGGCCTAATCAATTTAGGAGACCACTATTTACTCCCAACAAGAGGTGTAACTTTGGAAACTGTGGAAGAGCAGGGAGTAGTCAAGTAGCGAAGCGGATGCAATATCCGAATGGTCCATGTCGCAAGTGTGGTAGATCCCATGGAAATATGCCATGTTTGGTGCTGAGGAAATGCTATGGTTGTGGATAGCGTGGTCATATACTTAGGGATTGTCCTCGAGAAAGGCAGCAACCAAGTGTTATGCATGTACGACCACAACAGCAACCACATCGAGGCGGAGCACTACCACAAGGAAATCAACAAAGGCCATCGGCTTAGGGAAGAGTTCATGCGGTTACTCAAGGGGAAGCTGAGGCTTCCAAGACTATTATATCAGGTATGCTCTTCTTGTGCGATCAAAAGGCTTATGCATTGTTTGATACGGGTGCTATGCATTATTTTATATCCGCACAGTTTGTACAATTGACTGGAATGAAACCTAAGCCACTTGAGGTACCTCCTAGTGTTTCCATGCCATTAAAGGATGCGGTTTTGTTAACCTTAATATGTAAGGTCTGCAAGATTTCTATAGGTGGACAGAATCAGATTATAGATTTAGTGGTGTTGATCATATATGACTTTGATGTCATCATATGAATGGATTGGCTTTGTAAGCAACGAGTCAACATGGATCATTATAGGAAAATAATCCAGTTCAATCCATCTAACCACCCTAGTTTCGAATTGTTCGAAAATGGGGCAAACCCCTTTACACCACTTATTTCGACACTTGAAGCACATCAGCTTCTCAATGATGGTTGTCAAGGATATCTAGCGATGTTGAGTGATTAGTGTGACATTCCGAATTTCGACCCATTTCGAAGCTTATAAATGGATGAAATATCAATCGATGTGTTTCAGTAAATCTCGCTTAGAATTGATCATTCTTGAGTTAACTAACCCAAGGGGAAAGGCTAACGAGGAATTTAGTACGTGGACCAAAGAACTCGACCCTGGATTAACGACTTGACCATAAGGATTGCCGAGGGAACGTCCTGTGCCATCATAGGCCGTTTGAAGATTGGTTTTAGAACGATTTGCTAGCATTATATGATTGGTCCGCGGGTGATTCCGTACGACAAGAGTATAATTTGTAAATTAACCTAAACCAGATTTCTAATGAACGTGACCTTTGGAACCAACGATTGACCCTCGCAATTACATGACAATCAAAGTCGCCATGGTTCGAATAACTTTAAAACGTGACGATGATCACGGGTCGATACGCGTAAAATCCTACAAGCCACCCGTTAGTTTGAGACGCTTTGAAATTACTATTCATGGATTTTAGTCACGAATTGGACTTCGAAATTGGACGTCGATCATTCGAGAATTTCGACAATGAAACATTGGAATCGTCTCGTCAAGACTTTGAAATTGGGGTCATTCCGAGATAGGTTGGAAATCGGTGATTAAGGGAATTAATTTGGAAATTCCTTGCACCCCCGAATTTAGACTCATTCCTTAGATTTTTAATTAAGGGCACATTTAATTTTTGTGACCCCGCTATGTGACCGAAACTTTAGGGCATTAATGCCTTAAATGTGCATCTTTGTATAAGAGACAAGAGTGAGATTTTGGTGGACCCTCTTCTTTGACTTTTAAGCCACCCATCACCTCTTGTTTTTCTCTCTCTTACTTTATGTCACTCAACCCATCACTAGCCTTCCCCTCATGTTACATTGTTGTCTTTCCCCATAAACCCACCAAAGTTTCCCAAACAAGCCAAGATGAACTCAAGACCACCTCATTCTCTCTCTCCCCTCATAATTTCGAATTTCACCATCTCTTTCACTCACTCTCTCTCTCATTTTTCTCCTCCCCCTCCCTCCTTGTTCGACCACCACCAGCCACCGCGCACGCCGACCACCACCATGAGCCACCTCAAGCCGTGATCGCCGTTCGCCCGAGAGCCAAGGACCGCCGTGCACCGCCGTTCGCCGTGAGCTCTAGGGGTGATTTTAGGGACTTTGCTTGCTTGAATCCTTGGTGAGTCGTCCCTAACCTTATATTAGTGCTCTAGGTCACTAATGGACATGTATAGATGAGATTTGGAAGCTTTTTGTGGGCTGTTCATAGTGGGATTGCTAAGGATCCGAAAATTGCATTATGTGAGATTTGCATGTTGGGTGACTTGTAGACTTGAACAAGATTATGTAGATGGTTATGAGCATGTCTTGTTTAGGTTTAGTTGAAATTTAGTGGATATTTGGGGTACGTGAACAGTAACCCGAAATGGTGCCCTATGGGGTGCTTTGTGCGTATTGTTTGTAAACTTTATAGAAATGTCTTGTGTGTTAGGCCTTGTGTGGTTTGGTGCTAGATGGTCCATGAATGGCCAAATATGTAAGTAATGCTATCTTGTGCCATGTAAAATGATGATGTGAGTTGTGATTGTAAAATGTGCATTTGGTGCAAGTTGAGGTATATGGCATATTCTTGCATGTTGGTTAGCAATTGGCTTATGTAAGTGTTAATTGGTGGCCTATGTATACTCGGCCTTATGTGATTATGGGCGACTTGTCGATGTGGCGAGTGAATGTTAAGTGCCAAGATTGGATCATAATGATCCTGACCTTATGAGAGGCTATAAAGTAAGCCGTCTATTGAAAGTCACATATTATTTATTATATGGCCCGATGAGCCGATTATTTATTATATGGCCCGATGAGCCGATGGCCCGATGATCCAATTATTTATTATATGGCCCGATGAGCCGACGGACCGATGAGCCGATATGATTAATATTATGCTATGGCCCGGGCACTAAAGCGCGTAGTGAGGGTTGGATAGCGAGATTATGACTTATATGTCATGAAGGTTGGATAATAGGAATTGAGTTTTGGATGGAAAGCACTGTTTGTGAATTATGGAATTATTTTATGCCTTAAGTACGAAGCCTAGCCCTAATCAATTGCCTGTGAGTTTGTGAATTGCTTTTGATTTAAGAATTCAAATGTTCGATGGCGCGTCTACTTTTGGTTGGCTTTTGGTCCTATAAATGCTCGTGGTTAGAACTTGCACATTGTAAGAGTCTGGAGGTACCTTTGTACTACCATAGGATTATGTTTGGTTCACTGAGATTTATTCTCACCCCATCGTGGGATTTACCATTTTCAGACCCTTGACCATAAGTATGCCGCTGAAGCGTTTTGAAGTGTCGTTGGCCCCTGATGAAGAAGAAGCTGCTAGTGATGGCGAGCCCGACGTTTAGGTGCATCTGTGGCATCTTTTTGGCTAACCGCGTAGAGTAGCAGATGTAATTTTAGGCTAGTACTGTCTCCTTTTCGTCGAACTATGTTGTCATTTCCCCTAAATTGTATGCTTTTGTATTCGACTGATTTTGGTTATGTTATGAATCCTTTTAGTCATCTTGTTTTTCATATGTATGGAGTTATTTGCGCTATCGCATGCATTCTTTATTCCGCGCTATTGCCGCCGTCATGGGATCCTGGTTGTTACGGAAACCAACCGGGGTGTTATCGCGCTCGTATGGTCCGGGGCGTGACAATTAGACTCTAGGAGAAGTAAAGTTTGAGGAAATTCCAATAGTCCAAGAATTTCTTGATGGATTTCCTCAAGAATTGCCAAGATTGCCACTAGAGCAAGAGGTTGAGTTTGTTATTGAGCTAGCTCCAAGAAAAGAACCTATATTGAAGGCTCCATATAGAATGGCTTTATCCGAGTTAAAAGAATTGAAGATGAAACTGCAAGAGTTAATTGATAAAGGTTTCATCCAACCAAGTGCATCACCATGGGGTGCACTAGTTTTATTTGTAAAGAAGAAGGACGGGTCATTACATCTCTGCATTGATTATAGGCAATTGAATCAAGTTACAGTCAAGAATAAGTATCCATTGCCTAGAATCAACGATCTATTCGATCAATTGCAGGGAGCATCTGTATTTCTAAGATTGATCTAAGGTCGGGTTATCATCAATTACGGATCAAGAAAGAAGATATTCCAAAGATGGCCTTTCGAACTCGATATGGACATTATGAGTTTCTTGTTATGCTATTTGGATTGACTAATGCACTCGCAGCATTTATGAATATGATGAATACGGTGTTTAAGTCATTCTTGGATAAGTTCGTAATAGTCTTCATTGACGATATCTTGGTATATTCAAAAGGACCAAAGGACCATGAACAGCACTTAAGGATTGTGCTTCAAACCTTTAGAGAGCATAAATTATATGCTAAGTTCAGTAAATGTGAGTTTTGGTTTGATTGAGTTATATTTCTAAGTCATGTAGTAACTGGTGAAGGAATATCGGTGGACCCAGCTAAGGTAGAAGCAGTAATAAACTGGCTAAGACCGACGACAATGACAAGAGTTTGAAGTTTCTTAGGACTTGTGGGATACTATTGAAGATTTGTGGAAGGATTCTCACGTCTCGCCGATCCATTAACTTAGTTGACAAGGAAAAATGTGAAATTTATATGGTCTGAAGAGTGCGAGCAAAGTTTTCAAGAATTGAAAAAGAGATTGACCACGGCATCGATCCAAATGATACCATTAGGATTTGGAGGATTTGTGATATATAGTGATGCCTCTCATCAAAGACTTGAATGCGTTCTTATGCAACACGGGAAGGTTATTGCTTATGCCTTAAGACAACCTAGGCCGTATGAGTTATATTACTCGACACATGATCAGGAGCTCGCGGCAATTGTTTTCGAATTGAAAATATGGAGACATTATATGTATAGAGAGAAATACGAGATTTATACAGACCATAAAAGTTTGAAGTATTTGTTCTCTCAAAAGGAGTTGAACATGAGACAAAGACGATGGATGGAGTTATTTAAGGACTACGACTGTGAGATTTTGTATCATATGGGAAAGGGGAATAAGGTGGTGGATGCTCTCAGTCAAAAGTTTGCGTTAACAGTAGCTAATATGATTGTTAAGGAATGGAGTTTATTTGAAGAGATTTCAAATTCTGAGATTAGACTTGAAATGAATAACGTTACAAGTGTATTAGCTACTCTCAGAATTGAACCCGAGATTATATAAAGAATCAAGACCCTATAGCAATCGGATCCTAAGATTGTGAAAATCTGAAGCAAAATTCTAGAAGGAAAGAAACTAGATTTTCAAGTATCGGAAGATGGAATTATAAAGTTAAGGAAGTAAATTTTTTCAGAGGCTCATCAAAGCAATTACAGTATCCACCTAGGAAGTACGAAGATGTATCGAAACCTACGACAACAATATTAGTGGAATCGAATGAAGGTCAATATTGCTAGACATGTGTGACAACCGGATACTTTCATGTTTAGCTTGTGCAGCAAGTCACTTTATAACTTGGCGTAGAAGTTCATTCTCTAGCTTATGGAATAAGCCACTCCTTAGCTTGGTGTAGAAGTTTTCTTCCTAACTTATGAAAGAAGTTATCCATGGCTTACCTTAAAAGTTTACTCGTTTGCATCATCTAATTTGGCTTTAGCTAATTAATGAAGGGCCACTTTAGGCATTCTTATTAGATCACCTACGTTTAGTATTTATTAATGTAATCCAAATGTCATAACGGCAAATCTTAATGACAAGGACCCTTAGGTAAATAATGGCCACACAAATAAAACAATAATTATACTAAAGGGACGATTAAGCATATTAGGTTTGCCACCTCAATTCTAGCTAAGACAAGTAACAAAATATTATTGGACCATCTAAGTCTAACAATAATTAATAGAATCGAAAGGTTATAATGACCAAATCTTTAAGCCATGATTACTAAGGTGACTCATGGACCACTTGGCCCAATAAGAGGTATTCTAAGCCACCTTTCCATATAGGTTAGCTAAGTGGCTCAAATTTATTGAACCATTTATGCTTAAGTTAGATTGGCATAATCTAAGGTCATAATGACTAAATCTAGGCTATTAAATGCCACAGGCCACTTGGGGCAAGATTAGGGCCACATAATTGATGCCATGATGAGCATGGGTGACAACTAAGCTTGGTAGAATGCTACCCATGCCCATTAGCTAAAGAAAATATCAAGATCTCATTGGGACACTTTGCTCTCATTAAATGAGGGTCATCATTGCCAAAATGCCTATAAATAGGCCAACCTTCATCCATCATCACCACACCAATCTCTCTCTCTCTCTCTCTCTCTCTACCTTCGTCTAAAGTTGCTCGGCCTTCACGCCCATCGCTCGCTCGTTCGCTGGTCCTTTGTAAGTAGAATCTCTAATCCTTAGTTATGATAATTAGCTTACTGCTTGGATTGCTTGCTTGTGTGATTGATGAAGGTTCGAGGTTGTTGTGCATTATTATGTCTTGGATTTTTCATGTCCTTGGGCTATAGGAGGGCTACGAGCGGTCTTTTATCTAGGACCACGGACGAGCCTTGTATCTGTACATCTTAGGCTACAAATAGGCCACGCAAGCCATGGGCTTGCTCGCCCCAAGCCACGGACGGGCCCCGTCGAGTCACAGATCAATGTAACTGTGGATCACGACCGGTTGTTCTTGGTCTCGATCGTTCGCGTTGCCCCATGTCCGGGCATGACATGTAGTAATTACTAAATAATCATACATGTCACATATATTTATGCTATATGTCACGCTTTTGAGCCATATGCTTGCAGGCTAAGTCAATGAATAAGAATTGGTGAATGCATGTTATGTTATGATGATTGCATTGCGTTCGCATGATCACCTGTGTAAGATAAGACCTGGTGTCACTTGATGGTGGAACCGATGCCTCAGTTAAGCCGGGATGCCCCCTCGCCAAAGGGATGCCCCGGGGAGTGTTTCGAAATGTCACCAGAAGTGGACGATGCCTTGGTTGAGCTGAGAGGACCTCACGAAAGGGTTGTTAAGTGGGATGCCGCGGCGAGCGATGCCTAGTTGATGCTAGAGGGCCTATTTGATGACAAGACTAAGTATGATGATGATGAATGAAATTGAAATTGAAATTATGTGTATGATCATGTTTTTTATGCTAGGCCAAAGTTAAGTCAAGTCAAGATCATGTCAAGAGTAAGTTACATGCATGTCATGATGTGATAATGGTCTGATGTGCCATTGACGCATAAGCACAGGACGTAGGCTTGGTGACAAGCCATTTTTTCTACCTTAGGCCTAGGGATTTTACTTATTGAGCATTGCTTACCCCTTTATTTTTCAAACTTGTAGAATGGCAAATAACACATCCCCTCAGTTTGGAGTCCTGATGAATCTCGAGTTCTTAGTTACTGATGTAATAGAGTTAGACTTCCCCCACATCGTCCCAAAAGAACCGAAGCTACAATAATGATGTAAATAGCTAGCATAAGAATGTAAAATATTATGATGCATAATAGAAGTAGTGTGCTTTGTGTACTCATGTTGATGTGTTAGTAGTTGTTTTATTTTATTTTTTAACACTTTCGCATGCATACGAGATAAGAAAAGAAAAGAAAGAAACGGGTCGCTACAAGGGTGACGCACTTAGAGCATCACAGGAGTGGTATCATAGCCACGATTTATACCTAGAGTGATAAGGTGCGTTGGGGTCATGGGTTAGTTAGTTAGGAAATAGCAAGTGCATGTGATTGCTTGATTGAAATGATTGTGCTCGTAGCTTGTTAGCTAATTTAACCACTAACCCTTGGTTGTGGTGTTAGAATTCCACTCTATATAACTAGCTGTCCTATCGATAGGACATCATGAGCTCCAAGGGACCCATGAGTTCAAAGGAAAAATCGAAGTAAGGACCCCGACTAGACGGAATTCTGCAAGTTCTGGCCAACATTAGGAACCTGATGGAGCAAAAGGCCCAACAGCAAGCAACGAATACCTTAGGGAATGCCTTTTCTTCCGGGAATGGAATTGGAATTGGAAATGGTGAACGTCACATGTAGGGATTAATCGAACAGTTCCTAAAACTACGATCCCATGAATTTGCTGGGATAGGAAATCCCGAAAAGGTGAAATCATGGATTGAGGGGCTCAAAAAGATCTTTTCAGTTTTGGGATGCTCTGACGAGGATAGAGTAACTTTGGCGGAGTACCAACTGCAAGGCAACGCTAGCTACTGGTGGAAAGTGACGAAAGGGATGGTGTTCCCAATCGATACTGCCGTAACTTGGGGCACTTTTGTTAAACCCTACATGGAAAATATTTCTCGGTATGCGCCCGAGATAAGAAGATGATAGAGTTTATGCAACTCCAGCAAAACAATATGATGGTAGACCAGTATGAGGCGAAGTTCGCCGTACTATCGAGGTTCGCCCCCAAATTGATTGAAGAACTAATGGATAGAGCAAAATGGTTTCGTGACGGCCTCAAGCCTGATATCAACCAACTTGTACCATTGAACCTCAAGGATTACAATGAGTTACATGAACGTGTGTAGCTGATAGAAAGAGATTCGATGGAACGAACCACCACGACAAAAGGCCAATTCAAGGAGGTAAGTGTCCCTTCATTCCAAATAAGAAGAAAAATAATAAGGGATTAGGATTTGTTCAAAGCGATACCTGCCACCTCTATGAAAAATGACATGGCAATGCACCATGCTTAGCTCGAACAGGAGCATGTTTTGGATGTGGCCAACAGGGCCACATGATAAAAAAACTGTCCACAGCAGCAACAAATGACGGCAATGCAACAACTGTTAGTGGTGATACAACAAGGAACCCCACAACAAGAAAATTTCCAGCGTTCGCCGGCTCAAAGGAGAGTATGTCGTCACACAAGAAGAAGCAGAAAACTCCAAGACCATCATAACAGGTATAGTCTCTATAAGCAATCATGCTATGTATGCATTGTTTGATACAGGCGCCACTCACTCGTTTGTATCTAAGCGATTCGTAAGATTAGTTGGACTAGAAACTAGGCTGCTCGAAATATCGCTTAGCATTTCTACCTCGTTGAAGGATGAAATATTGTCCACTTTAGTATGCAAGGAATGTAGAATCACTATAAGGAGATGGGATGAAACGGCAGATTTAATTGTGTTAGCTATGAATGATTTTGATGTCATCATAGGAATGGATTGGCTTCGCAAACAATGGGCCAATGTGGATTGTTATCAGAAAATAATCCACTTTAATCCACCTGAAGGCCCTAGTTATGAGTTCTTAGGAAATGGGGGAAGACCCTCAATACCTTTGATTTCTGCGGTAGAGGCAGCTCAGCTCCTCAGTGATGGCTACTCGGGATGTTTAGCAATTGTAGAAGATAAGTCAAAAGAGGAAGGTTGGAAGACATCTCTATAGAGAGAGAATTTTCAGATGTCTTTCCAAAGGAGTTGCCAGGATTACCTTTAGAAAGGGAGATAAAATTCACCATTGAATTAGCTCTCGGAACGGAGCCCATCTCTAAAGCTCCCTATAGGATGGCCCTGATAGAACTTAAGGAGTTAAAAGTTCAATTGCAAGAATTACTTAATAAGGGTTTCATTCATCGAAGTGTGTCACCTTGGGTGTGCCTGTTCTATTTGTAAAGAAGAAAGACAGGTCGTTGCACCTCTACATCAACTATAGGCAGCTAAACCGGGTCATCATTAAGAATAAGTACCCACTGCCTAGGATTGATGATCTGTTTGATCAACTTCAAAGAGCGTTGATATTTTCCAAAATAGATTTGAGGTCGGGATATCACCAGTTAAGAATCAAGAAGAAAGATATTCCAAAAACAGTCTTCAAGACTCGATACGGCCATTATGAGTTCACAGTAATGCCATTTGGCTTAACTAATGTACCCGCCGCCTTTATGGATTTGATGAATCGGGTATTCAAGCCATTTTTGGATCACTTCATCATATTATTCATTGACGACATCCTAGTGTATTCGAAGGATTTCGACCAGCATGAGCAATACTTGAGATTGGTGCTGCAGCATATAAGTAGATTCAACTAAAGTGGAAGCGGTATTAAATTGTCTGAGGTCAACGACAGTGATAGAAGTTCGCAGCTTCTTAGGCTTAGTTGGATATTACATAAGATTTGTGGAGCGAGTCTCTAGCATTGCTGTTCCCCTTGTCTGACTAACGAAAAAGGAAGTTAAGTTCGAGTGGACGGATAAGTGCAAATGGAGTTCCAAGAGTTCAAACAAAAATTAACAACCGCCTATGTCCTGACAATACCATCGGGTCTAGAAGGTTTCGTAATCTACAGCGATGCCTCCCACAAGGGACTCGGTTGCATTCTGATATAGCACGGAAAAGTTGTGGCCTATGCGTCTAGGTAACTAAAGTCGTACAAATTGAATTACCAAATCTATGATTTAGAAATTGCCGCGATAGTGTTCGCCCTTAAAATTTGGAGGCACTACCTATATGGGGAAAATTCGAGATCTATACTAACCACCCAAGCCTGAAGTACTTATTTTCACAAAAGGAATTAAATATACGACAAAGACGCTGGATGGAATTACTCAAAGACTACGACTGCGACATACGATATCCACCTAGAAAAGCAAACAAAGTCGCAGACACTCTTAGCCGAAAATCTGCCATCATGCACTTGATGGTCAAGGAATGGACTCTCCTTGAGGAAGCTTGAGATTTGGAATTCAAATTCAAAGAGGGACATCTTCCCAGCGTATTGGCTACCCTCAGAATCAAGCCAGAGATATTGCAAAAAGTTAAGACCTTACAACAAGCGGACCCTGAATTTATGAAAGTCCGAAATGAAGCCTTAAATGGGAATACGCCTAATTTCCAAGTTGCTGACGATGGAACGCTAAGGTTTCGCGGACGTCTATGCATGCCCGACAATAAAGAAGTTAAGGAGGAAATCAAGTCAGTAGCTCACAGGAGCAACTACAATATCCATCCAAGAAGTACAAAGATGTACAGGAATCTTCACCAGCACTACTAGTGGAACGGCATGAAGGTAGACGTAAATGCCTAACGTGCCAGCAGATAAAAGCACAACATTGCAAACCTGGAGGATTGTTGAGGCCACTAGAAATACTAGAATGGAAATGGGAGCATATCACAATGGATTTTATCCTTGGACTCCTAAGGACCCAAAGAGGAAATGATTCCATCTGGGTAATCGTAGATCAGCTAATGAAATCCGCCCATTTCCTAGTAGTACCGAAAGATTTTTCGTTAGAAAAATATGCCGAGCTATATGTCAAGCAAATAGTTCGCCTACATGGAGTTTTAGTAATGATCACCTCCGATCGAGACCCAAAATTTATCGCTACCTTTTGGTGGAGTCTTCAAACTGCTTTAGGAACAAAACTTCGGTACAGCACCGCATACCACTCACAAATCGATGGTCAAATAGAAAGGACCATCCAAACACTAGAAGACATGTTGCGGGCTTGTGTTATTGATTTGAAAGGGAGTTGGGATAGAATCTGCATTTAGTAGAGTTTGCCTACAATAATAGTTATCACTAGAGCATTGGTATGGCTCCATTTAAGGCATTATATGGAAGAGCTTACAGAACTCCAATTTGTTGGAATAAAGTCGGGGAAAGGAAACTTACTGGCCCAGAGTTAGTTCAACTTACGGCAAATGCCGTACAAGTAATTAGGAATTGCCTACGAACTGCCCAAAGCCGACAAAAAAGTTACGCATATAAGCGACGAAAACCTCTAGAGTTTCGGGTAGGTGATCACGTTTTCCTTAAGGTGTTACCAATGAAAGGCGCATCGTGCTTTGGGAAATAAGGAAAGTTAAGCTCAAGGTTCATAGGACTGTTTGAGATTTTGGAAAGAATGGGGGATTTGGCTTATCGGTTGGCACTACCATCGAAACTTGCTGATATTCATGATGTGTTCCATGTATCGATGCTAAAAAAGTATGAGCCCGATCTGACACACGTGTTAGACTTTGAGACACTCGAAGTAGATGAAAGAATGGCTTATAATGAGAAGCACCTATGAATCGTAGACCAAAGAGAGCAAGTTATAAGAAATAAGACAATTCCCCTAGAAAAGGTCTTGTGGCAGCACCATGGCACTGAGGAGGCAACGTAGGAAAATGAGCACACTATGAAGCATAGATACCCCCACCTGTTCCAATGACATGGTACGTTTTGAAATTTCGAGGATGAAATTTTTTAAGGAGGGGAGAGTTGTGAAAACTGGATATTTTCATGTCCAACTTGTAAAGTAAGTTACTCTATAGGTTGGCGTAGAAGTTCCTTCTCTAACTTATGAAATAAGCTACTCCTTAGCTTAGTGTAGAAGTTTTCTCCCTAGCTTATGAAAGAAGCTATCTATGGCTTACCTTAAAAGTTTACTCGTTTACATCATCTAATTTGGCTCTAGTTAATTAATGAAGGGCCACTTTAGGTATTGTTATTTGACCACCCAAGGTTAGTATTTATTAATGTAATCCAAAGGTCATAATGGCAAATCTTCCCTTAGGTAAATAATGGCCACACAAATGAAACAATAATTAAACTTAAGGGACAACTAAGCATATTAGTTTTGCCACCTCAATTCTAGTTAAGATCAGTAGCAAAATATTATTGGACCACCTAAGCCTAACAATAATTAATAGAATCGAAAGGTTATAATGACCAAATCTTTGAGCCATGATTACGAAGGTGACTCATGGACTACTTGACCCAATAAGAGATTCTAAGCCACATTTCCATCTAGGCTAGCTAAGTGGCTCAAAATTATTGGACCATTTGTGCTTAAGCTAGATTGGCATAATCTAAGGTTATAATGACCAAATCTAGGCCATTAAATGTCAGAGGCCACTTGGGCAAGATTAAAGCCACATAATTGATGCCATGATGAGTCTAGGTGACAACTAAGCTTGGTAGAATGCCACCCATGCCCATTAGCTAAGGAAAAATGTCAAGATCCTACTATGTCACTTTGCTCTCATTAAATAAGGGTCATCATTGCCAAAATGCATATAAATAAGCTAACCTTCATCCATTTTCACCACATAAAACCATCAATAGCTCTCTCTCTCTCTCTCTCTCTCTCTCTCTCTCTCTCTCTCTCTCTCTCTCTCTCTCACGCTTCCTACCTTGGCCTAAAGCTGCTCGGCCTCCATGCTCGTCTCTCACCCGTTCACCGGTCCTTTGTAAGTAGAATCTCTAGTCATTAGTTAGGACAATTGGCTTGATGTTTGGCTTGCTTGCTTGTGTGATTTACGACAGTTCGAGGTTGTTGTTATGCATTATATCTTGGATTTCTCACGTCACCGGGTTATGGGAAGGCTATGGGTAGTTTTTTATCCGAGACCACGGACGAGCCTCATATCTGTACGTCTTGGGCCACGAACAGGCCACGCAAGCCATGGGCCCGCTCACCCTAGGCCATAGACGGGCCCCGTCGGGTCATAGATCGGTGCAACTATGGATCACGACCGGTTGTTCTTTGTCTCGATCGTTCGCCTCGCCCTACGCCTGGGCATGACATGTAGTAATTACTAAAGAATTAGACATGTCACAGACGTTTATGCTGTATGTCACGCCTTCGGGCCATATGCTTGCTGGCAAAGTCAAGGAATAAGAATCGGTGAATGCATGTTATGTTATGATGATTGCATTGCGTTCGCATGATCACCTAATGTAAGATAAGACTCGGCGTCACTTGATGGTGGTGCCAATGCCTTAGTTGAGTCGGGATGCCCCTTCACCAACGGGATGGCCCTAGGAGCGATTCGGGATGCCGCTAGAAGTTGCGATGCCTCGGTGGAGCTGAGAGGACCCCGCGAAAGGGTTGTTAAGCGGGATGCCATGGCAGCAATGACCAGTTGATGTTAGAGGGCCTGCTTGATGACGGGACAAAGTATGATGATGATAAATGAAAATGAAATTATGTCCATGATCATGTTTTAAGGCTAGTCCAAGGTTAAGTCAAGTCAAGATTATGTCAAGGTTACATGTCAAGAGTAAGTTACATGCATGTCATGATGTAATAATGATCTGATGTGCCATCGACGGATAAGCACAGGATGTAGGCTTGGTGACGAGCCATTTTTCCTACCTTAGGCCTAGAGATTTTCCTTACTGAGCATTGCTCACCCATTTATTTTTTAGATTTGTAGGATGGCGAATAACACATCCCTTCAGTTTGGAGTCCTGATGAACCTCAAGTTCTCAGTTACTGATGTAGTGGAGTTAGGCTTCTCCCACATCATCCTAGAAGAACCAGAGCTACAATAATGATGTAAATAGCTAGCATAAGAATGTAAAATATTATGATGCATAATATGTGATAAGAAAAGAAAAGAAAAGAAAGAAATGGGTTGCTACAAGGGTGATACGTCTGGGGCGTGACAATATGTCTCAAGGTGTTTGACATGTCAACAAGTAAGGGCAGAACATCGCAAGCTTGCGGGATTATTAAGACCATTGGAGATTCCTAAATGGAAATTGGAACATATAACAATGGACTTTGTGTAAGGATTACCAAGAACGTCGAAGGGTCACGATTCCATCTGGGTGATAGTGGATCACTTGACCAAGTCTGCCCATTTTTTGGCGGTATGAGTAGACTACTCACTGGAGAGGTATGCAGATCTATACATTAAGCAAATAGTGCGATTACACGGAGCGCCTGTGACTATCACATTGAATCGAGACTCAAGATTTACTGCGAACTTTTGGAGGAGTCTCCAAACGGCTTTAAGAACTAAACTCAAATATAGTACTGCTTTTCCTCCGCAGACGGATGGGTAATTAGAATGGGTCATCCAATTATTGGAGGACATGTTACAGACATGTATTATTGACTTTAAAGGTAACTGGGATGAGAAATTACCTTTGGTGGAGTTCGCTTATAACAACAGCTTTCAGCAAAGCATTTGTATGGCCCTATTTAATGCATTATATGGAAGAACTTGTAGAACTTGTGTCTGTTGGGATGAAGTAGGAGAGCAAAGATTGATAGGACTGGAATTAGTGCAAATCACATCAGACGCAGTAAGGACAATACGAGAACAACTTAAAACTACTCAAAGTCGACGGAAGAGTTATGAAGATAAACGTCGGAGACTTTTAGAATTTAATGTGGGGGATCACGTGTTCTTAAATGTATCACCAATGAAAGGCATATTAAGGTTTAGACAAAAGGGAAAATTGAGCTCAAGATATATAAGACCTTTCAAAATCCTCGAAAAGATAGGAGAATTGTTGTATCGATTAGCTCTACCGCCAAAATTATCCAATATTCATGACATTTTTCATGTGTCAATGTTGAGGAAGTATTAACCTGATCCTACACATATATTTGACTATGAGACGATTGAGGTGGACGAAAGGATTAAATACATAGAGAAACCAGTGCACGTATTGGATTGAAGGGAACATATTCTCAGGAACAAGGTAATTCCTCTAGTTAAAGTTCTATGGCAGTATCATGATATGGAGAAAGCAACGTGGGAAAATGAGGACAATATGAAGCCTCGGTACCCACAATTATTCGAAGGGATAGGTAAGATCTTAAACTTCGAGGACAAAATTTCTTAAGGAGGGAAGAGTTGTGACATCTTGAGTTTTTCTTACCCGATAATAGATAAGGCTAAACATTGTTTTGTACGGAGTTGGGATTTAAACTCATTGTGCGGTTTTGTCACTAACTATTTTGTGACTTTAGAGAAATCACGAAATGCTTTGCATTAGCTATGTGGCACTAATGGAGATGTTCCATTTATTTGATCTTGGACCTAAGTGTCTAATCTTCATTATGGCCAAAATCTTGACGCTAGATTAAATGTTTTACTTTCTCTAGTGATCGAAAATTGGAGTACAAGCATGAATTTAGACATTTGTCAAATTGCATGCAAGATTGCAAGACTTATCAAGTTTCATGCAAGCTTTGCAACACTTGTCATTGACATGCAAGATTGAGACAAGTATCATGAAACCTAGTAACACTTGTCAAGCCTCATGCAAAGTGTCAAAAAAGCCCCAAATTGAGAAACAACTCTTGTTGCTCACTCTCTCTTTCCCTTGACCGAACCCTCTCTCTCCCTCTTCCTCACAGATTTCCTTCTCATTTCTTCTCAATTTCAAGGGAAGGCAAGAGAAATTCTAACTTCTAGGCTCTTTTATCTTCTTATTTGGCTCGGTTTTGAAGTTAGTGGGTTGGTAGCTCTTGGTCAGATCTAGGATTGAAGTGTTTGTGAGTTTGTGATTGTGCATGGGTTTAGTTTTGATGAAATAATTATGAAAATGGCTGTGCATGTTGAGTGTTACTCTGTTTCCAAGTTCGAAACTGTCTAACCATCATGTTTGCTATTTTGTGTGGCTTTCTGTGTTGCGAATCTTACAAAACTTTCTCATAAGAGTTGTGCAAAACATCTTGATCTACAACATACTTTAATTTTAGAATTTTCTGAGTTCAAAAGATATTCCTAATAGCCTTGAACATCCACAATTTATATATGTGTTTTGTGAAATCAATCATGACATTTTCATGCTTTCGATTTTCCATGATTTTTCTCAAATTGAATTGAAACAAACTTCCTTCATGAAAGTTTTAAAGGACATCCAGGACTATAACATATAAAAATCTTGGAATATTTTGGGAATTTATACCCGTGAAATGGTCTTTTTCCTGACTGCCTTATTTTAGTTACTAGAGGTCGTTTTTCACTTTGTTTGTGTGATTTATTGCGTTTTATACAAGCCAATGCAGACCTAGCACCCTTCATCAAAATTGTTAAACATGATCTTTTTTATAACATATTAAAATTTCATGAATTTTTAAATTGATTTACTTGGGTAATGGCCATGGTTTCAATCGATGCTCAAACTTGTTCCTTCATGAGCAAGTTTTGAATTTTGAGAAAAACTCTCCTTTTTGTGTGTCATTTGAAAATACTTCATTGATGAAAGTTTTTTTGTCACACTTCAAACTATTGATCTGTAGTATTTCATGATTTTACAGGTCAGTTTAGTAATTTTATTTGATGCCTAAAGGTTAAGGTTTGAATCTGCCCTGCATTTGCATGTTAGTCAAAATCTGGAACTACCGTTGCATGTCATTCTTGAGGAGTTAACAAGTTAGGAGGCACTGTACATGCTGAATTGAAGTGGTCTTGTGTGAAAGACGTGTGGAATGAGTACATGGCATGTGGCATTGGATGTTTATGTGATTGTATATATAAAATAAATACCTGAAATGTGTGAAAAGAAACAACTGCTAGGAGATAACCATCGGCTAGCAAACCGATGATGCCCCGTGGGAGGTCGGGATGCCCAAGGCTAACAAACCTTGGATGCCTTGGCTAGCAAACCAAGATGCCTCGGGGTGAGATGCCTATGGCTAGAAAACCACGAAAGTTCGGACTGCAAATCTGAAGTGACCCGCATAGGTTGAACAATAAACCGGTTGAACCGTGAAATGGGGGTGGACCAAATGATATGACAATGAATGAAATAAAGTTCGTGTGACATCAAGCGCTTGCTAGAATTGCATATGTAGTCATTGAATGCTGCATTCTAATCGTATAATGTGTTTATCTTTATGTCCATTGTTAGTTCTCATGTTGGATAGGTTTTAGGATTGAGTGATAGGCGGATCGAATTGTTTATAAGTTAGACATTTCAATTGCTGGGTGTTAGCTCATACCTTATTTTTCAAATTAGCTAGAATGGATGTCCCACCGATCGCCCACTACAGAGCACCTATTTATATCGATACCTCTACCGAAGATGTCATTATCCCTAGGTCCTCGCTATTGTTTACCCAGTACGATGTTGTGATTTGGATACACATAGGGCATACAGAGATGATCCCCATCTAGTTTTTGTCGTGGTTCGTCAATCGGAATGGCAAATTACTGGGACCTCTTCATTGGTACAACAATAGTGACAGTGACGAAGACGACCCTAGTGAGAACGATCCTAGCGAGGATGAGGAGTAGACGGGTAGGAGGAGGAGCCGTGATCTATGTACATAGTGGAAATGTATAGTAGGACCACTTTTGGGTATATAACACGCCAGTACGCTAGATGGGGATAGGCAACTTTTTGGTCCGTCCCAAGCATAGTTAGATATGATCTTTGTTATATCTGTTGGGAGATATGTTATGAATACGATGCATATGTATGAACCTATCTTTTGGATGCTTATAAAATGGAAGTGGTATTTATATACTATCTGCGTGTGTATTTTTGAATGTTTTAGCTTCCGTATGTGCTAATTAAAGACAAGATTAAAGAGTAAGTTTAGAACATGGTGTTTCTGGGGCGTCACATTCCTGGACCTTTCCGACGGTGGTTTTTCATCATTTATGTGGGTTGAATTGGTCTTCAAAAGACTCCAACGCTTGCTTGATGAGCCACGCGAGAATAGCCATTCTTCCAACCTGCCTTTTGATCTTAGAGAAGCATGCCAAGATTTTGCTAAGAAACTCTCAGCCAGGACAGAAACCTATAAGAAGAATCATGCTGCAATCCTCCCAATGACCCTTTCTGAAAAAGATTACCCTGAACCAATCATATGATAGAAGAATCCAATCAGAAAGTGAGAGATGGTCAAGCTGTCCTGTAGTCTATTATGGAGGAAATCTCAGATCTTGATGCAAAGAAGGCCCTCCTTCAGTGACAGTTAGACGAAGTCCACTGTAGACAAGGCTCAAACATACTGGAAGGGTCCAAGCTGAAGAGAATTTAAACCATCAGGGTGCCCTTCTTAAAGAGCTCATTAAACCGTACCTTGAAGCGATCTTTGAGCAACACACTAATTTATATCGGTCGTTTACGCTGTTCGTCACCAATATCTACTTCTAGCAATGGATTTTGGGCTTCTATGATTTTATTTTCTTCTTTGATAGGTGATTCCTCAAAATTCGTGATACAATCTAATGAATCGATAGGCTGTTCTGTCCGTTCGGCCAAATAGGCCGAATATCTCCTAATGAGGTTGTCCGACAATGCAAGGCTCTCCATGGACCACCTCGTTTAAATGCTCCGCCAACTCGTTCTTAGGAATCCAATTAACATTTCCCTTGTCAAAGTGGCAGAATGCTAAATCTCTTGGATCGATCTCAAGCGGTTCTATGACACATGAATTGTTGTTTACAATTTCATGCTGATCACGATTGGTTCGTAACGAATGTGCCTAAGTCACGTGGACCTTAGTGTTGGCCTTTACATATTCTACCTTGTCTCCATTCTAGAACGCTAACATCTGATGTTGTGTAGAAGGCACACATTGATTGCCATGTACCCAATCTCTTCCGAGAAGTAAATTATATGACCCGTCGGCTTCAACTACACAAAAAGCTGTTTTAGACGTTTTAGTCCCAACGATTAGGTCAGCAACAAACACGCCTTCGATATCTCTTACTCGTCTAGTAAAATTCGAGAGCTGTATGTTTGAAGGGATGATCTCCTCATCTCTCCTTCCCAGTTTTCTAAAAAACCTATAGGGGATTAGGTTCAAAGTAGATCTTCCATCGACTAAGACTTCAGCTATGGGGCGCCCATTTATATTGGCGTTTATATTGAGGGCTCTCAGATGTTTTGAATTATCATCGGGAAGCTTCTCAAATTCCACCATTTCTTCGATATCAAACTGAAATGCAACCTGTTCGTCTTCATCCGTAGGCACGTCTTCATTTTCTACCATCCTCATTGATGCCAAGCGAAATTCTGGAGGTAATCTAACTTGAACCATGCAAGAACTCAGTGGAGAGACTGACCTCAATGGTATCGACGGTTTCTATTCAGGGGCTCTTGCTTCAAAGGATTCTGACTCTTTCGAGCCAATACCGACTCAAGTTTAGTCCTCAGGCTTCCTTCTCCAAACCAGGTTCTTGGCCCTCGATTTTCTAACCTTCTGGCTTGCCACTAAAGATGGGCTAATCTGGCTAATATGAATCTGGTTAATCTGTTTCTGAAGCTCAACAACTTTCTTCCTCCTCTGCATCCTTCTTTTTTGGGTTCTTGACATGCTGCCCCCTGGTCCTTGAACTTCTCCATATTCGAACCATTGACCCTTAGGTGGATTATAGGGTATCTTCAATGTCCGTCGATGACTAGAGGCAGATAAGTTGGTGCCCTCTTGAGACGTTTTACCAAACTCCATTCCCCATCCGAAGGGGGCGACCTTATGAGGATATTGAGGAGGTGGAGCGTATCTCACATAATAATTGAACTTACCACTTGGCTTTCCCAAAGTGCCAATAGAAGAATTCTTATCTTCGTATCCTCGTCTGAATGATCTATTTTTCATGACTTGCTTCCTAGGATAAACCAATCTGTTGAGAACATGTGGACGAACCGTTCGTCGATCTGGACCAAGGTTATCTGGTCGATGAAGATTCCCCATAAGCCTAGGAGGAATTCTCACTTGGGTTGCCTTCGGATTCTCGCGCCGATGAATCTCTTGTTGACATCGGGCGCAAAGATTTGGTTTTTGCGGTTGTTTACCTTTTGCCTTCAGCGAAACCATTCCGGTCCTAAACATATTGAATAGTGGCCAATTCAGTCCTAAACCTTTTGACAATTTTATCAATTTAGTCCTAAATCTTTTGACAATTTGCCAATTTAGTCTTAAACCTTTCAATTGTACTAATTTAGTCCTATACTTTTGAAGATTTGGTAATTTAGTCCTAAACCTTTTGACAATTTGTCAATGTAGTCCTTTTGCCAATTATCCAAATAATAGGTTTAGGACTAAATTGGGAAATTTTTAAAAGGTTTAGGACTGAATTAGCAAATCGTCAAATGGTTTAGGACTAAATTGGAACAATTGAAAGGTTTAGGACTAAATTGGCAAATCGTCAAAAGATTCAGGATCAAATTGGCAAAATTGAAAGGTTTAGGATTGAATTGGCCACTGTACAATAGGTTTAGGACTTCTTGTACAATTATTTCCAATTCGGTATATTCGTCCACGGATAGAGCAACCTCAAAAGTTCCATATGGATTTACAGAACCACACTCAAGATATTCCCAATTATATGTATTCACAATCTCTCATAATATTCTCACCAAGAAAATTCACGGAGAGTATACGTAGCACTTTGTTAAAAGCTCTATGCGTTTTATCTACGGTTAGAAAGCACTTAAGTGAGTAAGCAATTGAGTATGCTAATTCACCAGATTCATATTGACCCTTTAACGGCTGCTCTCCCGGGATGTAGTGACAATGAATCATCTCAAGAAGATTCAGAACCAAATTGGCAAAATTTAAAGGTTTAGGATTGAATTGGCTACTATACAATTGGTTTAGGACTTCTTGTACAATTATTTCCAATTCGGTATATTCGTCCATGGATAGAGCAACCTCAAAAGTTCCATGTGGATTTACAGAACCACACTCAAGATAGTCCCAATTATATATATTCACAATCTCTCATAATAATCTCACCAAGAAAATTCATGGAGAGTATACCCGGCACTTTGTTAAAAGCTCTATGCATTTTATCTACAGTTAGAAAGCACTTAAGTGAGTAAGCAATTGAGTATGCTAATTCACCAGATTCATATTGACCCTTTAACGGCTGCTCTCCCGGGATGTAGTGACAATGGATCATCTCAAGAAGATTGAACCTTATCCAACAATTAACACAAAATTGGTTGGAAGCCAACTTCAACTCCGTTGGCAGAGTTTTAAGGGTCAATTTCTTCTGTGAGCATCTTGTACTCCAATTAGGTCCCATGGTATATCGATGGAAAGCCCTATCTGTCTAGTTTCTAATTCAGCATGTTTCAATGCAATTTGGAAAATTCTAGATAAAGTTATGGTCGAATTATTAAGTGCTATATAGTTTTATCCGTGGATGAATCTTTTAGTATTTCTATGTTCTTGTTGAGTCCAATGCAAAGCAATTTGTTTTTGAGTCATGAGTCAATGTCAGATTTTTGTTTTATTTAGGGATTGTTGGTCTTATCTTGGGAAATAAAAGCTTAGTTTGTTGGGATTTGTCTATACTTGGTGGGCTGCTCCAAATTGAGTCTATATAAACCCCTTTATGGTTTCTTTAAGGGCCAGAGTGTTTTCATTTGTGAATCACATTTGATCTCCTAGATTAGAGTATCTATAAAACTCTATCTCTTTGGTGGATTTCAATGAGTGGTGAGTTATACACCTGCATCCTAGGGTGGCTTCCTTATATGGTGAGCATTTATTTTGTCACATTTGTGTTACCTTATAAATCTTTGACCACGTAGGCATGGACTTGGACCAAACCAGATGAAATATTGGTGTGCTCTTCTCTATTCTTTGTAACATTTGTCCTAGACATCTCCATTGTGATTCTTGGTTGATTTCACAGACCGGGTTTAAGTGTAACAAATTAGTATAAGCCTTGATATTTGATTGCTGACCCACTCTCAATTTGTATTGGTGTTTGGTGAGTATCTCAAGGAAGAAATATCATGATCAAAGTAGTTTATGGGTAGCTTTCATGATTCAATCCGATGGAAGAGACTCGAGATGAAGATGGTGTAGTAATGCGGTGTCAGGTAGCTTTTATGATTCGGTCTGGCGAAAGAGAAAATTGCTAGATAGGGAACGAAAATTGATTAATATCAAAGATTTTCCTCCATCTTATTCTCATAAAATTTTAATTTTTTTTTTCCAATTTTCCACACCCACTTTTTTTCTCCTTTTCCCAAACAGAGGGTAAGGGTGAAGTTGAGTTTATGGTTGTTATGATGATTCAAGTTGAAATATATGATGATGCAAAGGATACTTGGATAAAAGGGAGTCAGCCTAACATTGCAGTTTCATACGTGAGGGAAAGATTATTGAAGTGTATACATGTAATGGGTGTTCATAAAGTCTCGCATCAGAGATTCAGTTTGATATGGATCAATTAATTTGTCCTAGTGGCCTTGCAACTCATTGACTTGAGGGTTTTTTCATTATGAAAATATAAATCCAATTGGATATATTGATAAGCTCGAAAGGGCTCTATCTTATTGATCTCTTGGTGAAGGTATTGAATTTCGCATATCTGCGACTTTACCCAACATAGATTTAGCCACTATGTACGATCTGGTCAGAAAAAGTAGTTCAGTTGTTTAGTTTCGGTTTTTCATTTCAAGTGTTTTGTCGACCAATGAGCAAAATGCATCCATGCACTTAAAAAAATTAACCTGTCTTTGAACAGTGCTTTTAACTTCATTTTTTAAAAGATGAGCAAAACTAACTTAGGCGGTGAATCCCAACCCATCAAAGTGCCTCATTCTTTTCATAAATCAAGTAAGACGCCAACCAAAATCATAATGATCGAAAAGTAAACTTTTCTAATTCAAATAAGTTTCCTAATTGAGTGGTTTTCTAGTTTGATTAGGCTTTGTTGACACCTATTTTTGGCGGTCCGTTTATTTATTTATTTATTTTCATTTTAATCTAATTTCAGTTTTAAAATGCCAAATTAGCATAGGCACCAAAAATTAGGCAAAAATAAATAAATATCTAATTTCTTAAAATAATAATAATATAATAACAAAGATCATAAGAAAAAAAAAGAGAAGAGGGCCCTCCTGGGCTCGCTCTCACTCACGGCCTCACTCTCACTCACGCCTACGCCATCATTCCATCTTCATTTTGATGATGACTCATCATCACCGCTTGCCTTCTTCACGACACATCACTCTCCACCGCACACACTCTGCACGTCTCTCACCCACACACACACACTTGAAGAGCAAGGCAGAGAGAAATATAAAAGCAAGGAGGAGGAGACCGACTAGAGGGGGTGCCCATCTTGCAAGGAGGAGGAGACCGACTGGAGGAAGACACCGACTGCAGGGGGTGCCCATCTTGCAAGGAGGAAGGAGCTTCGTCCAAGAAGAGGGGGATCGGACAGAGAAAGGAGAGGGAAGGAGATGGAGAGGAGGGCTTCGGTCTCTTCCTCGGGCACACGTACTCCGCCGACCTCGCTGGGACAGCCGGCCACCTCCATCATCCGACGATCTTCAGCCGGCACCACATCCTCGCGCCTTCTCCTCCCCGACGACCCCGTCACCTCCGCTACTGCGACCGAAGATCCGTGGCCGTATTTCTGACGTTGCCAGCAGAGACGCGAGCAACAGCAGGGCAGACAGAGTCCGGAGAGGGACTGGAGCAGAGACAACAGAAAATCCGGATCTCGTACAGACGAGAAACAGAACAGAAAAAGGCAGAAAAGGAAATAGAAAAGAACAGAGAGAAAGAGGGGAAAGGCGACAGCGGCGGGGCCTTCGGCCTCCCTCTCGCACTCCATCGACTCCCGCGACGGTGCCGTTCAACGAGCTACTATCCTGCCCGATCCCTCTAACAATACACGCCGGTCGCCGTTCCAAGCCCTATCGGCCGACAACGAGTTCGCAGCTCGTGGTTCTACTACGTCCTCAGCATCTCAATCGCTTGCCCTATTGTGGCAGCGAGCTTCGACGCCTCCAGGAGCTTTGATGATGAGTTCGTCGCTCCCGGGGACTGCCATCTCTCGGGCCAGGTAAGTTCTGAGTTCCCCGCGTGTTTCTTGTAGGGATGACAGCCGGGCCGTCGGTTATTCGCCGGAATGATGTCCAAACAAGAGATGGTGAGCTTGATCCGGCACTTCCTAGAGTCATTTGAAGGCCGATCATAGCTTGATTGAGCTTTGGATAGCAATCGACAAAGGTATGTGCTCCTAAACACGGTTTAAACTAGGTTTCGCGGAAGAGGTTAAACTTGTCGCAGATGATAGATCATTTGAATTTTGTATCTAAGTTTTAGATATGTTAAACTAGGATGTTTTGAGCTTCAAATGAGCTTAGTTTGGTACTGAGATATTGAGATTTGATTATGCTTTGATTGATGTTTGTTCGCATATGCGCTGTAATTTTCGGACCTCTAGAACCAGCATGCTTTAAAACCATAAACGGGCCGGAAAACGTTTTTTCTTGACGAAGCTATAAGAGAAGAAAACGTAGATGACATCATAAGCTTTCCAATGACTACTCGTGCGTCCAAAATTGACACCGTTTAGTCAGGTAAATGACCAACTAGTTAGATACCGAAAGGGCGCTAATTAGACGATTAGCGTAATCAAGTCCCCGACTCTAGAATTTCTGGTTGCGTAGGAATCGAGACGATACTCTCGAGTCTCGATTGGTTTCTAACCGACCCCAATAGACTAGTGGCGACTCTTAGTTAATTTCTTAGGTTGTTAAGGAATTTAAAACGAAATCCAACGTCACGCAGGGTATGGGCTTGGGGTATGGGCTTGGGAGAGTTCGCGCTCGATCCGACGGGCCCATGGTCTGTCCTTTTGGGCAATACCCCTAAACCTATTCCTTTTCTCGACGCGGGTCGGGAAAAATAGGTCGTGACAGGCTTTATAAAAAGAAGTTTCCTATCTTGGATCCGACTTTTGTCTATATATAAGAAGTATCGCCATTTGTGAAGAGTGCTCGTGAATTACGTTTCGAGTGTTTGAAACTGAAAAAATCTTGTGTTAAGGTTTTATGTATTTCTTTGCAAGATTGAGAGGTTGTTTCGTAAGGGATTGTGCAAGCTAAACACCGTGTGTGTTATTAGGTGTAATTAGAAATTGGAAAACATTGAGTTTGTTTAAGTGACTTAAGTATGGTTGTAATATCTGTTTTATCATTTGATTTATAGTGAGATTTTGAGCTGCTCTTTTCATAAACGTAAGTCACATCAACCAAGCCATGTAAATCCGATGTCTTATGCATATTTTTGTTATGTTTATTTATTGTTCGATTGCCTGTTTCCACAACAAAGTCAATCCTATTAAATTCACCATAGTTAAAGAATTTTGTTTAGCTTTTGCTTTTGGTTTCACTTTAATGTGACATCTTGTTGAAATCATCAAATTAACTTTTATGTCCAAAGACAAAGTGAAGATAAAAATGGATCAAAAGGCAAGGAGGGTGGCCACTCTCGACCACAGACTTATAGTTAGAAAAAATTAAATGGCCAAATTAACATTCACGTCAATAGTGTAGATTAGGGGTGATAGGTTTTCGAGTGGTCCAGTTCCCACTCAGAGATTGAAACCGGACTAGACCGGGACCATCGAGTTTGTTTTCTGCCGCCACTAGCCAGCCGCTAGGAAAAGACAGCGTGGCCCCCTCTCGGGAAAGGGGAGTGGGGGTCAAACAAGCTCTTGCCGCAGAGGGGGCCCACAAGCACCGGTCCCCTTGCTTCTTCAGTAAAGCCGACCCTTGTTTTTTCGCCAGTGCTAACGCAGTGCGCACGTAGATAAGGACAGCAAAATTCCAGTGGGGGATGGAGGCCGGTGCCTTTCTTTTACAGTCTCAACTTGGGCATTTCTTTTACAGTCTCAACTTGGGCATTCTCCAAGTTTTCCCAGGAACGAGTCCCTTTGCAGTGGATCGAAGCCCTGTTGAATCCGCCCGAGGAGGGGCTCGCGTTTGATTAGTTAGTTGATGAGGCAATAGCTTATCAAAGCGATGATCAGTAGCTGGTACAAGAGGATAATCAGACACACTGTGACTGAGATGACCATCTTGAATCCTCTCTCTTTCACGCCCAACTTGATTGGCACTTATTTTATTTGGTTCTTAAATTTCAGCATTTCCCTCCCGCCTGAAGTCACGTTTGAAGCTTCTAGCTTGTTTCTGACGTATGCTCATCCAGATCTGCACCAAAATGGACCCATCTTTTCGTTTTCTTGATTCCTGATTCTGCACAAGTTTTGGCGACAAGAATGCAAACATAGGGTTGCGAATTACTCTGTTTTTTTCTTTTATTTTATTTTTTTGGAGCCATTTCTGTGATCGCATTGCTTAGATTTCGCCGAATGGGATTGGGGACTAGTAAGGCGTCTTCAAGCCGCTCTCAAAAGGATCGATCCAAAGGGAAAGGTAGGGTTTTCTAGTTATCCTACCTCGGGACTCCCTTCGGATCTCACGACAATGACGATGGCGATCAGGTCAGTGTTTCCAATGCTTTCTTTTACTAATCAAGCCAGCATTTCTGTCTTTATGGGTTGCGTCTCTCGCATTTCAATTTTTTCCTCCATGTGGAGCCTGGACGACGGCGCAAGGTGACTCTGCTGGTCCAGATGTGGAGTCCGCGAACTTCCAGATCTGCAGTTGGCAACGAAGGCTCCTCCATGGCCGCAAGCGACGACGGAAGGGGTGGCTTGGCTTGGACGAGCGACGCCAACGATGACCACAGACGAACAGATAAGTCTCTGGGCAAGGAGGCAAGCTTGCCTAGCTGAACAATGTCTCTGAGAGATTTTTATTTATTTTTATTTAATTTCAAGTCAGAGGACACGATGTTAGAATGAGAGTAGCGAGTAGGGTTTTTTCAGATCTGTAAGAAAAAAAAAACTAAAAATAATAATCGATCCAGTCTGGGTGAGCGGTTCCACCCTTGGAACCGAACCGAAATTCAGCGGTTTCAATTTTATGGAATTGGAAACCACCAAGAACAAGTTGGTTCGGTCTAATTTTGGCGGTTTTTGATCCGAGCGGCTCTTTTTGCTCATCCCTAATATAGATGAGAGCTGACGTGTGCTGAAACTGTTACCTTGCCAAACCTTATGACTAATCACCGCTCAAACTTTCCAATAGAATCTACTCAGTATCTCCATCTTTGCAAACCCGTCAAAGCCTTAAAAAATGGGTAGGAAAATTACCCAATCGATATTAAATTTATTGTACGGATGTTAATTTAGTTGTAAATTTTTTAATTTTTTAAATTCAGTCCTTAGCCTTTGCGCAAAATTCGAATGAAGTCCTTCCTATCAATTTCGCCGAAAAATCACTAACGCAGTAATCCAATCATTGCCATCCTTTCTACGTGGCACAACGCTAGGTTAGCAATTTTCAATAAAAATCAGCTGGAATGACTCTATTAGAATTTCCCACAAAGATTTATGATAAAATTGGAAAGTTTAGAACTAATTGATATTCGTACAATATGTTTAAGACTGGTTGGATAATTTTTCTTAAATGTGCAGCTCTTACTTGTACAAGGATCTTACCATTTTCCCCTTTTTTAAAAAAAAATATTATCATCTAAATGCAAAATGTGTGTATTTGGTGGCGGCCGAACAACATGAAAACGTCACAATATGCCAAAACTTGTGTCAGTCTACTTCATTTATAATTTATATAATATTTTCAGGTTGATACAATGTGAGTTATTAGAGGTGCGTCGAGGAACGAAGAATTGTCTGAAGGAGTTAATAGTAACTATTCTGGAATAGAATTTCTGCTCCAAAATTACTTTTGGAGCAAAAATGCGTTTGTTAACACAATTTCATTATTCTACTTTTGAAGCACTTTTTTCACTTCTGAAGTAGAAACACGTTTGTTAAAACAACTTCTTTTTTTTTTTACTCCAAAACTCATTTCCTCTTTTAAAATGAGTTTTGAGCCCTCAAAAAGAAGTAAATTTTTTTTTACTTTTCTCATCCAAAATGAGTTTTGAGTTGTCTAAACCTTTTGCATTTGTACCAATTCAGTCCATTAAACCGGTTGGCGCTGATGTGACATGGCATGTTGGCTGGCCAAAATAATAATATTTTAAAATTTTAAACTTTAAATTTTAAATTCTCTCTTAGAAGTATGGCCGACCAAAATAATAATATTTTAATATTTTTGAAATTGTTAATTATTATTATTTATTATTATTTCTTGCTTAGAAGTGTGGCCAACAAGGGTGAGGGCTACAAAGCCCTCACTGGTAGCCGGCAATGGTCGCGGCTGCGGGTGAAGCCAACTTTTCCCGTGGCCAGCGAGTCGCGAGTGAGGCTCACAATGCATCGCCGGAGCTCACAATGGGTTGCGATGAGGCGTAATGAGTTGCCGAATTCGCAATAGGTCGCGAGGCCATCCTTGCTCGCGACTCGCCGGCCTTGGCCTTGCCAGCCACAGGTGAGGCCATGGTGAGACAGGCGAGAGCTGTGAAGCCCTTGCCAGCCACAGTTCTTGCTATGTAGGATGCAAGAAGGAAGAAAATAAAAATTAATTCTAAAATTCTAAAAAAGTATTAAAATATTATTATTTTTCCTTCGGAAG
>BCNH02000001.1:11079728-11093299 GCA_001662345.2 Metrosideros polymorpha var. glaberrima | reverse complement strand
AATTATCATACTGCATATTTTTCCTCCGCTAGTGCACTTAGTATGAAAAATATTATGCCTAAGCCATGATTCATCTTCCACCTTAGCAACATTTAAAATTCTTCTAACGACTAGGGACTCACCAGAATCAGCATAGATAATCTCTTCCTGATTTGCATCCGCAGCCTCTTGTTCTCCATCTGATTCATCATAAACTGCACCTTCATCAAAGACTGGATTATCAACAAGTGTCAACAATCTGTCGGTTCGGACAATCAGCAGCAAAATGCCCGAGTCCTTGACACTTGAAGCATCGTTTCGCTGTAGTCCCTCCCCTGCTAGTTCCAGCACTACTCTGTCCCTCTTTGGACGCGGGTTTAGAATTCGCACCCTTAACTGCTGTTGGTGTCAAATTGGCTGAAGAACTCCCTGTTTTACCACGGAAATCTTTGCTCGACCACCGATTCTGAAAATCTGTAACTGCTGCCCTTCCTTTTACATTGCGCCTCCACTTTCAAGGCCAATCTGCACACGTCCTCATAGGTCCAATACTGTTGTAATTGGACTACATCGGAAATTTCAGTCCGCAACCCTGCCAAAAATCGCGCAATCGTTTGTTCGTCTTCCTCAGCCACATCACAACGCATCCGCAAACGATCAAACTCATGGGTATATTGTTCAACGGTCAAATCTCGCTGCGTAACACTATGATATTCAATAAACGCCTCCTGCCTATAATGAGTAGGCAGAAATTTTTTTTGCAGCAACTTTTTCATCTTATCCCAGCGATCCACTTTCGATTTTCCCTCTCTAGAACGCTGTTTCTTTACATGCTCCCACCATATCGAAGTGTGTTTCCGTAGCCTTATAGCAACTAATTTAACTTTCTGCTCTTCAGTCAGATCTTTAATATCAAAGATCCTCTCGACTGTATGCAACCAATCAATAAACTCATCAGGATGAGCCTTACCTTCAAACTCGAGAATCTCGATCTTCATCTCGATATTAGGAAAAGACGATTGATTTCTAGGTCGTAATCCCCGATTTCGTCCCTGGTTTAGAACCCCAAAAGGGTTGACGTCCTCCTCTTCATCAGCGGATGGATCCTTAGATTCCACTCCATCTTCGGATTGAACGTCCAATCTCGCCTGCGCAAGTTGTCGCTCCAAATCCTGGATTCGCCTTCTCTTATCGTCAATTTCTACGTCTCGCAGGTTTCTTAGGCGCGGCTATTCGTCTGCTGCTTCAGGAACGACTCCACGTCCCTGGCCACCACGACCTCGCCGTCCACGACCACCGCGATTCTGTTCAGCCATTGATTCAAGGCAGCCTGTGCTCTGATACCAAATAATGCCGAAACGCAATAAAAATTGGCTAAATAGAAGAATCGAAATAGAAAAGAGGAACAATTTGTTCTCTCAAATTCGATTATCAAAATCAATATCAAATAACAAAGTTTGACTTTCTGAAATCGTAAAATCCCTTTTATAGGATGCTAATCCTAATTAAATTAGGAAACGTAAAAATTACTAAAATACCCCAAAAATAATAAAAACGCCTAAAAACCCGTCAAAACGATTCCGAAAGCCCAAAAAACGACGTACGTCATTACATTAGCAATGTGTCGCGTCCAGCGGCCCGTTTCCATATTACATATGAAATTTTAGCCAATTCCGAGTTCGCCGACCCAAAGTGCATCAAACAGTCTTGTGCTTAGGCAGAGAGTCCAACAGCGAGAGCGTCTTGAACCTCTTGTCAACATCACTTTTAGCCTCCTTCTCCTCGCCATTGTTATAGCCATCACCGCCATTAATCTTCTTGTTCCCACTCTCGTTCTTCTTCGCAATCTTGCCTCCATAAAAATCCTCGTTCTTGTTCTTCCCTCCCTTCAGATTGACATTGTCGTTGTGAAATTTCATAGGCTTCGCGTAAATCCCCTTGTTGAACCCTTCGTTGACCCCCAAATTGTATCCCCCATCTTCCAACCATCATCGAAGCCATTGAAATACTTCCCGCTATTCACCTTCCACCATAATTGAAGGCATTGAAATCGTTACTGTTGCTCAAGTTCCCCTTCTTCCACTTGTAGCTGAACTCATTGAAGTCGCTGCCCTCATTGGGTCTCGCTAGATATAGCAAAGCCCGACCTCGCCCAGCCATGGCGAGGCTCGCCCTCACAAGTGGTGGCGGGGGGAGCCTCACCCAACGGTCGATGAGGTCATCCTCACCGGTCGTCCCCTTTGGCCAGTCACCAAGCTCCAGTGACCAGCTTGAGGAAGAAGAAAGAGGGGGGAGATAGGAAAAAAAGAAAAGAGAAAAAAAAATAAAAAACATTAAAAAATTTGAAAAAAATTATTAAAATATTAAAATATTTGGTGGCCGGCCGGCTGGTGTCCACGTCATTGCCGGCCGGCCAAAATTCGCTAGATGGACTGAATTGAAACAATTGCAAAAGGTTTAGGATTGAACTGGCAAAAAAAAGTTTACGACTGAACTAACACAATTGCAATAGGTTTATGACTTTTTTTGTAATTTTCCCAAGCACATCAGTTATGTAGGGCGTCTACAGTTAGTTAAAGAAGTACTCATTTTCATCTACACATACTGGATGCAAATGTCCTTTCTCCCAAAGCACACAATCTATGAGGTCGAGAAGAAGATTAGAAAATTCTTATGGGCAGGTAATACAGAAAATAGAGGATTGCACAAGGTTGCATGGAATGTAGTTTGCTCACCTAAGGGGAAGAAGGATTAGGACTGCCCGATATGAAATTATGGAACAAAGTCCTGTTAGGCCATATGTTATGGAATCTCATAAACCGTCCATCTACTTCCCTTTGGAGTATATGGGTTCATAATACCAAATGCAGAGGAACCCTAATCATGCAGCTCGACATCAAAGACAATATGGCTTGGAGTTGGCGGTGTCTACTTATTGCGACCCATGCTACCACCAACTACCTCAAACTCAACATATTGTTGTTGGGATACTTATGACAAGCTCAAACGAGTGGGATCACTTGTGGAATGGTTCAACCTAATTTGGACTGGTGGCATTAGCAAGCACAATTTTATTGGTTGGCTAGTGTGCAGAGATAGACTATCGACAACTGAGATCATAGCACATTAGTCACCTTTAGTTGATATGCAGTGTAACTTCTACGGGGTTGGCATAGAACATAGAATACATTTGTTCTTCTAGTGTGAGTGGACAAGCAATATATGGTGCAGTATCCTTGCCCAACATGGGATTAGGCGCCATGTAAGAGAATGTAATGAAGAACTCCAATGGATGATTAGGGCAACAAAGAGCAAAAACTTGATGGCCAAACTCCTCAAGTTATCTTTCCTTGCAACCATATATGGCATTTGGATGAAGTGTAACGTGTAACGATTTCAAAACAAATCATTTGACTTCCATACTATACTAAACTGCGGAAAAATGTAAGAGGTCGAGCCTCGCTATACAAAAATATCAGACCTTCCCAAATGAATGATGTATTGGCTACTTTATGGAGACTTCTTACCCCATATTTTTTAATTATTAGAATTATTTGTAACCCTAGGGAATGCCTCTAAGCTAATGTACTTCATCTAATCTATAATACTAACAACTTTCACACACACACAAAAAAGTTGCTAAGATAAAAGAAACAAATCAACTAAAAGTTACTAAGCAACTCTAAGGAAAGTTGATAACCAAAAGTTAGTAAGTTAATCTGAGAAAAGCTGGCAAAATCACTCGTATAAGATTGGTGTTTTTCTAAGAGAGTTGGTAACTCATGGAAACGCAAGTAAGCAAGGCAATAAAAATTGTAAGTAAGCAAAAGAAAAGGTAATAACCTAAATATAGTAGATCGTTTAATAATAATAATAAAAAGGGTAAGTCACACGGATAAAGTTGGTATTTTTCTAAGAGAGTTGGTAACTCATGGAAACGCAAGTAAGCAAGGCAATAATAATTGGTAGCTGACTAGAATAATTGGTTATCAAAAGAAACAAAAATATGTTGGTAAGTAAATAAATAAATAAAGGTTGGTAAATCCCTAAAATGAAAGTTGGTAATTTTTCTAAAGAGTTTGTAAGCTCGAAGAGTTGTTAAGTAAATAAAAGTTGATAAGTTATTACAAAAGTTGGACAATTTTCCAATAATTAAAAAACTCAATTACTTATTATAAGTGTTGGTAACTTACCAATAGTATATTGGAAGAAAAGTAATCGCTGATATTTTTATCAACATTTCTTGAACCTTACAGGCACGAAAAAAAATTGTTTTTTCTTGTGGGGAATAGTAGAATTGTCCTAAAAAAATCGTCAGATGCTTCAATCGCAGAAGGTTCATTTCCTTTTGTACCATATTAACTAAATTTGAATTCAACAAAGTTGACTATTGATGCAAAAACCTGACGTTGAATGTTCTATTCAATTAAATCAAAGTATGTGCGTTGAATGTCCTTGCTGGGACACGTAAGATTCACCTCAGCACATTCGGAGAAGGGTAAGCAAGTTGCTTGTTCAAGGCCACGTTGTTGGCAGAAAATTTGCCAAAAAAGTCCTAAACCTATATATTGTATTTTTATCAATTCAATTTTAAACCTTTTAAGTTTGCCAATTTAGTCCTAAACCTTTTAAGTTTGTGCCAATTCGGTCATAAACTTTTTAGGTTTGTCAATTCAATCATAAACCTTTTAAGTTTGTGTTAATTCAGTCTTAAATCTTTTAAGTTTGTGCCAATTCAATCTTGAACATTTTGAATTTGTGTCAATTCAGTCCTAAAAATCTAAAGGATGACTTAAAAGGTTTAAGACTAAATTTGCACAAACTTAAAAGGTTTAGGACTGAATTGACAAACTTAAAAGATTTATGATTCAATTGACAAACTTAAAAGGTTTATGACTAAATTGAAAAAAATACAATAGATTTATGACTTTTTTGATAATTTTTCCCGTTGTCAGCTGTCAAACATAACTGTCAACTACCTTATCCTCTCATCTATTTTACACCAGGCTGAGTTAAGCAACATATGTCTCTGATTTACACCAGGTGGTATATTAGAGCAAGGTGGGGATACTGGAAGTGAAACATGTCTCTGACCCGCTACGACGTCTGCGCAATCTGCGTTGCACTTAGCAGATAAATCTCTCAAGAAATCTATCTAGCACGGCAAGATTTAAATTTATGAGGGCTTGAGTTAGCCGCGATCGGAATCGACGATATAGTGCTGATCGTTAATGCTATGTCAGGCCCGAATAGAGTTGCCTACAATATAATTTCAATGTGCCTAAATCTACAAGATGGTCCATCAGCTTAATAAATCATGTTTTCACTGATCATATCAGAAGGTTACCATTCAACAAATAAAAATTAGAGAGGATCTATTTTGTTCTCCTCTAATGGGTGTGAATCAGCAACGCTAATAGGCTTGATGAATCATCTTAAATCAGTTTCAATCATGCACTTTAGTGGAGCAATTAATAAATTTAATTGGTTCATAGCTTAATGCTTTAAACTTTTGAGTAGAGCGAACTAATTGGATAGATAATGGACTCAAATTTGGTGAGGAAAATACAAAAAAGTCATAAACCTATTGCATTTGTACCAATTTAGTTATAAACATTTTAATTTGACCAATTTAGTCCTAAAACTTTTCACATTGGCACAAATTATGTCAATCTGGTCAATTTTAGTCGGAAATTGCTAACATGAACGCTTGTGGTCCTAAGTAACATGACCAACTCTGACGTAGACATTTTATTTAATTTTTTAATACTCTTTGAATTTTTTATTAATTTTTTATTATCTTTTCTTTTCCCTTTTTTCCCTTTTTTTTTTCTTTCTCTTTTCCTTCTTTTCTTTTTTCCCTTCCTTTTTTTTTTTTTTCTTTCCTATCTCTTCCCTTTGCCGATCGCCAACCTTCACAATGGCCGGTGGAGATTGCCGGCTGCCGACAAGAGCGAGGGCCGATGAGGGCTAGACGAGATCGCCCCTCCTTGGATATGGCAAGGGGCGGCCTCATCCAGCCCTCAGCAAAGGGCATCCTAGCCCTTGCCCTCGCCATCGGCCAATGGAGGTCGCGGCCATCACGAGGGCTGGCGACCAACGGAGGGAAGAGATAGGAAAGGAAAAAAAAAAAAGAGGAAGGAAAAAAGAAAAGAAGGAAAAGAAAAGAAAAACAAGAAAAGAAAAGAAAAGAAAAAAATTAAATAAAATGTCCACGTCAATATCAATCATGCCACGTAAAATTGCCAACGTCCACGTTAGTAATTTCTAGTCAATTTGATCGGATGGAGTGAATTGGCACCCATGTAAAAAGGTTTAAGACTAAATTAGCATAATTGAAAAGTTGAGAACTGAATTGGTACTAATATAATAGATTTAAGACTTTTTTAGTACTTTTCTCCAAATTTGGTTTGTGCGCCTGCTGATGCCCCCAACTATTTGGACTTTTGCTAGAATATTTCTTCAAAATGAGGTATCGGTATATTGTTAATGTGTTTGAGCAATTTCAATATTAGATAGTGACTAACGATGAGAATATTGCTTTCCCACGTGCCTATAAGACTCACGCTGTGAATTATGAGATTATCCCAAATGTCAATTTGAAAAATAACATAAAGTGACTTTCAACTTTTGAGTCCCTTGAGTCAAATGGGAAGTTTGAAGATTACTCGTCGCTATTATTTTTTGTCCTCGCCATTTATTTGCTAAATGACAATATGCACTTTTCTTTGGACGTCACAGTTCCACTAAGTCTAGCCCGATCCAGTGAGGGTGCAGAGAAAAAAACCTACACAAACGATATTAATATGTTGGTGTATAAGTATATTTTAACTTAGTAAATTATTTCATTTATACAGCTACTTTCTACTTAATTACTAGTTATGGACAGATTATTTCAAACCATATGTGTTTTAATAATCTATACGACTATATAATGGCCTCCTACTTTTAAGTGATCACAATTTCATTCCTCATGTATTTCAATTTAAAATTCAAATATATTCTATCTTATAAAAAATGTTCTGTCTTAAATTTTTTTTTCTTTCCATAATCTATGTACAATTTCTTCATATTTTGTAAATAAAATTTTTTCCATTCATTAATAATTGATACATTTCTGTTTCGCTCGAAAATTGCTTCTTTGAATTGTCAACGCGACAATGAGAATTATAGCCCTTCGATTGATTAACGACACTAACAAAATATCGCAGTCCTTGTACTTCGAAAATCTTGTTCTTTTGAAGTTTAGGCATGTCTTTTCCTCTTCAAATTCACCTCTTTTATAGTCCATTGGTGGTTGGCCTCTCCTAACGGCCATCCCCGCTCATTAAACTCGAATTTTGACTTCACATTTGATGGTATAACTATTCCTGCCTCTGGAGTATTGGGAGTGCATAATGGAAGTCCGATACTTTCACTTAGAGAGATCGTCAAGAGGGAGCCCAACTCTAAACTCATCAACATATTCAATTAGATCTACATTCACTTAAAAGCTTAAGCCAATGAATTATGGACTAACTAGGATATATTAATTGCTCCATACTATATCAGTTCTTCGATATGGGACTTCTCTAACACAACTAAAACGTGCTTCCTAATAATCTTCCGCTTATATGTGAGCTCGGTGTTAGTTTTACTCCCTTTTTGGTATCCAAGCTCGTCAATTTGAGCAATGGGATTGGGAGAGTGACTTTTACATGCAAAAACGAGCAGAAAATTTCAATTCTGCGCCAACTCGGGAAAATGAGCATAACCTGGTCAAAACAGATCGGAATGACCTGATTCTAAAACCAAAAGAACAAGAACTCTTAGATCTACAACTTTCATGTTTTGAGTTTTCTAAAATGAGTACTATAGGATGATCGATTTTGATGAGAAGATGGACGAGTAAGAATGAACAAAATGAGAAAAGGATACGAACTCCAATGATTGCTCTTCTAGGCCTCCAAGGAAGTTGAAATGGCATCAATTCTTCTAGATTGATGGTTGCAACTCTGCAAGGATGCAGACTTTAAAAGTTCCGACTCTTCAAGGATAGAGTGAAAACTCTTCTAAGTTTTCAATGGTATAAACTCTATAAGGTTCAAGGGAAATGAACGAGGTGAATTTCATTAATCAAAATTGTCTCCCTTTCTACAGTCGATCGATGGTCTTTTAAAGCAGAACAAAAGAATAGCAAAAGACTAAAGTCAAATCCAAGAACTAGAAATAATTAAAGCACATAGAAATTAGGAGCCATTAAAAATAAAATAATTCCAATGCTTCTTTTTGTTTCAACGTGTCTTCTTGCAAGCTTCCAATGCATGGGAAATGACAAATGCTTAATTATGAGACTCTTGCTAGTGAAGGCTCGTCGATGAGGTCTTATTGATGAGAAGTGCGTCGAGCTTTAATGCAAGTTGATCTTCTTGGTTGAACGAACTAGTCTTGGACATGGGCTCATCACCTTTAATCCAAGTATCTTTCTGCACCGACATATCTCAACTTAATTCTTCATTAACACCCGCCTTCAACCCTGGTCTCTTTCTTAAGACCGAACCATGGAGGCTACCATCCAGCCCGCATTGCTACACCACAACACCCAGCTACCTAGAAACCCCATTAGTCACCAAATTTCTTCTTTGAGATGTTCACCAAACGCTAATACACATTGGGAGTGGGTTACTAGGATTTCTCTAATACAACTCACATACATCCTAGCACGGAGATCGACTAAAATAACTAGTTGACTAGACTAATTGACTACAACTGTCAGTCAACACATTCGGTAACTATACATACTATAGAGTTTGGTTGCAATAATTGTTCCCCCCTTGTTATCCTCCAAGTAGATTAGATTTAGTAAAAATTCTGTGAGTCAACGTAATACCTTTCGACTCGACTATCATCATTGAAAAAAACAAGTTCCCACTTGTTCGACTTAATTCAATTGGCTTCTCGGAGTCAACAATGGAATTTGACCGTAAACTATATTCACAGTTAATATTAGATCACGGGCTGGTTAAAGTAGCATTTGCTCCTTCTGTCGTTGATGTACAACATGCTTTATTACTCGGTCAATACTCATAGTCGATTTGTTCAGTTCGATGACTCTGCTTTATCACTATCGTTCGGCTTAACAGATTCATCCTTACTCAATGGTCTCACTTTCTCATCAACATTGATGTATAGTCAATGGCATTAATTGCTTGAAAACTTCAGGTCTTCAATGTTAAAGGTTGGCTTTTTTAGGACGTCAACACTTTTACATAATAAGGTGATTTTGTAAAATATTTTATCATATACAACCTGTGTTCAAAATAACAAACTGACCTTTACCCGAAGGTTACAATTGATTGACTCGATATTATATAGCAGGGTTAATAGCACAAATAATCATTGAATTTTGGTCCAATATTCAATGTCGTTTTTGAATTTTTAACTTGTGCATGGTTGTCTTTCAACTTTGACCCAATGTGCAATGTCGTTCTTAGACTTTTAATTTGTTCATGTGATCTCTAAACTATTGGTAAATATTTAATATAATTCCTAAACTATATGAAAATGTTTAATAGTTTATGGTCCACATTGAACATTCGACTAATGTCCAAGGACCATATTTAGCAAATTAAAAAGTTTAGGGATGATATTGCATATGGGACTACTGTTCAAGTATCACATTAAACAAATTAAAAGTTCAAGAACGATATTACACATTAAACCAAAGTTCATAGATCAGTTATGTTATTTTTTCTATATAATAAGGGAAAATGACACAAATGGTCCATGAACTTTGGCTCAATGTGCAATTTGGTCCCTGAACTTTCAATTTGACACAAATGGTCCCTGAACTTTAGCTCAATGTTCACAAATGGTCCATGAACTTTCAATTTGACACAAATGGTCCCTAAACTTTTGATAGATGTTTAAATTAGTTCATGAACTATATGAAGATGTTCAACGAGGTCCTTCCATTATTTTAAGTTCAAGGACCATTTGTGAACATTGAGTTAAAGTTCAGGGACTAGTCTGAACATGGACCAAAAGTTCAGGGACCATTTGTGTTAAATTGAAAGTTCAAGGACCATTTGTGAACATTGAACTAAAGTTTAGGAACCATTTGTGTCAAATTAAAAGTTTAAGGACCAAATTGCACATTGAGCTAAAGTTCAGGGACCATTTGTGTCATTATCCCACACTTGCTTACTTTTAAGGTCTCTCGATACTGTTTCTCTTTCCCATAACATCCATCTATTTGTTTTACATATAAATATTCTATCACTGGAAAAATACGTACAATTAATAATTCTATTTTCACTCACATTTCAATTTTAAAATTTGAATCTTTCCTATCTTATAAACATTCTTAACCAAAAAAAAATAAATATGAATTTTGAAATATTTTTCACTTTCCATATATATGTGAACAAACTCTTCAAATTATGTCAATAACTTTTTTTCATACAAATGTTTCCTAATAATAAGCCGATTCTCTAAAATCTTTTAAATGACGATTTTTTAAAGCCAAAAGAAATGAAAAGGTTAACCAAACTGAAAGAAAAAATATGTTATCAGGAGACCAGGCACAATAGATGAATCTCAATCGCAATATTGAGCCTTTGCATGAAAAATTTTGTGTCATGGTTATCTTACCTCCATGGGAGAAGTATAAAAAAAGTCATAAATTTATTGTATCGATATCAATTCATTCTTAAAATTTTCAATTGGACCAATTTAATCATAAACATTTTCACATTGGTATCAATTCAGTCCATCCGGCCAAATTTAGGCAAACATTGACGTGAACGTTAGTCATTCTATGTGATGCGACTTTCATTGACGTGGACATTTTCATATTTTTAATTGAATTTTTAATTATTTTCTTTCTTTCTTTCTTTTTTTACTTTTATTTTTTGTCCGGCTAGGGTGCTAGCAGCCGATGCCAACTTGCTAGCTCTTGCCTATTGGAATGAAAGGAAAAAAAAAAAGAAAAAAAAATTATATTTACAAGAAATTATTAAAAAATGTCTACTTTACCATCGATCGTGCCATGTAGGATAGCTAACTTCCACGTCAGTGGTTTCGAGCTAAAGTTCACCGGATAAACTGAATTTGTATCAAAGTGAAAATGTTTAAGACTAAATTGATCTAATTAAAAAGTTTATAACTGAATTGATATCAATGCAATAGATTTCGAATTTGTTTGGTATTTTTCCCTACCTCTATGATATTCTATTGATAATCACAAACTATATGCTTTTATTATACGATAACTCATCTCGATTATTGATTTCACTATCTCTTCGAATTCATTATCTTTTTCATATTTAATGAACGGTTGTGATGAGTCGCGCAATATAAAATAAAAATAAAAAATCTCTTACCCAATATCTTATCTTCTCTGACCGCATCTAAACAATTAATTGTGCATGAGATTATCATGTATTAAAAGTCTCGTCACCTAAATTTAAAGCTTCATTTAAGCTACCAAGCACGCCGGCTCGGCTTGATTTGACCGTTTCGTGTGTGAACCACACCTAATAAAGTAGTCAAATCACAATTTTATATTCCCTCCCCATATTACGAAACAGTCCCCACCTTATCGTATTAACTTATTCCAAGGCAAAAGTCTGCAAGTTGCTTTTTCCTTTTTTTTTTTGTTTTTGGTCCAAGCTTTTTCCTCTATGACTGGCCGAATCTTTGTAAGTTTTTTTATTAGGTTTTTTTAATTATATCCCACGTAAGTGGAAACAATAATATTCACAAGTAAGATTGAGATGTTTGACATGTAGCCACTGCCTTCGCGGAATAATCTCAATCCATATGTTTTGCTATGTACTTTATTTTTCATTGACTCGCCATGGTTTTTCAAGACAAGTAATGAGTCGCATGGGAATCCAACATCGTCAGCATTGTCATCATCATCGAAGATCTTGATTCAATTTCTCAACTAGCCTAGTTATACAATCTATAGATACTTTAGAGAAAATTTTAAACAAGGTCTTAAAATGGAGCCTTATTCTAAAAAGAGTCTCCAGAATACACATTATGTCAAGTAAGACCGTAAAGTGGCCAACTTATACACCTCATTTAACCAGCCGACCAAATATTTACTGGCCGACGAGCATGTGGCACTTTCCAAGCCATAACCAGGGGCATTTTCATCCATGAGCATCAACGATGAGCTTGGACATGTCTCATGGGGTCAACACCAACCCTAAAAAAACCATCATGCATGACGAATATAGATATGAGTGCAACACATTGTCACGACCTTTCTCGAGGTGAACAAGGCGGCAGAGACTTCATAAGACTTGCAAGGGGGAGCTGCCGGTGCTGTGCAGAGGCAATGGGGTGGCTGGAATCGCTGTAAAGGGTGCGTCGCCGGTGCTGGCAACGACAAACAGGGGCACTGATGTCGTTGGAGCGCGTCATAGATGGGGAGCTGTTACCACGTCATCAGGATGGAGACCGCAAACGACGTGAGGGGAGGCCGTGCAAGGAGAGAGACTAGGCCCTTCTTAGCTTCTTGTGAGCGTGTAGTTGTCTTCCCTAGCCTTGTGAACGTGTATTCCCATAAAAAAAACCTTAAAAAAACCTCCTTCATGTTCAACCCCCCTCTATGAACATGTATATTAAGTGTAAGGGCCCTACCAACAATATTGTCCGCTTTGGGCTTCGCAATCCTCACGGCTTTGTTCTCGAGAGAGCTGCTCATACAGCCCACTCAAAACGCGTTGTTGGAGGTAAAGGCACGAAGCCCACCTTATAAGCCAGCCCAGGACTCCCCCCTAAGCGATGTGGGACGAAGAGCTGCACACACCCCCCTTCCGGGATGTTACATACTCCCCCCTTAGCGGCACAGCGTCCCCGCGTGCCCGGAAATTCCTCGACTCCGCGAGTGCCCCGCTGCGGCCCACACGCCGTTGGGAGTCGGCTCTGATACCACCTGTAAAGGCCCTACCAACAATATTGTCCGCTTTGGGCTTCGCAACCCTCACGGCTTTGTTCTCGAGAGAGCTGCCCATACAGCCCACTCAAAACGCGTTGTTGGAGGTAAAGGCACGAAGCCCACCTTATAAGCCAGCCCAGGACTCCCCCCCTAAGCGATGTGGGACGAAGAGCTGCACACACCCCCCTTCCGGGATGTTACATTAAGCCTCTAAAAAAACATCCTTCCCCATCTTGCTTTGAAGAAACAAGTGTTTATAGAGGGCAAGATTAGGACACTCTTGCAAGAGTAAGAAATATCTTAGGCTCTGTTTGTTTCGCGAAAAATGTACAATTTCTTAAAAATATTTTCCAAAAAATTATTTTTTTAAGGAAAATGACCTCATTTCCCGATGGTTGGCTAAAACCTGAAAAACACTTGAAAAGTATTTTCCGTCATTTGGTATAGAAAATCCGATTGAGAAAATTTCAAATAAAAATTCATAATTTTTATTTCTTTTTGCTTCTTCCTTGGCCGGTCGTCGGCCACAGCGACGAGGCCGGCAATTGGCCACAAGCAAGCTCTAGCCTAGCCCACAATGGCAAGGCTCAAGCTCACCGGCCTCGAGCGAGCTCGAGCCTCGCCGCCAGAGGTTGCAAGCTCGACGGCCGTCATTGTGGTT
>BCNH02000001.1:11025162-11067055 GCA_001662345.2 Metrosideros polymorpha var. glaberrima | reverse complement strand
TTCAAAAATATTATTATATTATTATTTTGACCGCTCGGAGAGGGCTTCGCGACCCTCATCCTTGCTAGCCACACTTCTTAGCAAGAAGGAAAAAATCAAAAATGAAATTTTCAAAAATATTAAAACATTATTATTTTGGTCGGCAGGCGTGCCACGTGATGTCAACGCCAGCCGACCAAATAGATTGAATTGGTACAAATGTAAAAAGTTTAGGCGGTTCAGAAGAGAGGCTAGAAGTCATTCCTTCTCCAAAAAAGTAAAAAAAAATTACTTCTCTTTTTGAGTGCAAAATTCATTATAGAGTAGAAAACTCATTCTAGAGTAAAAAAAAGAAGTAGTTTTAACAAACGCGTTTCTACTCCAAAAGTGCAAAAAATGCTCTAAAAGTAGAATAGTGAAAATGGTTACCATGCACCCCTATGCCTCCCTAAACTTTCTATCACAACTAAGACAATAGTGCATAAAGACAACAAACACCAGGAAGAAAATTTATGTGAGAAAAGCCACAAATATATTAGGGGAGAAGTCATGATAAGCTGAATATGACACTAAAATCAGACAACACATTAATAAACTATTACTCCAGTCAATGCACACACAGAAAAGACCAAAAAGGCTCCCCAAAATCCTTAAACCTTTCTTGTATCACTGACCATATGTACAGTGTCGACAATGGTTGCAAAGTCATGAGTAATAGTTTCTAATCCCAATAGCAATCAAAGAAATCCCTGTTCCAGTTTCCGTTATCTACGATGCATGTCAAAGAGGAATATTCTGGAAACAGCCCAAAAATAGGCCCATTCACCCGAATATGTTCCTTTCGAGGAGGAGGTGAAGGCGGCATCCAAGCAAAGGAAGCGGTGGCGTGGCAATGGGCGAGTGTTGGAGACAGCAGAGCGTCGTCGGAGATGGAGTGTAGACACACCTAGAGGCTTGATCTGCAAAAAGCCACAGGATACATTTATCACAATCCATACAAACCCCCAATCTGACAAAAAAGTATCATACGCAAGCAACATTTGTGAAACTCAGAAGTGGAGGGTTTATTTTTCCTGTTTTTCTTTCAAATTTCAACAGCATTAGACATGCACATACTCGGAAGAACAGTTGAAGGAGTGGCTGTCCCAGAGAAGTCGCAGCTACCAGCAACCTAGCCTTTCCTCTGGAAATAGCCATTCACAGCGTAGTTGTAGTGGTCCTTCACGATGTTGGGCTAGATAGCAAAGCGTCGTCGGGAGGGACGGAGATGGAGGAGAGAAGTCGCGTCAATTTGGCGACGGACGAGGCAAAGGCACCGATCGAGACAACGGATGAGGCGGCAGTTTTGTCGAACGAGAGAGAGCAAAGCTCGATCGTGGAGAGAGAGAGAAAAGCGTGAAGTGAAGAGAGAGGAGGAGAGAGAGAGAGAAAGACCGTGGGTGGAGCGAGAAGAGGATAACTTGGTGCGTGCGAGTTTGAAAATTTCACAATGGTCCTCGCGAATTTGCCACATGTTGCGATGTGATTGGCTATGCACACCAAGTCAATTTGCCTGCCGGACACCTAATATTTTCTCATACAATAAAGCCACCTAAATTATAAGCGCTTTTGGTTTATTAAATAAAAAGGTATTAGAATTTAGAAGTCATGATGAACTCATGCTAGCTAAAACTGCGTTGTCTTGTCTCTCAAGCCGTAGTAGCCGTAGCTCGCCAGCCGTGACCTGCTATTCTCCCTTTTCTTTCAAGCCGGTGTCTCGGCTAGATTTTACCCGATCCATGACTGCCCAATCGGGACTCGCCACGTCATGTGAACAACATCGAATAAAGTCAGTCAACGAATTCACACGTGATAAATTCCTGGATCCAATCTGGAACCGGACATCACCCTTGACGTGTTCTTATTGGGGGCAGATACCATCATTCAGTCAAAGTCAACTGTTTCGGTCCAAAATTTTGTTTTTGGTCAGAATTTCGTTTCGGTCCAATTTATCAACTAGCTAGACCACCTATAAATACTCATGCAGGCTTCCATCAGTTCATTCAAAACCCTAACCATCCACACCCTTCTCTTCACAAGCCTCGTTTTTGACATTTTCTTCCACAAACATGAAAAGAGCTTCTGACAATGGAGTATCCACAATGAGCTTGGACGTGGCAAACAGCCTAATGTTTCTCTCGTGCGAAGTGGACACCATACCGAGGAGAACCAATGGTAACGGCGGTGCCTTCGAGTGCAAGACTTGCAAACGCCAGTTCCCGTCGTTTCAAGCATTGGGAGGCCACCGAACGAGCCACAAGAGGCCGAGGTTGTCGGAACCGAAGCTGGAGGATTGCACAGAGCTAAGGTTGGGCTCGACGGTGAAGCCCAGGATGCACGAGTGCTCAATTTGCGGGCTCAAGTTTGCGAATGGCCAGGCCTTGGGTGGTCACATGCGGAAACACAGAGCAGGCGTTTTAAGCGAGGTGGCAACGAACATAAACTCAGTAATCCCAGTTTTCAGGAGATCCAACAGCATCAACAGGAGGGTTATGAGTCTTGACTTGAACTTGAGTCCTCTTGAGAATGACCTGAAGATCTTGCTTGGCGAGCTAACGCCGAGGATACTGATCCATTGATGAATTGATTCTTTTTGGTGCGCTTGATCTGACTTTCAACTTTTTACATTTTCTTGCTTTCTTATTCGGGTTTGCTTTTACCTAGAATTGATTTTAATCCATTCATTTGTTGTACAAAAGATGACTCGCCAGAAGCAATTGATTGTCGTGTATACATTGTCAACTTTCAAGGGTATTTCCGATGATATTTCCGATGATCTTTCAAATATCAGACTTTTCCGACATTGTTTTCGAGTCCACGTTCTATTAATGAATGTTATACGAAGATAAAAGCGATGATAACGTTCTGGTCATCTAACATCTTGACGGAAGCGCATGTGGTTTTCACATTCAATACCAAGCAACCATTGACCAATCTTGTAGATCTAGTGTCTTAGCTTGGACATCTGACCCAAGTTGGAGGCCAGAAAAGCATTGAAACAATTGGGGCATATCTAAAGGAAAGGGCATGCAAGGTCTGGAGTGCAAAACATCAAAGGTCATGGATATATGCACGCGAGAGGAGTAGAAATAATGCGAGATGCCATTCGCGAAAAGCTAGTCAAAATTTGGGGTCTTCTTTTTTATCCAGTATTTAATTTTTTGAGCTTTTTCAAGACTTTTACATGAACAAGAATAGTAGAATACATCTCGACTGACGTCAAGGATAGAAGTTGGATGGATTTGGATGGCCAAACCTTCCCGAACCCGTCAAGATGACCCGACTGTGCGTCGATCCCATCCCAAACCCGAATTGGCCTGAAAAAGGGAACTGCTAACCTGGTTTATTTAGGTACAAGAGAACCAAAAATTGACTAGGCCATACTCGTCAAAACCCGGCTTGCCCTTATAAGAAATAAATGGAAAAATTCAACACTAGAAAGAGAAATTTGTGTTTTCAGTTTTACGTTCTAGAAAATTTAACTTAAATAACCATATATATTCTTAAGAAATGCGAGTATTTAGGCAACACAAGGTTTTCTAATTGGGAACCTATATCTGTCTTGATGCTTGTGATCCTATTATAACCTATTGAGATTCAAGCTAATCAAGAACCTAATTTATCTCAACTGGCTTCCATTCTATCAAAAAATGTATTAGTGTTAATCGGAGAAAAGGAAAAAGAGGGGGAGTGATGCACTTAGGGTTGGCGAACTCGGAATGGGCTGAAATTTAGTTGGCTGCATGGAAATGGGCAGCTAGTCAAAACTCATTGCTATGCTATGATTGACGTCTTTTTATTCGTGTTAGAAGTCGTTTAGTTAGGTTTTTAGTCATTTTTTTTAAATTCCAGTGGCGTTTTCGTAATTTTGCGTTTCCTATGTTAATTAGGGTTAACACCATATAAAAGGGTGTTAAGATTCTTAGTGAAGGTAGTCTTTGATATTTTTCTATTGATTTTGATAATCAAACTTGAGAGAACAAATCGTTTTCCTCCTTTCTATTCCGATTCTTCTGTTTAGCCAAATTATGTTGCGTTTCGGCATTAGGGAGCTTGGGAGATCATGATAATTGGGGGGTGGGGTGTGCATATGAAATTCAAGTATACAAATTTGATTAACGAAGTTAAACCAGAACTCAATGAAGTAGTTGTGATTTTCGGTATATAAAAGAACAGGACTAGATACAAGTGTTGTATATTTTCGAATAGGATAATTAATTAATTCGACTCAGTTACGGTATTGTATGTGTCCGTTGAGTTTGTAGTTTCCATTTGCTCTTATCTCTAGTTAGTTTATTTCCATGTGTATAGGGAACAGCTTCTTACAATTGGTGGTAGGGGCACAAGTAAATAGGCATCTCCTTGGTCAACGTTCCTTAAAATTGTTCATAAGATTGAGAATATCATTGCGAGAAACAACAACAAAACACTATCCTCTGTTCCTTCTTCTCCTCTTCGTCCCTCATGTTTTCTCTGTATTGGTTATCATTTCAAGGCTTGAATCGTGTTCATCCTTCGTTTGGCACGCGGTCAAAGTGAGAAAGATTAAAGTTTGGACATTGTATCCTAGGTACATGATTTGAAGCCGACTGCCTAGGATCACCATTTTCTATCGGGAAAATCAGTCTTTTAAGACAGTATTGTCGATACGCTTTGCTTGGTTCCATCTCTTTCTTCGAATCCCCAGGACGCGGTATAATTCATAGACCGTGGCACAAAAAATTATTGCCCTTCACACAGAATATGGGGGGCACAACCATTTTCGGATTGTTTTTCAAATTAGGGAATCTTTAGATGGGGCAGTTTAACACCAACAAGTGATCTAGCTGCAGAGCTCCGAATGGACTACCTTTATCCAGCCCTTGGACACTTAAACATGTTAGACTTGATTAACATTTTGATATCTATTTTGAAATGTTATATAGTTAAGATATTTATCACTTCTTTAAAAATTTATTAGGCTTTATTTCAACAATAGAATGAAAATACAAGACTTTCAAGGGGTAAAAAATTATTTATTTTTGTAAAAAAAAATGTTTCTCATAAGTAATTCTGAAATAAAAAATCAACTTTTTTTTTAATTCTTGTTTCTGCACCAAAATTGATTTCGAGAACAGGATCACTGATTTTGAGAATCAGATTTATTTTCGTTACCAAACATGATTCTCATCTTTTTTTGTTCCGGAAAGCAGAATTAGAGAATCAGAATTGTTGCCAAATAGGCCTTTATCGTCTCGATAATGTGATCCCACATTCAGTTAATATTTCCCGCATTAATTTTATTGACATTTTATTGACCACATTAAGTTATGTGATAACATGTCCATTAATCTCATTGAGTTGCATGAGTACCACTACCCGATGGCGTCATAACTCTTTGATAGAATGAGTTCTATGAAGGGATGCGAATGAGGATATAAATAAAGGTTTAAGTCAAACCCCCTCATTAAGCAACAACACACCATTTACATTGAGGGGGCAATTGGTTAGTAACTACCTTTCAGTCGTTCGATGCTCTGCTAGTACGTTCTTCATTAAACTTCATCAATGGCTGGGGGTTAGTAAAGATTTTATCATATTTCCGCACTCGATCTTGGTTATGCATGAATTTTGTTCATCCATGAATAATCGAGATCATTCAATCCCTTCGGTTCTTATTCATACAAAACAGTGTCATATGAGACACAATGCGCTCATTATTTAGTGTGCAGAAGCAGGAGAAGAAAGGATATGAACAAGCACGATCCATTTGGGCCGATGAGAGAATTATAAGAAGTTAGCCCACCAAGATCTTGAGGTTTTTCGCCGAGTCCATTGAAAAACTGCGTGCAAGTCGGACCTACAGCATAATTGAAATGTTTATGGAATTAGATATGGAAAAATACAATTAACTGGTTTGATTACTGAATTGAAAGATTGATGTCAATGGTGTAAAGAACGGGAGGAAAATCAATGTTAAAAAAACTCCCGAGTGGTAAACTAGAATACGAATGTTTGAGCCATGCTATATGCACATACGTGATTGTAGAAGGGTTACGAGTGAACATGAAAAGGAAGAAACCATTTTTAAAAAAAGAAATTAGTGATTATTTGATTGAGTGGATGTAATGGGTCAATGTTAAATATAAATCAGTTGGGCGGCTACTTCATGAAGCGAGAGTACCGGCTAGTTTTCGTTTCTATATATTTTTATGTAAGATAATATTGAAACGTCTAAAAAGTGAGACTTGTGACTTAAATATACATATGATAATCAAGTCCGAGCATTGCACGATCGTTTGTAATTTGATTTGGTTTTAAACAAAAAAAAACTAGAGAGCAAGCATGTGCATTCACAATACTTCTTAACAAATCAAGATTGAATAATAAGCATTTGTTTCCTACTCGAATCCTCCCAAGATCTTGACCTCATATGCCGGTGTTGATACACAAGTGATAGAGATTTCTCCAGGAAAAAAAAAAAACTCTCTGGCGTTTTGTTCCTTGAGATCTGAGTCATCATCGTGCAGACGTGCAAGTGAATAGTGATGTCTGCCAAACTGCAGTGAAAATGATGGAATAACTTGTTAAATCACGTGAGATTAAGCACGAATTTACTATTCTGATCAATGCTAAATGAGAAAAGATCCATTAATTTTTGAAATCTGCCATTGACGTCAAAGATGGGTACACAAAAGCACGTATCTCAGTTGCCTAAAATGGCTTCGTTAATTGCTTATCCTAAGATCTGACCCCAAAAAAAAAAATGATTATCCTAAGTTAGGAATGAGTTGTAACCAAGATCTCTCTTTGTTTGGGTAGTAATACGTTAATGGAGTCTGACGTAGCAACTCTTGCCTCTTGCGATGAAGCTATTCTTTTCCTGTTTAAACTATGGGACCATGACCTCATATCATATAATATGAGTTCTAAAGCAGGTTTGCAATCTAGAAATTAGGCTCGATTTTCGAAAATCTATATAGGATCTCACTGCACACATGAGCTCAGCAGATATGGCACCTCTATTTGGATCAGTATTCATTCGACAATGGATTTTTATATGGTACACAGCCTTTATAACCTTTTTGTTGCACAGCTAAGTTCAATCACTGAAAATATTGATGGATGTTAAAAAATAGTGCTCTACATTTAGAGACAAAAATATATAATGTATGTGGTTATAGCTAAAAGTCGTATCGGGTATACGGTTATATGTAAACTTAATCACAGATCTTTTTGTATTGACCATACTTGATTGATTGTTTCCTCTTTTGTGTTATGAGTATTAAGGTGTAAGACATATTTTGCTCCATACTATAATAGCTTAAATTTATTCTAAGTAAATAGTTCTTCACTCAATTTTGAGTTACTATCAAAGTCAGAGGTCATGAGTTTGATCTTTCATACCCTTTCACCATATATAGAGCTAGGCTTCTATCTCTGTACTAGCATAAAAGGCACACTCGTGTGTGTGCAAAAATGGCGCAAATAATAAAGGAAGAAAAAAGTGTGATTAGTGTAATCTATTATCTATCCATCTACATTATTACAAAACCAACATCTAAATTTGGTGTCCACCCTTCAAATAGTCAAAATACCTTTATTTTCAATACAAAAGAAGGATAGAATTTTTTTTTGATATTTCCCTGAATAGCTATCTAACAAATTTCTTATTTTACATAGCCCCACTTTTGAAACTGATGTCCCTAATTTCCTGCAAAAAAAAATGTCTACATTTTATCCCATCAAGCACGCTTGCAAAGGTACTAGTTTTAGAAAATTAAATTAAATTGTTGTAGGATGAGAAAGATATATCTCGATGTTATAATAAGAAATATTTATCGAATAAGACGATATTTAGGAAATTAAATCATTTATAATATTTATATGAATAGGGTTTGGATAAGAAATATTCAAATACAAATTTGACATGTGAGATACTTCTTACCAAATTACATGATTTTTCCTTAGATAGGAAAACATTGTTATATTAGAGTATAGTTTCATGGATGGCTTTTAATAGAATAATTGGATAAAAATTTGAGATTGAGATTCAACTTCGGGTTTGCTTTGTTATATAGATACATGACTTAAGGTCTCCATTGTCGAATCGGCCCTTGCCAGTTGGGGAGTATTAAGACATAAAATATACTTCCCACTATACCAGGCTAAGCTTATAAAATAAACGGTCGCACGCTCAATTTCAAAGACCTGTTTTTTAGTGTATATGGGTTCGATTTGTGCCATATGCGTAAGCAAATCAAGTCAACTGAAGGTGTTGGATTGATCATATTGAGCCTTAAAATTGTAGCTATGTGAAAATACATGCAACCATCAAGCCATTTAGCAATTAATTAACCAAAATTTCTTATTTGGTAATTGTGGTAGCGTGTATATGACCAGGCTATTCTACTGCTTCAATGAAGATGATGGGATCGACTTGCTTTGATCTATAACTATTACCTCCAACATGTGACTGGTATATGTGGCTATCACACCTATGTCATTTACATTGACATCCACTTTAATTATGCAGGTATAGTCAATTAGGCACGGAGGTTGGATTGCGACTGGTTGCACTAGTTTAATGGGAGATTACTTTAGTCTGCTAAAATAGCTAAATAATCGAGATATAAATAGCATGTTGATCAATTGGAAATTTAGTACTTGTCTCTTCCTTTTGGAAAAAGACAGTATCAGTGCTAAAATAAGTGTATGATGCTCACTTTAATGCCAAAATTTTTCACACATTAGTCATGTGTCATAATTTTAAAAATACATCACTTAAGTGAATCTGCCTCTGAAAAATCTAATGTGGTATTGTACTAATAATAAAAACTCGCAGTTTCACTTAAATGGATGATGTAAAAATTTGGCACTAAAATAATCCTTCATAGAATTACAGCACCAAGTCGATCATCTTTTATATACCAAAAGATTACCAATTTTCCACAAATTGAGAAATCGGATTAGATTGGTTCTTAGGCGTGCCCTAACATAGCTATCCATCATCACAAGGCTACAAGTTCCGTTATTCAATCTAAAAATAAAGCAAGGTCGGAGAAGAAGCCAATGAAGCTAGGAACAAGAGGTGAAGAAAATTTTTGCTCACTTCATTTATCTGAAGGAAAGCAAATAGATTTCTGTGATTTTGAATGGAATTATTTGGAGAAAAAGAAGGTTTGCTCTAAGATTCTGCTTCTTAGTTTACCAAATAAGAAAAATGGTGACAAAACTAGAATATATGCTTTTGATTTTTGCTTCTAACTCGCAACGTCAAATTTCTAATATTATAAAGTTTAGAACCAACATATCATAAACGATCAATTTAGTACTAAAACTGTTTAAAAAGTTCCAACACTTTTTGAAATAGTCCACTTAAGTGACTCTGCAACAATTTTTTACAGACATGCACTTAAATGATCATTTGAAAATTTTGTCACCAAAGCAAGCACCGTACAATAGTTTTGACACTGCTATTATTCTTTCCCCCCTCCTTTTCATAGTCCTATTCTGAGACAATTTTAAAAACTAAAATATGTTGATCATATCGATTTCAATATGATAATCATTGTCGAGTTGCGAGTTAACATATAAGGATAGAAAATGCTAAACCAACATGAATATTGGAAAATATTTATTAATAGGTCGACTTGATATTGTTAAGGTTGTCCCACATTGGTTATGGAAGGGGCTAGTGGTCAGTTTATAAATGTGAGAGAAAGCCTCACCATTTGAGCTAGTTTTTATAAATGTTTTATAGACATGCACTTAAATGATCATTTGAAAATTTTTGTCACCAAAGCAAGCAGCACACAATAATTTTGACATTGATATTATTCTTTTCCCCCTCCTTTTCACAGTCCTATTCTGAGACAATTTTAAAAACTGATATATGTTGATCATATCGATTTCAATATGATAATCATTGTCAAGTTGACGAGCTGACATACAAGGACAAAAAATGCTAAATCCAACATGAATATTGGAAAATATTTATCAAGAGGTCAACTTGATACTGTTGAGGTTGTCCTACATTGATTATGGAAGGGGCTAGTGGTCAGTTTATAAGTGTGAGAGAAAATCTCACCCTTTGAGTTAGCTTTTGAGGTGAGAAAGGCTTAAGACCACTCAACACTAGTATCAGTGCCTAGGTTGCCAACAAGTCTGGACCCAAGAATCACACGGGAGATATACGGGTTGTCGCTGTTCCGACCCAGGGCCCGCTGTGTGAGGGAGAGATTGTTGAGGTTGTCCCATATTGGTTGTGGAAGGGGTTGGTCATTATTTTATAAATGTGAGGAAAAGCCTCACCTTTTGAGCTAGTTTTTGGAGTGAGAAAAGCCTAAGGTTTTATCCTGGTTCACCCTTAAACTAGAGTTACATCTAATAGAGGATTTCACTATAATTAGCACATCGCACTTCTCAATTAGCTCATTTAATTACAAGAGAAAGATAGTATATATAGACAATAAATATTCATATGCCAAGCCCAAATTATAAATAAAATATGGACTTAGGCCCATGAATAGCTATTGCCTATATATACTCTCTTTCTCTTATAATTGAGCAAGGTAATTAAGAGGTGTAAGGTGCTAATTATAGCTGAATCATCTGCTAGATGTAACCTTAGTTTAATGGTGAACCAAGATAAAACCTCGTGTCTCAATTTCTCTCTCTCTCTCTCTCTCTCTCTATCTCTCTTGCGCGCGTGCGACTTTTATTCTTTATTTTGTGTGATTGTGTGACCGATTCCTAACATCTCATATTAGAACCAAGAGTTCGGTGGACATTGTAGGGGTCACTCTCTCTACCCTCCGTCCTCGGTGGCTAGGCGAGTCCCTAAGGGCCCTAATGAGGAGGATCAAGCATCAATCGCACCAGTGGAGCGTGGTAGAGCAAGAGTCCCACATCGCCTAGGTAGGGTGTTCTAGGCTTGAATATAAGTTTCAGGACCCCCTTCTACTATTAGCCATAACTTTTGGTAAGAGACCACCTGACATTGGTATCAAAGCTCTAAGGTTTAAGATTAGGGTTTCTTGGTGAAGAGAAATTTGGAAAAATTGAATCTTGGGAAGATGTCGACTAGTCAATCACGAATCGAAGTGGAGAAGTTCGGAGGAAGGGGTTTCGAGTTATGGAAATTGAAGATGGAGGCCTTGCTCGTCAACAAAGATTTGTGGCACATGATCGAAGATGAGAAACTTGAGGATTAGAAAAAGAAGGCGAAGGAGGGCGAGGAAAAGGAGTTTTCATCCACTGATGTGATGAAGGAGTGGATTAGCAGCAATCGAAAGGCGCGCAGCCTGATCTGGCTATGTCTTGTTGATAACGTCTTGGTGAATGTGACATTTAAGAAAACGGTGAAATATCTCTGGACGAAGCTAGGAAGCTTTTATCATAGCAAATTGCTCGTGAACAGATTGTTTCTACGGAAGTGACTGTACAACCTTTAGATGAGTGAAGGGGATTCTTTTTTTGCACACTTAAACTAATTTAATACTATAGGTGGAAAACTTGCATCTATTGATGTTAATCTGGATGAGGAAGATAAAGCATATACCTTGCTGTGTCCACTGTTGAATTCATAGGAACATATGATTGTTTCGATTGACACTTATGTTAGTGTGCTATCCTTTGAAGGTACTATAGTTGCTTTATTGTTTGAGGAGATGAGGAGAACATGTTCTGACAGTGCAACAAAGGAGGCTTTTTTCTTAAGAGGAAGGAGTAGTGAACAATCTAAATCCAACTTTTTTACCGTTTTGCTCCTGAAAGCCCATTTTTGGCCCAAATAAAGAGCCCATTAGATATCAAGTCCAATGAGCCCATTAAATTCAAGTCCAAGCTTATGTAAATAGTGTCAAGCCATGTGCATAGTGCCAAGCTCACGTGAATAGTGCTAAGAGTGGAAATTGCCAAAATACTCCTTCTAGTAACTTTGAATTTATTGGTCACATTTATGGGTAAGAGACAATTTTGATAAATGCAAAGAGAAAACTTGGTGAAGAAGTGAGAGGACATCTTGGAGTAGAAGACTTTCACTCACTCTCTCTCTTTCTTTCTTTCTTTCTCTTCAATTATTTGCCTTAAGATTGTCTTAGATTTTATGAGCTAAAATTTGTAAGATTTGGAGTTGCATTTATGTGGAGTAATAATGCAAGAGACTTTCAAGATAACTCTCTTTCTCACTTTTACTATCTCCCTCTCTTTCCCTTGGTTCGACCACCATCCATTGCCTACCTTCTCTCTCTTTTTTTCCTCTCATTTTCTGTTTTTCACTGCCGCCCTTCACCTTGCCACCGTTCGGATCACTGTCGTTGTCGTCCAAGCCGCGCCACACCGAGCCCAAGCCAACCACAGCACCAAGCCCACTCGCCGTGCCATGCCGCCGAACCGTGCCGTTGCCGCGCCAATCCAAGTCACGCCTTTACCGTTTGCCGTTGCCGTTAAACTAGTAAGTTAGCTCCCTAATCTTTGGTTAGGTTGTTAATTGCGTTTATGGTTAGATTAAGCGAGGTTTAGAACTAATTATGGATGGATTAGTTGATAGGCTATCATGATAAGTGGGGTAGAAATGGTGATAAGTTATCATGAAATGATAAGTAATGGTGATAGGTTATCAAGGAAAGTGATAAGTGGAAGTGATAACCTATCAAGGAAATGTGATAAGCTATCATCAAATGGATGATAAGTTATCGGCATTTGGATGATAAGCTATCATAAAAGGGATGATAAGCTATTGGTACTTAAGTGATAAGTTATCAGAAAATGGATGATAAGCTATCGTTAAATAGATGATAAGCTATTGATGAATTATCGATAAACTATCAAAGTTTGGGTGATAAGTTGTTAATTAATGTGCTTTGTACTTGAGTTATATGGTATTTCTATACATGATTATATGTTGTTGAGATTGCCTTAGAAAGGTGATTGCTTCTTGAACTATAATTTCCTAGTTAAAAAGAATGTAATTTTTAGCATATAAATGGTGATTTGCGTGGTGTCATGTTTGGATATCAAGTTTTAGTTGTTGAAATAATCTAGCATGCTTGAGAAATGAAGTACGTAAAGTTTGACAGGATAAGCATGTACATGTGATCACACGTGATTTTATTATGGCATTTTTACGTGTGAAAGATTGTCATAAGTTTGACGTATAAGCATGAATCATGGCATGAGCATGTATAATGGTTACATTGGCTAAAAGAAAGAAGAAATGAGATTGGTATGCATGATTGGTGTGCTCGTGTGATCACAAAGTGAACTGACCCCTAATGGTGTTTAGGGATGATGCCCGATTTTATCGGATGCCTGGCGGGGGTTCGAATGACGGATCGCGGTAGAGGCCTAACTGATTCTCCTTAGGGAATGTTGTCTACCTGCGGGGGAGGTTGAGGTGTGGTCACGCTCGATCTTCTAGGAGGTTGAGACGTTGCCGTGCCCGATGGGGCGGAACGATGCTCGGTCATGCCGGAAGACAGCCAACCTTCGGGTTGTACCGTGGCCCAGAGTGGTCAAGACCGCCAACCTTCAGGTTGTGCCGTGGCTGAGAGTGGTCATAATCACTAGATAATAAAATGGAATACGCTTGAATGCATTGCGCATGAAAAATGGTGTCATGTGTTCAGATTATGTGCCTTGTCTGATGCATTGTTTATAGAATGCCATAACTAATATCATGCAGGGTATGTGCCAAGGCGATGTAAGAACGCCTGTGGTTTATTTGTTAAATGAATTGAGTCGCTCGAACCTATTATAGATTAAGTAGAGCGAGAATTGCTCGCTATTGATATGCTATTGACAATAAGCTACATATTTAGGGTATGCTTTAGGCGAATTAGTATCCTACACAAGGCTTAGTTTGTTAACTTACTGAGATTTATCTCGTTATTAACCGCTTTTCAGACCTGTAGTATGAATATGCGACCCATGCGGTTCGGGGTTCCCACGGACTAGAGCCTCGTTATAACACCGCACCCGATCCCCGGTGTAGACTACAGTTTTGAGCTTCACGTTATGACGGTCTGGGTTGATGAGGGGTTGAGGCACCTGATACCTCACCAATTCAAGGTATGATTTGTCCGCCATGGGGATGCCCTTGTTGGTCCTCTAAGAGGTTTCGATGGGCCTGATGGAGGTGGGGCTCCAGATGAGGAAGTATGGGATCCGATGGACATAGAGATTCCCGACGGTGTTGTGGAAGATCTAGAGTCAGACCCGAATGAGGAGAACAATCTTGAGCCTCCCCCCGACTACTACCTCGTCTAGCTTGGACTTGGATTACTGACTTTTTGGTGTAACCCAGTCTTAGCAAAGATAAGTTAACTCGACCCCTGATATCTTTTTTATGGTCTCGATAGGAAGTAGCCGTAGTGAGGGCTTGTATATATAAACTTCCTAGGTTAATAAGTATATAAATAAAGTGTGTTTTGCTAATGATGGTAGTTCTGTTGTTTTTCCTACTATCCTTGTTGTCGTGATTATTGGGTGGTTATTAATCGTTTCTACTTATGTTAATCAAAAGATAAAAAAAGGATCGACGACGCCTCTTGGGACGTCATATTCAAAATGACCCAAGAGAAGTATCGGGATCATTGTGCGCTCAAGGGCCGGGGTGTGACATGCTTGAAGAATGATTGCAGAAGCAAAGGTATAGGTCCAAAGAAGCATGATGAGGCAACATCCTCTAGTACAAAGAAGGATGGTGACAGCAGCACGAGAGACATATATCTCGTTTGCAATCCATCTCAAGGTGACTGGAGTGCATGAACAATTGATACTGGAGCATCTTTTCATATGCGCCTCATAAAGATTGGTTCTCTTGTTATGAGCCATATCAAGAAGGTACAGTGCGAATGGGAGATGACACAACACTTGATATTGTTGGTCCCAGAAAGGTGAAGCTAAAGATGAAAGATGAGACAATTAAGAATCTTCCAGATGTGATGCATATTCCTAGTCTTGCAAGGATTCTTATTTCTATTATAAGGAAGATAAAAGCATGTACCTTGCTATGTTCACTGTGGAATTCATGGAAACATATAATTGTTTCGATTGGCACTGATGTTAGTGCGCTATCCTTTGAAGGCACTGTAGCTGCTTTATTGTCTGAGGAGATGAGGAGAACAGGTTCTGATAGTGCAACAAAGAAGGCTCTTTTTGTAAGAGGAAGGAATAGTGAATGATCTAAATCCAAATTCGATGACTGAAATAAGTTTAGAGGAACATCTAAAAGCCGAGATCGATTTGAGATAAAGTTTTGGAAGTGCAGAAAAAGTTAGACACTTGAGAAAGGATTGCATAAGTAAAGGTATATGTCCAGAGAAGCATGATGAGGCAACATCCTCTAGTACAAAGGAGGATGGTGATAGCAGCACGGGAGACATGTATCTCGTCTGCAATCCATCTCAAGGTGACTAAAGTGCATGGATAATTGATACTGAAGTGTCTTTCCATATGGCGCCTCATAAAGATTGGTTCTATTGTTATGAGCCATATTAAGAAGGTACAGTGTGAATGGAAGATGACACGACACTTGATATTGTTGGTCACAAAAAGGTGAAGCTAAGGATGAAAGATGGGACAATCAATAATCTTCCAGATGTGATGCATATTCCTGGTCTTACTAAGAATCTTATTTCTGTGGGAATTAAGGCAGATACTAGCATTACTTTCATCAGCGACAAATATTCATGCAAGCTAACTTGTGGATCTATGGTGATCACTAAAGGCGAACAGTATGAAAAACTATGGAAGATATTGGGAAGCACAGTGATCAATGGTGAGATCTCAAAGCAGGTGGAAGAAGATACTTCGATGTTATAGCAGGGAAGATTGGGTCATATCGGTGAAAAAGGGCTAGTGACCCTTACCTCAAAGAAGATGGTAGATGGAATTCCGAGATGTTCTATGGGTTTCAGATTTTGTGAACATTATCTACTTGAGAAACAAAATTGGGTATCTTTTGAATCCATAGGAGGGAAAGCAAAGAGGATTCTGGATTTGATCCATAGTAATGTCTTTGAGCGTACACCTGTAGCATCGATTGACAAATCAAGGTATTATGTTTCTATTACTAATGATTTTTCCAGATATGTGTGGATATATTTCCTGCAGAGTAAAGATGATGTTCTTGAAAAGTTTTGCAAGTTCAAAACTTTGGTGGAAAATCAGTTTGATAGAAAAATCAAAGTTTTACACATTGACAACGAAGGAGAATTTTGTTCAGTGAAATTTGATCAATTTTGTGCGACCAATGGCATTGCAAGACAAAAAACAACACCCTATTTACCTCACTAGAATGTGGTGGCAGAGAGGCTTAATCGGTCTCTCATGAAGAAGACAAGGAGTATGTTAAGTGGTGCAAACTTAGCAGTTGAATTCTAGGCGAAAGCAGTGGCTATTGCATGTTATTTAAAGAACAGGTCTCCCACATCATCTTTAAAGGATCAAACACTGTTTAAGACACTATTCGGGAAGAAGCAAGACATATCCTATGTTAGAGTGTTTGGCTGTTGTCGCGACCCTCCTCGGAGGTAAATGCGCGGGTATGGATCCGTTTTCGTCTTTCAAGGCTAGATGATTACTAGATTAATTAGCTTTAGGTTTAACTAACCTAACTCGGACTCTCCCAAATCCTACTTAATTGCAACTTGGGTAAAAGGAAGCTAAAATTTGGAGTCGCCACTAATCGTTTCGAGGTGGGTAGATTAGACACCTAATCGAGTCGGGGGAAGAACCAACTCGATTCTACAGAACCAAAAATTCTAGGGTTTAGGGACTTACTTACGCTAATGATTTCTATGAGCGCCTTTTCGATACCTAATTGGTTGAGATGTTTTCTAAGTGTCCATGCAATCTTGATGGCATTTTAATCCTAAATGACAAATCCATTTTTGTAGGTGAGCTTGCAAAATGTTTTTGTGATTTTCCTTTTTAAGGGTCTAAGCTAATTCTATCCTAAGAAAGAGAAATTAACAATCAATGTATTGAAGTGTGGTGCATAAAGTAAACAACCAAACAATTTAAAGCAAGCTAATCTAAGTGCGAAAAAAATAAAGCCCGCAACTCGTCAGGCATTAATGATTACAACCCTTTATAAAGATGGGGGAAAAGGACCGGAATGGACATCGGTCGATCGTCGTCTTCAATGTGTTGGCTCATCGAGACATAAGAAATGACTAAACATACATCTAACAACCAAGATCAAGCGAACACAATTAAATGGCCTCAGGATCGGCCTTTGCAAGCATGCGATTTTGAGATTCGCGCCTAAACAGGTGATTATGATTGATTATCATCGATCGAGCCCATTGAACCTCCACTTTGCACAAGTGCTATGAGAGATTAATAGCATCGGTCCGAAGGTTTAACTAATGTCATGTGACACTCTAACGCCAAGCAAGCATCGAAGGGTGGAGCGGAACATTCAAATACATGGCAAGTACGAAGTATTTAAGGCACACGACATAAAAAGCATGAATAAAAAAATGATATCTCAATTTTTGTGCAAATCTTACCCAACGACCATGAAACACAAAATTTAATCATTAAGAAATTTCAAGAATAAGGTTTGAGGGTGCAAATATCAATTTCGACCACATGAGTCTTAAATATTTGAAAACATTGTAAATTAGACCCACAAGTAAGAAAAAACGAACTGATTTTCCCTGGAACTTTTTGAGCCTAGTAAAAATAGCAAACGATTTTCAAAAGTCACAAAATTTGGCAGAGATATGGATCAGCATATTCTGAACAAATTTCATGTTTTGTGTTTTCCCAAAAAAGCCCTTCAAGTTAGTATAAATTGACAATTTCACCCGGAAGGTCAGATTCGTTTGTTCAAGGGACCAGTCTGTGCACTGTCCGAATTTTATGAAATTGACCAATTGAATCAAATACCCTCGATATGAAATTTTTCAGGACATTATATAAGACCTCAATGAACAACTTTCATGTTTTGAGGTTTTGCAAATAATGACTGTAACCTCATCGTTTTGGCGAAATAAGATAGCACAACTTTCTGCATCAAAATCTGGAAAAACATCCTTAAATGATCGGTGATGTAGAGGTCGATATGACCAAGTTAGAAATTTCGTATGGCATTGAAAAATTTTCACATAATATTCATGGATGTGGTCCACAACTTTCATGTAGAACACTTTTCCAAATTCATTATAAAAAAATCATAAAAAAAGAGAGACCACGAAGGTCGGTCAAGAAACAGAGGAAACAGTATTGAACAGAGACTGTCTTCCGTGTTTTTTAAATCTGCCTTTAGATTGCGAAGGGATTTTCACATAGTAAACGAGCTTCGTTTTAACTCCACAACCACTTGAATCGAATCTTGAAATGTCGTTTTCAAATTTTTAGTCGATGACTTTTTGAAACAAATTCGTTTAGGGACTCAAATGGCCATTAGAAGCATGAAAGGTCAGAAAAACGAGTTTCACAGAAACATGGCATACCATCTAGGCAACAACCAGCAAGCAAGACATGATCATCTACCATCCTTTGGAGCTTAGAAACAACATATCATAGCGGCAAGATAAGTAGGCATAACCACGTGAAGGTGAGGCCAAACGGCCTCTTATTAGACAAAAAAAAAGGTCATACTCTAGAGTAGAAATGAACCCACATTTGTCGATGATGGATCAGGGTTCGATCAAGCTATTTGGCCATCAAAGGATCCCGATGGACGACCAAGTATAGCCCGGCAACTCTGAATCGAGGGAAAAAAAACGGCGTTAGCAACGGTAATAGGCAAACCGACCACTAAAATGGAAAAGAAGAAAGAGGGGGGTTTCGATGGCTGAATGGGAAAGATTCGGACATGAGGACGTCAAGGGCTTGCAGTCGGAAATGATGTCGCTGGAGTGGCCTCGGAGAGCCGGCAAGATTGGCGGCTCAATCACCGGCGTGTACGTTAGTGATGTGGCTGAGAGGAAGAAATGGCGCATCAGCAGTCTACAGTGGTCGGACGGCGACAAGGGTGGCGCGATAGGATGAAGGAGAGAGAGAGGGTGTCAATGGTGGCTTGCCGGAGGCGGGTTGGCCGGCGGCGACACATAGCGACCGGAGGTGGTGCGGCCATGGGTGACAGAGAGAGAGGGAGAGAAAGTGTGTCTTCTATCTTAAAAAATTCAGCCTCCCAAAAAAATGATCCCCTCTAGGGTTTTTGAGAAATGTGTAATATATAGGGCCACTTAAGTGATCTAATCTTGACCCTTCATCAAGCAATGGTTGAGATTTAACTTGTTCTCCAAGTTTGTGGCATTTTTGTAATTATGGCTCAAGAAAGTGAAATGAGTTTGGTCATGGGGAATGAGCCATAAAATGGGCTAAAATGACCTGAAAATGGCCGGGAGTGGCCAAAATCCGGCCATTTTCGCTGGATCTCCGGCAAGTTGGTTGGACTGGGTCAATCCGATCAAACCCAAGTTGACCGATTTGACTAATTCTTGACTGGGCCGGTTCAAGGGCCAAACGAACTCCAATTTTGATGAAATTTTCGCCAAAATTTTCCTTTTCCCTCTATTTTCTAAATATGAAATTTTCCAAATTTTTCTGGACCAAGATTTATTTATTTATTAATTTCTTGATTTAATTATACTAATTCTTCTTTTTTGGCTAAAACTGCTAGGCATTCTAGATATGTCGGTATGAGCTTGATTTTCTTGGCCAAATTGAGTGTCTAAGGATGTAACTAGGATGCCTAAACCTAAGCTCGGTTTTAAACCTAAACCACTCTTAATATGGTCAAATCAATCTCAAGATGAGTGAATTGACCAAAATGGATAGTAGATTCTGGTTTGGTTTAATCAAATAACTCAAATCTTGGTCTCGTCTCACTACTCATGAAGTAATTGTTTGAAACGATCATTTAGGCTCGAATTAGGGCTAATTCACCAATATACTCAAAACTTGAAATTGATTGAGGGCTTTGATGTGAAACATCCTCTAGATATCAAATGTCTCAACTACAAGAAATTCTAAATTTTTTATCTAAATGGTAAATTTTGATTTTTGGGCCAATTAGGGCTTACTTTTCCTTGAATTGAGGAAAAGTATGTCCCCAATTGATTTTTATGAAATTGAAAGTGTAGAAACTCAACTAGAAAATAAAAGGGATGCTTTGTAACTTTTCTCTAATTTTTTTGTATTTGTTTTCTGAATTTAGGCCAAGAAAATTCATTTTTGAAAGGAAAATCAATGTATATGGTTAAATTCATGAATTTTTGAAAATTGAAAGCGGGAAAATTCAAATGACACCATTTAGAACATATTCATGTGAAAATACAAAATCCGACTCTGGGGTTGACTTTCGGCCCGATTTTAGTCAAAGGTTTGAGCAAAAAGTCAACTCGAAAGTCTAATTTTGACTTTTTGAGGTTAAGGTCCAAATGCATCCTAAATGCTAGGCCGAAGCATGATCAAGTGAAAAATGACTCTTTTTGGGTCGAAAAATAAGTTTTATCGCGATCAAAACCTAACTTTCATGTTTTTACCTTTATAACTTACTGACTAAAAATTAGGTGTCAATAGCTGTGAAGCGTACGTACACGTGCCAAAGGAAAAGAGGAACAAGCTTGAGAGCAAGTTAGAAAAGTGCATCTTCATTGGGTACAAGGAGGGTGTCAAAGGGTATAAGCTGTGGAATCCTGATAATAAACGTATCATCTATAAAAGAGATGTGGTGTTTAAAGAATCTACTACAAATCAGATTATTACACAAGTTATAGAAAAATAAAAAATGGTTGAGTTAAATGTCAATTTGAAGGAAGAGATAGTGGCTACACAAGCTGGAACAGAAAATTCAAATTCTGAAATTGCTGAGCCTGATGAGGTGGATGACATAGTAGATTTTGAAAATGAGTTTGAAGTTGAAGCACTACCTAAACCAATCCTAAGAAGGTCCACACGGCTGAAAAGACAACTTGAAAGGTATATCCTATTTGCCAGTAATGAAAATTGTGCTCTAACTATTACAGGTGATGATCCAAGTATTGTTAAGGAAGTAAGAAGTGCGGAAGATCACAAACAATGGGAGAAAGCCATGAAAGATAAGATGGACTCCCTGGATAAATACAGAAATTGGAGTTTGGTAAAACTGCCTACAAATTGAAATGCAATTGGTTGCAAGTAGCTATTCAAGAAGAAGGTGTCTGTAGATGGAAAGATAGAACGATATAAAGCTCGTTTGGTTGCGAAGGGATATTCGCAGGTACAGGGAGTCAATTATGGTGATATTTTTTTCTCCTATTGCTAAATTGAATTCCATAAAACTTATCTTATCTGTAATAGCTGCATATAATCTGGAGATAGAGTAGCTTGATGTAAAGACAACATTTCTCCATGATGACTTAGAGAAGGATATTTATGTGAAGCAACCAGAAGGGTTTGTGATCAAAGAAAATGAGATTTTGTCTTCAAAATGAACAAATCTTTGTATGGCCTCAAGCAATCTCCAAGAATATGGTACCAGAAGTTTGACTGATATGCCCTGAAGCTTGACTTTGTTCGTTATGTCTATGTGAAGAGGTTAGATGATGATTTTGTTATATTAAACCTTATATGTTGATGATATGCTACTAGTTGAGAATAATATGAGAATGATTAGTATTGTGAAAGGACAGTCAGCAAAACAGTTAAAGACGAAAGATCTAGGCCTTACAAATTTCATCTTAGGTATGCAAATAAAAAAGGGAGCATAAGAATGGGAAGTTATGGCTAAGCTAAAATAAATATGTTAAAAGTGTGTTGAAAAAATACAACATGACATATTGTAAGCTAGTGAAGACCCCTATAAGTTGGTATCAAAGCCAGGCGTTTGGTCGATGTTGTTGGGATCACTCTCTCTACCCTTCGTCCCTAGTGGTTAGGTGAGTCCCTTAGGGCCCTAGTAAGGAGGACTAGGCATCAGTTGCGCTAGTGGAGCGTGGTGGAGCAAAAAGTACTACATCGCCTAGGTAGGGCGTTCTAGGCTTGAATATAAGCTTCAGGACCCCCCATCTACTATCAACTATAGCTTTTGGTGTGAGACCACCCAACACTAATATCGGAGGTTAGGTTGTTAACAAGTCTAAACCTAAGAGCAACACGGGAGAGGTATGAGTTATCGATGCTCCAACCCAAGACCCGATGTATAAGAGAGATTGTTGATGTTGTCTCACATTGGTTGTGAAAGGGGCTGGTAATTAGTTTATAAATGTGAGGAAAAGTCTTACCATTTGAGGTAGCTTTTAGGGTGAGAGAAGCCAAAGACCACCCAACATTGGTATCAGAACCTAGGCTGTCAACAAGTATAGATCCAAAAGTCACATGGGAGAGATATGAGTTGTCATTGCTTCGACCTAAGGCCCAATGTGTAAGGGGGAGATTGTTGAGGTTGTCCTACATTGATTGTGGAATGGGCTGGTAGTCAGTTTATAAGTGTAAGGAAAAACCTAAACCTTTAAGCTAGTTTTTAAGTGAGAGAGTGTCACGCTTCGGCCCTCGAACGCGTAATGATCCCTATCACTTCTCTTGGGTCATTAAAAATGCGATGTCCCATGACGCGTCGTCGACCCATTCTTTTATCTTTTGATTAATGCAAGTAAAAACAATTAATAAACACCCGAACAATCACTAGAACAAAGATAGCAGGAAAAACAGCTAAACAACCATCATTAGCAAAGCTCAAACTTTATTCATGTACTTGTTAACCCTAGGAAGTTATATATACAAACCCTCACTACGGGCCACTTCCTACGAAGACTATAAAAAAATACTAGGGTCGAGGTTAACTTATCTCTGCTACTACTACAGGGTTACGCAAAAAAGTCGGTCCTCCAAGCCCGACCTAAAGGTAGTACTCAGGAGGAGGCTTGGGATCGCTCTCTGCATCCGGATCGAACTCCAGATCTTGAACAACATTGTCAAGAACCTCCAAGTCCATAGGATCCCAAACTCCTTCGCTTGGAGCTCCACCTCCGCCTCGTCCATCAAAACCCCTTAAAGGGCCAAATAAGGCATCACCGTGGCGAACGAACCACGCCTTAAAATGATGAGGTATCAGATGCCTTAACACTTCGTCGACCAAAACCATCGTAACGTGAAGCTCATAACGGTAGTCTGCACCAAGGACCAGGTACGGCATTATCTCGAGACTTTAGTCCGTAGGAACCCAGAATCGCACGAATCTCGTATTCATAATATAGGTCTGAAAAGCGATTAACAACGAGTGAAATAAAATCTCAGTAAGTCAATCTAAGCCTCATGTAGGATGCTAATTCATCTAGAGTATACCCTAAATATGCAACTTATTATTGATGACAAATTAATAGTGAGCAAATCTCGCTCTACTTCATCTATAACAAGTTTGAGTGACTTAACTTAATCAACAGACAAACTGCAGGCATTCTTACCTCGTCTTGACACATACCCTACATGATATTAGTTATAGCATTCTGTAAACAATGCAATCAGACAAGGCACACAATCAAAACACATATCACCATTTCTCATGCGCAATGCATCCAAGCATGTTTCAATTTTATGCCTAGTAATTACGCCCGCTTTAGGGCACGGCACAGCCCATGGTTGGTGTCTTTTGGCAAGACTAAGCATCATCTCGCCCCATCAGGCACGGCAACATTACAACCTCCATCAGAGATGGATAGCATTCCATAAAGAAGAATTAGTTCGGCCTCTACCGCAATTTGTCATCCGATCCCACTGGGCATCCGATAAAATCATCATCATCCCGACCCTGCCGGAAATTCGATAAATTGGGCATTATCCCCAAGCCTCTTAGGGGTCCGTACTCTTTCTATGATTACACGAGCACATAAATCATGCATGCCATTCTCATTTCTTCTTTCTTTTAGCCAAAGTACCTGTAATATGTGCTCATGCCATGATTCGTGCTCATATGTCAAGCTTATTGCATTTTTACACACAAAAATGCAATAAAATAATCACACGTGATCACACAGACATGTTTTTCTCGTCAAACTTCACGTGCTTCATTTTTCAAGCCTCTAGATTATTCTAATACGTAAAACTTGGTATCTAAGTATGACACCCCACAAATCACCATTTAAATGTCAAAATTACATTATTTTCAACGAGAAAGCTATAGTTCGTGAGACGACAATCTTTCCAAGGTAACCTACCCTTCAAATGGCACAAAAGCATGCATAAAAACTATTTTATCACTTACTTACCGATAGCTTATCATCCCTGTGATGATAGCTTATCACTTTTCCTTGATAACATATCACTTCCACTTATCATTTCATAATAACTTATCACCTAATCCAACCATAGTTAACTAATCCAACTATAGTTAACTCTAAACTTCACTTAATTTAACCCTAAGTGTAATTAACAACCTAACCAAGGATTAGGGAGTTAACTCACTAGTTTAACGGCAGTGGCGACAAATGGCAACACAGCGCGACAAGGGTGCGGCATGGCGGTGGCGATGGCACAGATGGTTTGGCTTGGACTCGGCACGGCGCGACGCGGCGAACGACAGTGATGGACGGCTCGGTGGCGACGGTAGGGCGCGGCTACACGGAGGCAAGGATGCAACTCAAGCTCGGCACAGTAATGAATGACGGCGGCAAGGTTAGTGGCAAAGTGAGGGGCGGCAGTGATGGTGGCCGAATCCAAGAGGAAAATGAAAGAGAGGAAGAGAGGAAAAAGAGAGAGAGAGAAGGGAAAGAGTGAAAGTGAGAATGAAAAAGAAAGAAAGAGTTGTCTTGCTACTTCTTCACCAAGTTGCATTATTGCAACTCATTAATGCAACCCAAAATTTTTATCTAATCTTGCCCTTGAAATTCAAGATAACTTAAGGCCAAATAATTGTGTAAAGAAGAGAGAGAGAGAGAGAGAGAGAGAGAGAGAGGGGATAGGGAGGCGGCCAATTAAGGGAGAGAGAGGGAGAGAAGACAACTTGCCAAAGCCTTAATGAACCTTGTCTTAAACCATTAAATATGTCCCCTAAAGTCCAAGTTTCTAGAAGGGGTAAAATGGTAATCTCCATCCTTAGCACTATTCATACTGGCTTGCACTATTTATGTGGGCTTGCACTATTCACAAGAGCTTGGTTTGAATTTAAAGGGCTTAATGGGCTTGATATCCAATAGGTTCTTTATTTAGGCAAAAAATAGGCTTTCGAAAGCAAAACGATAATTTTCTCTTATAGGGCCTCTTGGTGGTTGAATTTCATAGAAAGTAGGCCTGCTGGTTCATACGAAGTCCATAACATATCTTTGATTCTCAATTTTCGGCTTGCTGTCACTTATCCGAAAATTTATGGTTTACCGATAAACTTTGAGATTTTGATTTCGTAACGTCAAAAACTCTTCATCAAATTAGAATTCGTTGTTAAAATCCATCGAATTCAATCTCCGTACGTCAGTCAAAATTTAGGGATATCACAACTCTTCTCTCCTTATAGAAATTTCGTCCTTGAAATTTAAATCATTACATGACATCCTAAAAAGATAGGGATATTGGCGCCTCATTATCTCTTCGCTTTCCCACATTACTCCTTTTGTTCCGTGATGTTGCCAAATCACCTTAACCAAGGGAATCGTCTTGTTCCGTAGCACTTGCTTTTTTCTGTCCTCTATCCTCACTAGTCGTTCCACGTACGACACTCGATCGTCTACTTCTATTTCCTCAAAGTTAAGCACGTGAGCCAAGTCAGGCTCATATTTGCTCAACATAGATATGTGAAAGATATCATGTACTTGAGCCAGTCTTAGTGGCAATGCGAGACGATAGGCCAAAATCCCAATTCGTTCTAAGATTTCAAAAGGTCCAACATACCTTGGACTCAGCTTTCCTTTCTTGTCAAATCGAGAAGTACCTTGCATTGGTGATACCTTGAGGAATACATGGTCACCTACTTGAAATTCCAATGGTCTACGTCGCTTGTCTGCATAACTTTTCTAGCGGCTTTGGGCTGTCTTAAGTCTTTCTTTAATAACCTTGATAGCATCTAATGATTGTTGTACCAACTCGGGATCTATGATCTTTCATTTACCAACTTTGTCCCAATAAACTGGAGTCCTACAGGCCCTACCATACAACGCTTCAAATAGTGCCATTTGATACTCTATTGATAGCTGTTGTTGTAGGCAAACTCAACAAGATGAAGTTGTTCTTCCCAACTTCCTTTAAAATCTAGAACATATGCTCGCAACATATATCCTTGAGCATTTGAATTGTTCTCTCTGATTGGCCATCCATCTGCGAATGATAGGCTGTGCTATATTGCAGCTTTATTCCTAAGGCAATTTGCAAGTTTTTCCAAAACGTTGCAGTGAACTTGGGATCTCGATCTGAAGTGATCGTCACTAGCACTCCATGAAGACGAATAATTTGTCACATGTATAAGTCAGCATATCAATCTAATGCGAAATCCTTTCATATGACGATAAAATATGCGGACTTCATGAGTCTATCAACCACGACCCAAATGGAATCGTTACCTTGTTGACTCCTTTGTAATTAAATCACGAAATCTATTGTGATATGTTCCCATTTCCATTGTCACGCCCCGGACCATATGAGCGTGATAACATCCCGTTCAACTTTCGTTTCGATTCCGTAACAACCAGGATCCTACAACGGTGGTAATAGTGCGGAATAAAGGATGCATGCGGTAGTGCAAATAACTCAGTACATATGATAAACAAGATGACTGAAAGGATTCATAACATAACCAAAGTCAGTCGAATATGAAAGCGTACAACTTAGGGAAAACGACAACATAGTTCGACAAAATGGAGACATTCACTATTCCAAAACTACACCTGCTACCCTACGAGATTAGACAAAAAGATGCTACAAATGCACCTAGACATCGGGCTCGCCATCACTAGCATCTTCCTCTTCTTTTTCAGGGTCGAACTCGACTTCAGAAGCAACAGACTCCATGCCTTGGGCATCCACGGCGGGAATAGGTGGAGATGGCTGGCTCGCTTGAACCTTAAAGGTAGGGTTGTATACCTCACCATCTGGAGGGGCAGGGTCGCACCAATCCGGGATTACACAAAGTGGCACATCAAAACCCTTCAGGGGTCCAACCTCCATCCCATTCTCATCACGATAGAACCATGCCTCGTAGGTATGCGATTTCCAATAAGGGTCTCCCTCGTCAACACAGACTATAGTCCTTTTTCAGATGTACGTCTTACTTTCGACCGGGGGGTATTCAGTGACTATTGTCTCAAAATCCATCGGCACTCCATAACGCTTAGGCGGCATACTTATGGTCTAGAGTCTGAAAATGATAAATCCCACGATGAGGTGAGAATAAATCTCAGTGAGCCAAACCTAACCCTACACTAGGACAAAGGTACCTCCAGACTCTTACAACGTGCAAGTTCTAACCCTGAGCATTCACAAGACCAAGAGTCAATAAAACGAAGACACGACATCAGACATTTAAATTTTCAATTCAAAAGCAGTTTACAAGCTCACAAGCACTTGATTAGGGCTAGGCTTCGTTTTTAAGGCATAAAATAATTCTATGATTCACAAATAGTGCCTTCCTTCCCAAACTCAATTCTCGTTATCCAACCTTCATAACATATAAGTCATAATCTCGCTATCCAACCCTCACTACGTGTTCTAGCGCCCGGGCCATAGCGTAATGTTAATCTTGTCGGCTCATCGATCTGCACTATATCGCAAAAGTACTTTCATCGGCTCATCGGGCCATATAATAACTAATATGTGGCTTTTACTATACGGCTTTCCTTATAGCCTCTCCTAAAGCCGGGATCATTATGATCCAATATCGGCATTTAGCATTCACTTGCCATACTGAAAAATCACCCATAATCACACAAGGCCGAGTATACATAGGCCCTCAATTAACACTTACACAAGCCATTTGATAACCAACATGCAAGAATATGCCATATACATCAACTTGCACTCAAAGCATGTCTTACAACCACAACTCACATAATCATTTTGCATGACTCAAGATCACATCACTTACATATTCGATCACTCATGGACCATCTAGCACCGAATCACACAAAGCCCAACACACAAGGCATTTCTATAAAACTTACAAATATTAAGCACAAAGCACTCCATAGGGCATAAATTCAGTGGTACTGTTCACGCACCCAAACAACCATTAGATTTCAACAAAACCTTAACCAAACATGCTCATAACTATCTAAATATCATGATCTCAAGCCTACAAGTTATCCAACATGAAAATCTCATATAGTGCAAATTCGGGTCCCTTGCACTCCCACTATGAATAGCCCACAAAAAGCCTCAAAATTTCATCCATACTTGTCTATTAGTAATCTAGAGTACTAACATAGGTTTAGGGATGACTCACTAAAGATCCAAGTAAGAAAAGTCCCCAAAATCACCCCTAGAGCTCACAGCACAAGTTGGTCCGACGGGGTCCCTGGCTTCCCGGGCGAACAGCGGTACACGGCGGTCACGAGCTGAGGTGGCTCACGATAGTGGTAGGTGTGGGGCGTGATGGTGATGTGCGTGGTGGCTGGTGGTGGTGGTGACCAAACAAGAAGGGAGAGGGAAGAGAAAAATGAGAGATAGAGTGAGTGGGAGAGAGTGAAATTCGAAATTATGAGAGGGGAGAGAGAATAAAGTGGTCTTGAGTTTCATTTTGGCTTGTTTGGGAAGCTTTGATGGGGTTTATGGGGAAAGACAACTATGTGACATGAGGAGAAGTCTAGTGATGGTTATGAGTGATGGGTTAAGTGACATAAAGTGAGAGAGAGAAAGACAAGAGGTGATGGGTGGCTTAAAAGTCAAAGAAGAGAGCCCACAATATCTTACTCTTGTCTCTTATGCAAAAATGCACATTTAAGGCATTAATGCCCTAAAGTTTCGGTCACATAGGGGGTCAAAAATTAAATGTGCTCTCAATTAAAAATCTAAGGAATGAGCCTAAATTTGGGGGTATAAGGAATTTCCAAATTAATTCCCTTAATCACCGATTTCCAACCTACCTCGGAACGACCTCAAATTCAAAAAGTCTCGACGAGACAATTCCAACGTTTCATTGTCAAAATTCTCGAATGATCGACGTCCAATTTCGAAGCCCAATTCGTAACTAAAATCCATGAATAGTAACTTCATGGCGTCTCGAACTAACGGGTGGCTTTTAGGGTTTTACGCGTATTGACCCATGATCATTGTCACATTTAAAGTTGTTCAAACCATGGTGACTTTGATTGTCATGTAATTACGAGGGTCAATCGTTGGTTCCAAAGGTCGCATTCGTTAAAAATCTGGTTTAGGTTAATTCGCAAATTATACTCTGATTGTACGGAATCACCTGCGGACCAATCATATAACGCTAGCAAATCGTTCTAAAACCAATCTTTGAACGGCCTATGATGGCACATGATGTTCCCTCGGCAATCCTTATGGTCAAGTCGTTAATTCAGGGTCGAATTATTTGGTTAACGTACTTAATTCCTCATTAGCATTTCCCCTTGGGTTAGTTAACTCAAGAGTGATCAATTCCGAGCGAGATTTACTGAAATACATCGATTGATATTTCATTCATTCATAAGCTTCAAAATGGGTCGAAATTTAGAATGTCACATCCATTTTGGGATCTGGAGAGCTTGTTGCAATCCACAAGGTTTGCAATGCTATGTCTTTACTTGTTGGCACGTTAAACATTTAGCCACGTGCTTAGCGATATCAGCCTTCATGCCAATCCACCAATAATATCGCCTCAAGTTCTTATACATCTTTGTGCTGCCTGGATGAATGCTGAAGCTACTATGGTAGGCTTCTGATAAAATTTTTTCCTTAAGCCCTATATCATTGGGCACGCACAATCGTCTGCGGAATCTCAATATTCCATCCTCATCTACTTGAAAATCAGCTTTCCTTTTTGCTGAATCCTCTTGCAGAATCTTTTGAATTGCAGGATTTGTCGATTGCAAAGCTTTAATCTTTGTCTGCACCTCTAGTTCAATTTTAAGAGTAGCCATGAGACTCGATAGGTGACTTTCCTCAAACTTAAAGTCTGAATCTCGCACTTCTTCAAGAAAAAGTCATTCTTAAACCATCATTTGCACAATTGTTGACTTTTGACTAAGCGTATCAGCCACCTTGTTTGCTTTACCAAGATGGTATAGAATGTCGCAATCGTAATCTTTGAGAAGCTCCATCCAACATCGTTATCTCATGTTCAACTCCTTTTGAGAGAACAGGTACTTGAGACTCTGATGGTCAGTATAAACTTGAAACTTTTCTCCGCATAGATAATGTCTCCAAATCTTGAGGGCAAATACGATTGCTACTAATTCCAAATCATGCATCGGATAGTTCAACTCGTGAGGCCTTAATTGACGGGATGCGTATGCAACCACTCTTCCATGTGGCATTAAAATGTAGCCCAATCCCTTAAATGATGCATCACCGTAGATTTTATAACCTTCTAGACTAGACGGTATTGTCAAGACTGGAGCTGTAATTAGCTTGTGCTTAAGCTCTTGAAAACTACGCTCGCACTTATATATCCATTCAAACTTCTCGTCCTTTTTTAGCAATCGTGTCAGAGGTATAGCTATTGTAGAAAAACTTTCGACGAATCGTCTATAGTAGCCTGTAAATCCCAAGAAACTTTGAATCTCTGTTACAGTCGTTGGCCTTGGCCAATCTATAACTGCTTCAATCTTGGTCGGATCTACGAAAATTCATTCACCAGAGATTACATGTTCAAAAAAAGCTACACGAGCTAACCAAAACTCATACTAATTGAACTTATCATACAGTTTATGCTCTCTAAGGGTCTGCAGAATTGTCCTCAAGTGTTGTTCATGTTCTTGTAGGCTTCTTGAATACACCAAAATATCATCAATGAACACAATCACGAGCGATGCAAATACTCCTTGAACACACGGTTCATTAGATCTATAAAAGTAGTAGGGGCATTTGTTAAATCAAACGGCATTACCGTAAACTCAATCAAACGGCATTACCGTAAACCATAATGACCATAACATGTACAAAATGCCGTCTTCAGTATATCATCATTCTTGATCCTCAACTGGTGATAGCCCGTCCTTAGGTCTATCTTGGAAAATATCAAAGTTTCTTGAAGTTGGTCAAATAAATCGTCTATTCTCGATAACGGGTACTTGTTCTTGACCATTACTTGATTGAGTTGCCGATAATCGATTCAAAGATGCAACGATCCATCCTTCTTTCTTACAAACAAAACTGGTGCTCCCCAAGGCGATGCACTAGGGTAGATGAACCCCTTATCCAATAATTTTTACATCTGCACCTTTAATTCCATTAGTTTCAACAGCGCCATGCAGTACGGTGCTTTGGAAATTGGCTCTGTTCTAGGGGCTAACTCAATCACAAATTCTATTTCCCTTTCTAGGGGTAGTTAAGGCAATTCCTTTGAAAAGACATCTGAAAAGTCTCGCCCTACAGCGATGTCTTCCATCCTTGGTTCCTCAACTAATGTATTGACCATGATTTCTAAATAACCCTAGCAACCTTTATCAAGCAAGGTTGTCGCTTCAAGCAACGAAATCAAAGGAATCGAAAGGGACCCTCTATTTCCAACAAACTCGAAACTAACCCTTCCTAATGGATTAAACTTGATTACTTTACGATAGCGGTCCATCGTAGCTTGTTGCTTGGTGAGCCAATCCATTCTGATTATGACGTCAAAGTCATACATAGCCACCACTATCAAATCTATGCTTTCCTCTCGACCATCTATGACTATCTTACAACCTGAACATCCTACTATAGATAATACTTTATCTTTTAAAGGGGTAGAGATACTAAGGGCTGTTTTCAAGGGTTTCGAACTTAACCCCACTAACTCAACAAATTGCTTAGCAACAAACAAATGTGTAGCTCTCGGATCAAGCAAAGCATAAGCAATATGATCGTGCAAGGAGACCGTACCTGTAACGGTTGGCGAATCTTTCGCCTCTTTCCTGGTAATAGCATAAACCCTTCTTTGCATCGGGGGTCGATTCAGATTATTTTACGAGGCGTTCCTTAATGGTTGTCCTCCTTGCGGCGGTGGTGCTGGTGCTCCAAGAGGTCAATGTGGACAGTTTCGTATTTGGTGGTTGTACTGACCACATTCAAAACAAGCTCCCTTACAGGAGGACACGGGGCTATTCCATGTCTTCTACTATAGAGTTGGCACACATAAACTGAGTTGTATGTCGGTTTTCCAATGCCATTCTTTCGGTTGGGAGAGATAAAATACTTTCCTCCAGTTATTGGCCATTTCCTAAATCGATGGTTGTCCATATTAGGTGTAAACGCGATCTAAATGCGGCTGCACGTTCTACCATGTTCCTTTTAATGAGTTAGGCCCTTTCATACAGCTCATCATAGTCCTTGAGGTTAAAGGGTATCAATCGGTCCTTAATCTTCGATTTCAAACTATCCTGAAATCTCATTGCTTTATCCATTGGGTCCTCAATCAATATCGGCGCATACCTAGACAGCTCGACGAACTTCGCTTCATATTGGTCTACTAATAGATGGTTCTAACGAAGTCGCTGAAATTCAGCCATCTTCTGTTCTCTTGCACAATCCAAAAATACTTTCCGTTGAAAACTCCAACGAAGGCATCTCACACCGGAACCGTACCTTAAGAAAAAACTCTTCCTCGAGTGGCTTCCTACCAAGAGCTAGCGTTACCTTGTAGTTGGTAAACAACCAGTATCACTTTGTCTTCCTCCGAGCATCTCAACAATGCAAAAGCCTTTTCTAATTCCTTGATCTAAAAGGTTATAGCCTCAGGATCACCCACTTCAGTGAACTTTGGCAGCTTTAGAAACTGCTTATGTCACGCCCCGACCCTTGGCATGCGACCATCCTTATCACTTATCCTTTGGGTCAGTAAAAATGCAACATCCCAAGACGCGTTGACAACCCATTCATTTTTATCTTTCAATTAACGCATGCGGAAAAGAACTACAACCTTCGACAAACACAACAACATGGATAGCAGGAAAAACAGCATAGCAAACATCGATACCAAAACACGCTTTCTTTTATTTATAAACATATTAACCTTAGGAAGTATATTTTTACAAGCCCTCACTTACGGGCCACTTCCATAACGACCTACAAAAAGATACAAGGGGTTGGGTTAACCTTTCTCCGTTGCTCTATGGGGTTACTTCCAAAAAGGTGTCAACTTTCTAAGCTTGACCTAATGGTAGTTCTCTTCCTCCGGATTCTCATCCGAATCGGACTCCAGATCCTCCACGGCGCCATTTGGAACCGCCAGGTCTACGGGATCTCATGATGCTCATCCAGGTCCTCCCCCATTAGGTTCGTCAAAGCCCCTCAGTGGGCCAAAAAGAACGTCGCCATGACACATAAACCACGCCTCGAACCGGTGGGGGATTAAATGCATTAACCCCTCGTCAACCCAGATAGTCGTACTATTCAACTCGAAGAAGTAATCTTTGTCAAGGATCAAATACGGTTTAACTTCGAGGCTTTGATCCATCGGGACCCCGAACCGTACTATCCTTGTATTCAAACTACGAGTCTGAAAAATGGTTAACGACAACTAGTGAGATAAGAATCTCAGTAGGTTAACAACCTAAGCCTCGGGTAGGGTGCTAATCTACCTAGAGCATACCCTAAACATGCAACCTAACGACGATGGCAGATCAATAGCGAGTGGCTCTCGCTCTATACAGCCTATAATAGGTTCGGGTGACTTTCGCCAATCAATAGACAAATCACAGGCATTCTTACCTTGCCTTGGCACATGCACATGCCCTGCATGTTATCAGTTGTAACATTCTATAAGCTACACAATCATCCAAAACACATAATCAGAACACATATCACTGATTTTCACACACAATACATCCAAGCATGTTCCAATTTTATGCCAAGACACACGGATTACGCCGGTTATTCACCAGTCTGCGCAAGGTACTTCCAGCATGACTAGGCATCGCCCCAAAACCATCAGGCGCGACAACGTCACATCCTCCCCCAGAGATGGACGGCATTCCATAAAGGAGAATTGGTCCGGCCTCTACCACAATCCGTCATCCGGCCTCGCTGGACATCCGATAAATCATCATCATCCCGACCCGATCCGAGACTACGATAAATCAGGCATCATCCCCAATTACCATTGAGGGTCCGTACACTTTGTGATCACACGAGCACATAGGTATACAAATCTTTTTTCTTCTATCTGTTTAATCAATGCACTCATGATACGTGCTCATGCCATGACTTGTGCTCACACGTCGATTTATTGCCATTTTCACACGTATAAATGCAATAACAAATCACACGTGATTACTCCATTATATTTCTCATACCAAACCTCACGTGTTCCATTTTTCAAGCCTCACATATTATTCCAATGCACAAAGTTATGTATCTAAGCATGAAACCATACCAACCAGCATTTATAGGCCAAGATACATTATTTTTTTTATAGAAAACCATAATTAACTAACCCAACCACAGTTAACTAGCCAAACCATGGTTAACTAACAAAATCATGGTTAACTATCTAACCTTAGTTAATCTAATCAGCCTTAATTAACTTCCATTTGCACTTAAATTAATCCCTAAGTGAAATCAATAACCTAATCAAGAATTAGGAAGTTAACTCACTTGTTTTTGCAACGGCGGTGGTGGCGTGAAGATGGCGGTGATGAAGATGGTTCGGCTTGGTGGTGGACAGCGGAGCTTGGCTTAGTGCGGCAGTGATGGCACGGCTTGGTGACGATGACGACGATCCTCACGACGGCAAGGTGGGCGGTGATGAGTTGGCATGGCGGCGGTGGACGGCGGTGAGGTGGGCAGCGGCAAGGATGGTGGTATGGCCGAATTTGCAAGGAAATGAGACAAAAAGGAAAGAGATTTCAAGAGAGGGTGTCTTGCTATTTATACAAGTAGAGTGCATTATTGCCTCCAATAATGCAACTCAAAAGACCTAGCTTGGCTTCTTGAAAGGTCAAGACCACTTTAAGTTAATTAATGAGACAAGGAAAGAAAGCAAGAGAGAGAGAGAGAGGGGGGAAGAATTCGGCCAACATGAGGAAGAAAAGAAGAAGAAGCCTTGTTGCAAGTCTTTAATGTTCTTGTCTTAAGTCCATTAATGCACCATCAAAATATCTAACTTTCTAGAAGGGGTAAAATGGTCTTTTCCCAATTTCGGCACCATTCATGTGGGCTACACTATTCACATGGGCTTGGCACTATTCATGTGGGCTTGGGCTTGAATTTGATGGGCCAAATGGGCTTGATATCCAATGGGCTCTTTATTTGGGCTAAAAATGGGCTTTGAGGCAAAACGGTCATTTCCTATCATAAGGCCTCTGGATGGCCGAATTTAATAGAAATTAGGTCCGTGGGTTCAAAGCAAGTCCGAAACGTCCCTTTGGTTGCCAATTTTTGGCTTACCATCTCTTAACCGAAATTTTAGGGTTTATCGATAAACTTTGAATTATCGATAACGGAACTTCCAATACTTCTGATCGGATTCAAATTTGTCTTTACAATCCATCGAATCCCATTTTAGTACATTGGTTGAAATTTGGGATGTCACAACTCAACCACCCTATGCATTAACTAGTTGTCGTTCTCATTTCCAGCCAACGGGACTTCATTGGGTACGGCGGCCGCAACAACAGCATCAGTTTGATTCTAAGCTTATTGTCCCATGAGATTTCCCATGGCTTCCAAAGCTTACAGAATTCTATCTATTCTGGGATCTTCTTGTGCTCTTCCTCGAGCACCTTCTTGGCCCTAGGCTACCCTTCTTCTATGGATCCTTAGGTCTGGATTACTCGTCTTATAGGAATCTCACGAATTTCTACGTGTCAAATTTCGACACGAAATTAGAACTCAAGAATCTTGAAAGTCAATTAGCAATTATAAGCATAAGGTGTTGTTCCTAACTAACTATCCCAAAACCCAACGCACCTTATCACTCTAGATTATGACAATGCTCTGTTACCAATTTAGGACGAGGATGTCACGCCCCGGCGTTCAAGCGCGTAATGATCCCTGTTACTTCTCTTGGGTCATTAAAAATGCGACATCTGAGGACGCGTCGTCGACCCATTCTTTTATCTTTTGATTAACGCAAGCGGAAGTAATTAATAAACACCTGAACAATCACTACAACAGAGATAGCAGGAAAAATAATAGAACAAACATTATTAGCGAAACTCACACTTTATTTATATACTTGTTAATCCTATGAAGTTATATGTACAAACCCTAGCTATGGGCTACTTCCTACGACGACTATCAAAAAGATATCGGGGTTGGGATTAACTTATCTCTGCTACTACTACGGAGTTATGCCAAAAAGTCGGTCCTCCAAGCCCGACCTAGAGGTAGTACTTGGGAGGAGGCTTGGGATCACTCTTTGCATCCGGGTCAGACTCCGGATCTTCAACAATGTTGTCAGGAACCTCTAGGTCCATAAGATCCCAAACTCCTTTGCTTGGAGCTCCACCTACGCCTAGTCTATCAAAACCCCTTAAAGGGCCAAAGAGGGCATCACCGTGGTGAACGAACCACACTTTAAAACGGTGAGGTATCAGATGCCTCAACCCTTCGTCAACCTAGATCATCGTAACATGAAGCTCATAATGGTACTCTGCACCAGGGACCAGGTACGGCGTTATCTTGAGGTTCTGGTCCGTAGGAACCCCAAATTGCACGATTCTCATATTCATACTACAGGTCTGAAAAGCAGTTAACAATAACGAGTGAGATAAAATCTCAGTAAATCAACAACCTAAGCCTCATGTAGGATGCTGATTTGCCTAGAGCATACCCTAAACATGCAACTTATTATCGATGATAGATCAATAGCGAGCAAATCTCACTCTATTTCATCTATAACAGGTTTGAGTGAATTAACTCAATCAATAGAACTGTAGGCATTCTTACCTCGCCTTGACACATACTCTACATGATATCAGTTATAACATTATATAAACAATGTAATCAGATAAGGCACACAATCATAACACATATCACTATTTCTCATGCGTAATGCATCCAAGCATGTTTCAATTTTATGCCTAGTGATTACTCCCGCTCTAGGGCACGGCACAACCCCTTGTTGGCGTCTTTCGGCATGACCGGGCATCGTCCTGCCCCATCAAGCACGGTAACATCACAACCTCCCCTGGAGATGGACAACATTTCATAAAGGAGAATTGGTCCAGCCTCTACCGCGATTCATCATCCAACCTCACCAGGCATCCAATAAAATCATCATCATCCCAACACCATCAAAAATCCGATAAATCAGGCACTATCCCCAAGCCTTTTGGGGGTCCGTACTCTTTCTGTGATCACATGAGCACACCAATCATACATGCCATTCTTGTTTCTTCTTTCTTTTAGCCAAAATACCCATAATATGTGCTCATGCCATGATTCGTGCTCATACGTCAAACTTATTGCCATTTTCACATGTAAAAATGCAATAAAATATTCACACGTGATCACACAGACATGCTTTTCTCGTCAAACTTCACATGCTTCATTTTTCAAGCCTCCTAAATTATTCAAATACGTAAAACTTGGTATCTAAGCATGACACCACACAAATCACCATTTAAATGTCAAAATTACATTATTTTCAACGAGAAAGCTATGGTTCGTGAGACGACCATCTTTCCAAGGCAGCCTACCCTTCAAACGGTATAAAATCATGCATAGAACCATTGCATATCACAAGCATAAGGCACATTAACTAACAACTTAATAATCAAACCTTGATAGCTTATCGCTCAAACTTTGATAGCTTATCAATAATTCCTCGATAGCTTATTACCCATTTGGTGATAGCTTATCACTTACTTACCGATAGCTTATCATCCCTTTGATGATCGCTTATCACTTTTCCTTGATAACCTATCACTTCCACTTATCATTTCATGATAACTTATAGCCTAATCCAACCATAGTTAACTAATCCAACCAAAGTTAACTCTAAACTTCACTTAATCTAACCCTAAGCGCAATTAACAACCTAATCAAGGATTAGGGAGTTAACTCACTAGTTTAACGACGGCGGCAATGAATGGCAACACGGTGTGGCAAGGGTGCGGCACGGCGGTGGCAACGGCACGGACGGTTTGGCTTGGACTCAGCGCGACGCGGCGAACGACGGTGATGGACGGCTCAGTGGCAATGGCATGACGCAGCTACACAGTGGCAAGGTGAGCGGCAAAGTGAGGGGCAGCGGTGATGGTGGCCGAATCCAAGAGGAAAATAAAATAGAGGAAGAGAGGAAAAAGAGAGAGAGGGGAAAGAGTGAGAATGAGAATGAGAAAGAAAGAGAGAGTTGTCTTGCTACTTCTTCACCAAGTTGCATTATTGCAACTCATTAATGCAACCCCAAAATTTTATCCAATCTTGCTCTTGAAATTCAAGATAACTTAAGGCCAAATAATTGAGGAGAGAGAGAGAGAGAGAGAGAGAGAGGATAGGGGGCGCGGCCAATTAAGGGAAAGAGAGAGAGAGAAGACAACTTGCCAAAGCCTTAATAAAGCTTGTCTTAAACCATCAAATGTGTCCCCTAAAGTTTAAGTTTCTGAAAAGGGTAAAATGGTAATTTCCACTCTTGGCACTATTCATACATGGCTTGGCACTATTTACGGGGGCTTGGGCTTGAATTTAAAGGGCTTAATGAGCTCAATATCTAATGGGCTCTTTATTTGGGCAAAAAATGGGCTTTCGGGGGTAAAACGATAATTTTCTCTTATAGGGCCTCTTGGTGGCAGAACTTCATAGGAAGTAGACCAGTTGATTCATGCCAAGTCCGTAACATTTCTTTGGTTCTCAATTTTGGGTATATCGTCACTTATTCAAAAATTTAGGGTTTATTGATAAACTTTGACATTTCGATTTCGTAACGTCAAAAATTCTTTATCAGATTAGAATTCGTGGTTAAAATCTTACGAATTCAATCTTAGTAAGTCGGTCAAAATTTAGAGATATCACAAAGAGGCCCCAGACCACCCAACAGATACATGACAAACAATGACTTAAAATTCTATATCCAACTTGATTTATTAACTTTGAAATTAAAGCTAATGGCGTTTCTTAGGACGTTGATATAGTCTTTTGGAGCTGGCATGCTGCAGAACTCTATGTAGTTTCATTTACTTCCTACTTATGTGAGATTCATCAGCAGAAAAAAAAAAACAAATTCTCTAGATGATATTTGTTATAATTCAACTTTTTCAGTCAAATCGCGCTTCATAGAAAAAATCTGATTAATTTCGACAATACTATAAATTGATACCCCCTCTCAAATCGGGGTGTAAATTGACATCTCCAATTTATTTTCCACATCAGCAAAGACAAATCATAGTTCGGATTTATGCCTAACTGCATAACACATGTCACCCTTCTCTCTGCCCGACACCTGCAGACCATTCTCTATTTACCATAGGTGAGGTTTCCAATCCATCGCTTGTATGCGAAAGTATACATAGCATAACTTCACAAAGCAATATGGTGCATTACACACTAGCCTCATGGGTTGGAATAGTGACTAAAGAATATAGTTGTTTGTGTAGATTAGAACACCACACAAATAAACAACATAAATAATATTAGTGGGTAGCTCAAGATCCCGTAGTTTGTCTTCTGAAGAATGAATTTCTTGTCCTAAAAAGAAAAAACGAAAGGTGGTTTGAGCTCAACCACATGGATTTCCACATTTTCCTGGTGCTTTGACTTTCTAATTGAGATTTTTTTTCTTTTCTTTTTTGGTGAGGCAATGGGTGCCCAAAAAGTCAATCATGTATATAGGTTGACTAATGAAGTTGCACTTGTCGCCGCAATATTTGATACAAAGATTGCGATCTTTCTAATTTAATGTGAGCAAACTTCAATTGCTAGACAAGTTGTGCGCAAAGTAATCATTTGTCAGTTCCTATTATTAATGAGCACGTGGCATCTTGATGATTGGCATAATAATAAATGAGTTGTCTATCTTTTAGGAGATTACGAATTCAATTCACGTCGTGAGCAAATCTCTGAACGACTCGTGTTGCACATCTTACGTAGAGAAACTTTTTGACTGTTGGCATCTTGGTTTGGCTGCAGTGACAGAGTCACTAAACTCGAACATCGAAGTCACAGATTGTGCAGGATAGTTGGAGATTAATCCAAACATTTCGTAGTGGGTTTACAACCCCTATGGTAATGCCCAAAAAAGAGTGCTAGCGCTGGTTGCCCCTCTCGACCCCCTTTTTCAAGGGTAAAAAACACCTACTACCTTGATTAATTCTCTTGGGAAGAGGGAAGAACTAGTTGCCTTCACGAACGGAAAGAATATACTCTTTTTGAGCTCATGCTCTAAACGAATTACCAACACCACATATTAATAGTTAAATATATGTGCATGCATTCATTTATATTACTTAGGAGAGGAAGAATGCCATCTACATTATATTCCTCGGGAATCAGTCGTTTAGTGGCATGAGTTCTTGCATCTTTGAGCGTATCAAATCTCTTCCATCCCAATCCCTAGTCAAATTATGTTGTGATATTCCTAAGAAAAACTGGCTGGTCACTCTTTACTGTTATCTATGCATCTTCGAAATAATAAGCTTTCACTGCAAGAAGTTCACAATCTCAAGCTTCTGAATATTTTGCTTTTGTTTTCTTATTACCCAGGACACAAGTGTTCATGAACCGATTGAGTCTAGGCTTTTCTGACTATCTAGTCTCATTCCTTGCTCAATTATGAAGCAAATTGTAGCGCGCATTATTGAGAATTTGAGAGTAATGGAATTGCATATTTATAAGGAGATCTGTTTTATAACTTCGATAGGCAATGGGGAAATTAACTGCCCATGGGTGATTGGAAAAAAAAAATGAAACCTCACCCATTCATCTGGACAGCAGGCTGCTGTCCTATTATAGAGTACCCTCGCTCCTTGTAATGTATGTTTATGGCAGTCAGCTAATTAATTCCCGATCGATTGTATATGTTTAGCAAACATACATAGAAAATTGATTGTTGCTACCAATTTGGTATGGTTTAGTGTTTGGCGTCAAATGCTTCCTTTTGTGAGATAGAGAGTTTTCAAATCATCTAATATGTTCATTTTGGTTTGGGAAAAAGCCACCAAAAACCCTAAATTTTGTCCTCTGTGACACATTTACTCCAAACTTTTTTTGTGACATAAAAAATCCAAAACTTTGCTCTCTGTGACACATTTATTCCCAAACTTATACAGTATGACACCAAAAGCCCCAAACTTTTATCCGTGTGACACATTTACCCCAAAAATTTTGACCCAAGAGCATTTTCGTCTTTTACCTTTTTATTAAAAAGAATATTCAAAAACATTTTTTTAAAAGTGGGGGATCAAGGGGCAAGGGCCTACCGCCCAGGCCTCGATTTTTTTTCTTTTTAAAAAAATATTTAAAAATATTTTGAATATTCTATTTAATAAAAAAATGAAAAAAAATATAATAAAAAAATTTGGGGGTAAATGCGTCTTTTTACTTCAAGTGGGGTAAATTTATCACACAATCATAAGTTTGGGGTTTTTGATGTCAAATAAAAAAACTTGGGTTAAATGTGTTATAGAAGCAAAGTTTGGAATTTTTGGTGACACAAACAAAGTTTGGAGTAAATGTGTTACAGAAGGTAAAGTTTGGGGTTTTTGGTGATTTTTTCCCTATTGGTTTTAAAGATGTCTAAAAAAGTTTTGAAAGTTGAGAGCACATAAAAAAAGGTTGGTCTATCCATCCGAGTTTTCTTACTTATCGTATTTTTCAAATTCAAAATTATCCTTATTAATTCGTTCTATTAATAGATTGTGTTTTCTTCCCCTCACCCCCCCCCCCCCCCCCC